>KN831798.1:0-100470 GCA_000827355.1 Hebeloma cylindrosporum | reverse complement strand
ATGCACATGGTACAGTAGATACGCCAAGATGGTCTGTGCGCAGTAGACAGGTATATAAACAGTGTCCTAGATACACATCAATCTAAGTATTTCCCACTTCTTCTTATCTAGTCAAGTCGCAGCTACAAGCCTCACAAACACCTAGGTAAGGGTTAGATTCTGGCTAGTCAGTACTACTCTGTGCTGCACCTAGTGTGCACCCTATTTTGCTGTCTACAACAATCTGCGTTCGTTGGACGGTTGCCAGTCTCTTCGCTCTTTGAATTGACTCTACTTTTTTGTTCCTTCTCCGTTACCGGTTGGTTTTCCATCACTGCTCAGGCATCATGATTCAATGAAGGGTCAAGCGAATTTGTGGATGGACATACGTTTTGATTTGGGATTTGGATTGCGATTAGTCGAGGTCATGATAGCTGTGGTTGAGCCAAGCGCTTGACGCATGCTTGACGTCATCGGGTTCTCGTCACGTTTTCGTTTTTGAGCTTCTGCCACCATCTCAGCTCGCCGTTCTAATGTCATTCGATGGAAAAGTCATGTAGATCCTCGACCAGGACGTCAAGCAGTGAGTTTTGAATGTTTTTATGAACCTAGTCAATCGAAATTGAACGATATTTAGTTCAGAACGTTGCCAGCAAGCTGCCAGATTCTCGCTGTTGGAAGACCGTAACTAGCTCTTTGGTCGCATTTAGATAATGTATGGCCATTTCCCTTCCTTCTACTTATATACAACTTTATCTCATCATATATTGGATCCAGCAATTTAAATTCGGCCTTCCACGAAATCAAGGATTTCAAGTGCATCACATTTACTTGCCAACACCAGCTACTTCGCAGGGACAGCTCAGAACGTGATTGCTTGTTCTGCGCTCGCACGGTCTTCGAGTTGTGATTCTGTTCTTGGAAGGCCTTCTGTCGTGGTTTGTCTTTCGGTCTTTCGAATCTGCCATGACATGTGCCTTGTTACATGTATCGGAACTACTTTAACTTATCCAGCTGCAAGATATCATCACACAACTGTCGATCCCACCGCAATTCCGAGTCTGTGATGGATGCTCAGTGTCAGCATTCAGTATTCACCGGCCCTGCATTCAACATACATCTCTCAAACGTTGACAGATTAGCCTTGACCTTAAACTTGGACAGTTTTCTAGCGGAAGAAGGGACCATAACAATTCAGAAAAGGATCAATTCTGCAGTCTTTGCGCCTCTTCACAGTCGGGACTTGAAGCAAGCGCTAATTACCTGTCGGACCTGGGCAAGTTGGTTGAACGTTCGGGAGGCCTTTCTCATAATTGTGAATAACCGCATAAATTAAATATAATCCTCCGTTTGTCCTCCTTTGTCGCAGGTACCCAGCGCCGGCTGATTAAGTTTACTGTAATATGGACCTTGGAATAGTCCACACTCATCCTTACGTTCACGAATGCCCCTGGACATATAGCTTCCAAATACATAGATTTAACTGGAAGATACTGAAGATCTGATGGCTTGTACTTAGACTTATACTTAAAAAAGTAAGGGCGGACAAAGGCCGGAACGGCTTCAATCATCAAATGTCGTGATCCGACATTTCAGGGCGAACCAATTCCTCCTGACGACGTGCAAGGCGTATCCATATGCCCTCCATCTACTTCTGCATCCCTGCTCTCACGAACGTGCACGTTTGTCTACGCTTCCTTTTCACAACGTTCGTTCGTGCCGGCATAAGCTCCCTTAACTCATGAGGATTGGAAATCCTTTTAAATGCCTGCACACGCGGGGAAAGGCCCCGAGTCCCCACGATGATCTTGTCTTCGAGGTTTCGCTTCTTGGGCCTGTTCTCGCTCTTCTTTTTCTCTCAAGCCAATGCGACCGCCATTCCAACCGATTGGCAGGTTGAAGCTCGAGATGTTGTACCTTCTACCTCAGCTGTTCTCGACGGAGTGACATACATCAATAAGGTATGGGCTTTCATCGTCTTTTTCCTGTTCATATCTTGATCGCATCTGTAGGGTATCGTAGGATTTGGATTAATCCCATCCAATTTTAAGGAATCAACTGGCGATACCATTGGTGGTTTCGGCAGTGCCATTGCGCTGAAACGGGGCTCATTCAAGGCGAGTGGCGACAAGTTCACAGGTACTATCCTTGCGAGGCCCGATAGAGGATTCAATGTGTACGTCCGCATCGCATTTTATTATAGCACAAACTATAACATAAAACAGCGACGGAACGACCGACTACCAGGCTCGTCAACATGAGATCGACTTCATTTTAACCCCATACACCGGTTCCGCCAACCTTTCTTTCCAAGACGCCCAACAAACCTTGCAAGTGACGTATCGCAACACCGTTCTTTCGTATGAGCGCCTCCACAAGAAGACGAGTGGATTGGACCCAACCTCGGTGAGGGCTGCGCAGCCCTTGTCCAACTTCATCCCGTTCCTCGATCCTGAAATGCCCATTATATCCAAAGCCGATAATCGTCTGGTGCTCGATGTCGAGGGTCTCGTGGCAAACAAGGATGGAACGTGCGTATCTTTCTTTATGAGCGACGTATACCGTTTTTCAAGTCAAGTTTTATCATAGGTTCTGGATAAGTGATGAATACGGCCCATATATTTATCGCTTCACGCAAAGCGGACAGCTTCTTCAAACTATCCAACCCCGTCGATGCGCTTTTGCCCAGGGATGCTTCCGGGGCATTGAATTTTACTTCGGCCGCCAACCCTGCCACTGGACGTTCCCCAAACCAAGGTAACTTCTGTCCCTGTTCCGACTTCTTGATAAGCTCACCATTTCCCGAATGGAGGCTTCGAAAGTCTGACATTCGATGAGAAAACCCAGACCTTGTATGCGATGCTCCAATCAGCCACGATCCAAGACGGTGGCAGTAGCAAAAGTACTTCGCGGTTCACCCGGCTCTTCGCGTACAATGTCGGGAATGCCATTGTGAAACCGCGCTTGGTGGGGGAATGGGTTGTTCCGCTGCCGCAAAGCTCGAAGGGAAATACTCTAGGATGCAGTGAGATCCATTTTGTAAGCCCTGGGGTCTTCTTGGCGCTCTCGAGGGATGGAGATGGGCGGGGGGGAGGCGATGATAAGTCCAATTACAAGTGAGCTTCATTTATATTTTGAAGCGCCATGCTCAATTAATCTAGACAAGCGGATCTGTTTTCGATTGCGGGTGCAACGGATATCCACGGTAGCAAGTTCGATAACCCCGCAAACCCTATTGCAGTCGGAGGTGTTCTTGATAGCAGCATCAAGGCGGCGACATACGTTCCTTTCGTTAATTATCTCGACCCAGTCCAGTTGGCGAGATTCGGAATTCACAACGGTAAGGAATCTGTTTAGTATTCTTGAACTTTTGCTGACCTCGTTTTGAATAGGCAAGCCCAACGACCAAACCCTTATCGATAGCAAGTGGGAATCCCTGGCACTCGCACCCGTGAACGACCCCGCGTTCCCCGATGATTACTTTTTGTTCACCGTCGTAAGTTCCACGCCATTGTCTGTTTCTTGATTACGAAGACAGACTCATTCTTTCCAGTCCGACAATGATTTCATCAGCACTCAAGGCATCGCTGATGGAGTGCCATTTAATGGAGGTCTGGATGTGGATAACCAGTTCCTCGTTTTCCGCTTGACGCTGCCGAGTGTGGTCAAGGGAAGCGTCGAGCGCTCGATTGGTATTTGAAGTCTTGGTCATACACACACTCGTTTTTGTTATTCGTAATTATATATATCTATCTATATACCATTGAAAATTGTTGGGAACGAGCAACAGCTCGGTTTTAACTTTAGGACAACAATCATGGCCCTTTTTTGAGGCGGTTTCACCGTCCCGAAGACAAGGTTGATGCTGGCTTTGAAGTTGACGCGGAACATACATATTACATAGGGGAATGTAGGTCGGATTTGAGAGTAAAATATCTGACCGTACATATTGGACGAGGACGAAGATATGTAAATATATAGCGCTACGATTCCAGTACCCTTAACAAGATTAATCTTGATCCAGGGAAATGAAAGTAGTCATTTTGCGATTCAGCTGGTCCCGCAATTCAACAACTTCCTTCTACCAAGCACATATTTTGGCGCCCGTCGAATCAACCCCATCTCAATATTAGGTGGGTTCCATTGCCGTTATCAAATTGAGTTCAGTTCCTTGTCAACTAACGTTGATGTTAGTGATGGTCTGGGGGAACTCAGAGCGAAACGTACATGATCTTCAAGAAGCCCGACCTGCCCACGGTATTCATCTAGAGTGGCCTGCAGAACGTCTTTGCATGCCAGGTTATAGGTGACATACCACCCCATACCACTCTGGTAACGGCGGAGCGGAACAGCGTCCACTTCAAGCATATATTCCTCCTCTAGCAGGTTCATGAGTAGTCTCGCGTACCGATGACGATATGGATCCCAAACGGGGCGAGGATCTGCGTTTTCGTCATATTCGATGATAAACGCCAGCAGCACCACTTGGTACACGTAAAGCGGTCTTCCGTCCGACGGGAAAGTGAGGGTTGCGAGTAGGTGGTGGTCAGTATTGTTGGAATACATATCGTCCATATTTGCGACAAGGTCGCGAGAAAACATGGGTGCGAATGCCCTTTGTCCATCGCACAGACTGGGTCTCCATAGACGCTTAAAGGAATGATATCGATGCGCGCCATTCCCAATTTCAAGTTTGAACACGATATACTCTGTCCTGCGCATATCCTGTTCTTGAAATAGCTTGGCCTCTACGATCCGGAAGATTTTTGCGTCGTCTATGCCAAGGTGGTAGAAGATGAATGCATAGTAGTGTGGGACGGTAGACACATCAAAGTTCCCAAGAAACAAGTAGTTGGGTTCGGCTGGGTGGTAAAGATACATGAGTAAGTATGTAGTGAGGGTCTCTCGAACATGGAACCAATGTCGCACAACCTGGGTAGGTTTCAGGACCCCCGCCCGAACCGAGGATTTCAACCTTCGTTTCTATAAAATGCCCTTTGGGACCCACTTTTAACGTTAAATACGTCTTTAAACCAATTTTCAGTTAAATCCCACTTGCCCATCCAAGAGCTAAGGTCTGGACAACGTACTTATTCCGAATTCAGTGGTACCATCAACGGATCAAGGAATGATCGGATCGGCGACGGACTCCCATCCCGAGCTGAAGGATAAGGGGGAGAGATAGGGGGAGGAATACGGGTACCTCGACTCCTACAACACAGAGTGATCCTAGCAAGCCTTCGAGAATCGAGTCCTTCATCCTCTCAAACTTTCCTCGAGCGTTTAGAGTTCAAGGATTGTTACGTACTGGAAATCAAACTACCTAAAGGCAACCTGAAGGGGAGGGGGGTGGATGCATACAATGACGAAGATGAGGTTAACCAGCCCAGGATGTGGTGTGATGTTCTTAATGGCTTTCTGGAGGCGTTGCAGACCCTGAAGGATTGCAAATTTATTCCCTTCCCCATTCGCCCGTATAGGGATTTTGTCGCGGGGTACAGCGATGCTGGTGCGGGGTATAACGATGGTAGAGCGTCGGGCTATGGCCCCCTCGACCCCGAATGTGCTCCACGAAACGATCAAGTTGATTTGGAAATCGACGCCGCGGCGTTCGCACTGATCCAACGAGCGATTTCCGACCGCGTTGTCTCGAAGCATTGATCAGACTCGATAAATACCGTGCATTCCTTTGATACCCTCTTCATTTGATCATCTATAACTGCAATGCCTTGTTTCAAGCACATAGGAGTTAACTTACGATCTACTTACATTTATCTTGATTAGTGTATACTATTAGCGATCCTTGAGGCGCATTCCAGTTGCATATATATGTAAGCGTTTCCAGACACCTCTCCATGGGCGAACCTGCGGACGAGGTATGTATGATCAAACTAATTTGCGCAAGAGGGTTGTGAATCGTGATAAGTACAGGTGTTTGTCTCAACATCCTGAAGGCAAGCCATCATCTGAAGGTTCAGATCACATTCGAGATGCAAAAGAAGAAAGCTTACTCACTATAAGCGATATCGGCTTGGAAAGCTGGCACTGAGTACTGAGTACTGAACCCGTTAAGAAATCAAGCTCTTGAACTGCATTTCCGATGTCCTACACCAAGATCATCATCGATTCAATGATTGGTAAAAGTGTGTAATCAGCGGGGCTTCTCCTGGGAGAACCGGGGCCCGTGGGCATCAGCGTTATTAGTATCTACAATGATTCGGGGACGGTCAGATCTTCCTCAACCATGAATACAGATATCTGCTAATTACAACGCTACAGGCTGGTCTCGGTATATATAAAGTTCACTGGTTTACTCAAAAGAAATCTGGACGCATGTCTTCCTTAGTACGAGCGGTTTACTCCGTATGGAACTTCCATGTTCAACCTAAATGGACTAGTTTCCTCCCAGGTATGGGCTATTTGCCTAAATATAGGTAGACCCTGAGGATCCAACCATTGGATATTCTGAAGAATGCATGACCACCCGAGAAAGGCGAGATTGGATAGAGATAAATATGAATAATCACTTTTTGACCGTCCGAAATAAGTATCGGTTTTACAGAAGAAATACAACGACCTTTACATGACAACAACGTCGCCCCAATAGAAACCCCGGAAATAGATAGAAGAAGCATGAAATCATACAACATAGCTGGATTTATTCATCTGGGAACCGCTCTGACCGACCTTATCGGGGTCGCGAGGGAAGACGATCTCCTCGCGTGTGACCAGAACACCCTCGCCCAGCTCGAATGCATCCGTCCCACGAGCGGGGTTGTCTGAACGGAGGCGGGTAACGGTGCTAGTGGTTTCAGGATGTGCATCAGTGCCTATCCTCATTCTGCTATTCAGAACGACCATCATCGAATTTGAATAGACTTTCGCGAGGACTTCAGATGGGGTGGTGAAATACGATGGGTGACTTGGGAGGACGGCGAGCACGAGATTGATGATGGCGACGGCGGCTGTGAGAGTGATAGGTGAGCAATAATTCGTAATATTATGCGAGGGTGCGCATGAATACCTGTGACTGTCCCGGTCTCGATTACGAGTCGGATAATCTTCTTGAGGAGAACCTGCGTCGACTTCACGCCTGTACCGCCACGTCGCGAGAGCTGTGGATTCGATGTTCTTTAGTACGGGAGGCCAAAATGTATTCAAATACATGACTCACATAATATGTCATGCAAATAGCAATGATAACATCGCATATAGCGCTGCCGCCATTCCAGATCTAATCATCAGATCAACGAGCTTAGACGAAAAGAGAGTAAAGTTCTGCACGGAGAGAACGTACCGCAGCGGTAATGAAAAAGTGGGGTCCTAGAAGCTTACTGAATAATTTCGCATCGTGGAGAACGACAGCTGACGCAACCGATCCTCCTAGTTGAAGGAAAGCGAGCTGAAAAGCAGGTAAATTCCGTGAAATGGTGAGTGTACAGCATGTTACTTACTCCCATAATTACACCAGCGACCCATCTGGTTTGTGACAGGATGCTGATTCGGTAGGCGTAAAAGGTTTGCGCAATGAAGGCAACTGCATAAATGTTCGTAAGTAGATATTCGACGGTAAGTGAGAAATACGAGGCTTACCTACTCCAGTGATAATGGGTACACTGAACCAAGCGAGCTCGACACCGTCAAAAAATGCGAAATTACCGTAACCTGCCGCGAAAACATGGAAGGCAGATTGGGTAATAATGATCGTTTGCGTGACTTCGAGGATGAATACGCTGTACACGAAGAATTTGTTTCTCGCCGGGTCCGTTGGAAACGCAAGGTAGTACATATCTACACGTAGGCTAAGGTTAGAATGGCAGCAATAATTTTCGATGTGGTTGGGCTCACAAACTTGCATGCAAAGGACACCGAATAGTCCCCAGTGGAAGAGGTATCCCAAAAGCTGCATTAAACGTCCAAATTACGTTGATCAACATACAATAAGAACCACTGACCCGGGGACCCGTCCTAGTGAAACAAAGACGATGTCAGCGAGAGTAGCTAGGAGAGATGAGCGTTCTCTCACTTCGAGACGATGTCCGGTGGCAAATGGGTGGTTGAAGGTGTGGCAGCCATAGGGCTCGATGGCGGACTCGGAGGGAAGCGACAGAGACCTGCTATACGATCGTCAAGCTCAAGGCTTATAGACGAAACATGTGGGAAAGGGTTTGATGGGACCGGCGCCGCTAAACGCGTACCTTCTTGGGAAGCGAAATGTTACCTTGGTCTGAAATGGACGCAGGAGGTTCTGTAGGTGGAGGCTCTGGCTCCCTTGATGAAAGACTGCTATTTCTGGACGGCCTTTGAGGGATAATATCAATCAGCAGCACCGTTGTATCATCGTAAACCGGGGACTCACTATAAACCATAGCTCAGGAAACGTTTTTCAGGCTACCAGTGCAACGTCAACGTCATGGATCCAGATATATCATCAAATATTACACTACCTCGAAGTTTGAAGTTTGAGACGCTTGATCTCCGATGGAAATTCGCATCTTGTTCGCATCCCAAATTTATCAGCGAGAAGGCAAGGATGATTGATCCCCACTGGGCGCATGAGGTCCCGTTGATGGTAAATGTCACGGAGATGCCGACTCACCACTGTCATTCCCATCGAGGACTGCGTGGACCCTAAAACGGCAGAGCTCTCGAAGATGCCAGAAAAGGGTAACCGGAGCAGAGTGAGTGCTGGAAGGTATTCCAAACCTGTGGATGTCCACAACGGTAAGATAAGATTAGATGTTTTTTTTTCCATAGGTTAGGTTCTGCGGCTCACGATCGGGGGAGCCATTTGACTGTTGCATCACGAAAACGGCAGGTCGCCTTTACTTTTCGGCGAAGGCCATTCTTTGTTTTCGCCTTTGGTATAAAGTAATATTATGCAGACATTGTGCATCTCAGAAAGAAAATACACCAGAGGTAACGCATTGAAATTTGACGCGGACATCTGGGTGGGCGTCTGGTGGTCGTCTGGTGGTCGTTGTTCAATTGTTCAACGTTCAACGGCCAAGATGTAATACATCACATGCACGCGGCATCTGCCGCGCGCCGCAGGAGGCCATCTTGGAAACTCAAATTCTGCTTACGACTTGACTCTAAATATCTGATAACCGCCTTTTGTCATCAGTCAGACGCCGCTGTCTGCCTACTCCAAAGTGAACCGAAATTCCTTTGTCCACAATTTTGCGGAACCCCCCACAACCGTCAGTCAAAAAATCTTCGACCCCGGTGCCCTATCAAGTACTAGACGGCTACTACTCACGAAGAACCGATATTTATTTATCTCAACTGATAGATCACACGAATTGGCCTGTACTTCTCCAGGTGCTGACTCCTTGCGCTGCTCATGATTTTTAGATCTCACTCAGGCGAATCACGCATGAATCGCCAAATTTGACCGTCGCTAAGATTCCCCTCAAGACCCCATGGATGCAATGATACCTTTACCCGACTGTGAAGGGTATGACGCCAGAGAAACTGCGCTGCGATGGAAATTACGTTACAACGAGGCTGTCAATCAGGCGAATTTCTCAGGCGTCTTTTCAACCTCTACCCACAACAACCAACTGACAATCTATGTCGAGTATTCCACACATTTGCCTCACCTGTGAAGGTGTCTTTCCGACTCTGGGATTTCTGGGCTTACATTGTACTTTTCTCCGTCATACGCTCAACCCGTTCTGCTGTATTCCATGTGGGCTATCATTCGCCGACCGCATGAACTTGACGCAGGCATTACATTTTATTTTCTTCACCATGACTGTATAGATACTAATGCGATTTCACTAACAGCATAATTATGTCCACTTGATGGCTGTTCCAGTTACCATCGGTTCGGTGTCGATGGCAATGATTCAACAGTCAGAAGGACAAGACGGGGGATATGGGTCCGGCCAACCAACAGATGGAGCATTTGCTTCAGCGATACCTGGTCAAGATCTGCGGGCGATCGAATGTAATATTTGTGGGAAACGTTTCAAAAAAGAAAGCGCCCTAAATGCTGTGAGACTCCGAGTACTCTCTGCTGATGCTTCTCGTTCCACTGACGGCCGATACGCCTCATGTTCCAGCACCTAGCGAACCCGCTTTCGCATAAGGCTCGCACCATGGACTGCCCTATAAAAAGTTGTCCGTGCAAGTTCAAGTCCGGTTCAGGAATCGCTCACCATGTTGAGAATGGCAACGTTCACAAGGACATCAACCGACACGACGTCACCAAGGCCGTGAAGGCGTTTGACACCAACAACACCATTTCTATCACTCGAAATATCACATCCTCCAGTAACTCCCCACCGTCTAGCACCTTCTTGTATACAGCCACTGAGGACGCCTTTGACGGCCGCCGCTATGTGTGTTTTTTGTGTTCCAAGGAGAAGTTCAAAACTCTACACGCGCTTAACAGCCACTTGAACTCGCCGGCACATGATGCCAACGAGTTCAAGTGTCCGATTTGCGAGAAGGAGTTCAAGGTCGTGTCCGCTCTCGCACAACACGTCGAGGCCAGTGGGTGTGCGATGCGGCGCATTGCGGGTGTGGATGGGACGAGCGCAGAAGATGTTGAGAGGTATATCGATAACTTGACGTCCAGGTTCACTTCCAAAAATCGCATCGAGATGTAGGGTCTACAGGTGAGTTTCGGCCTTCTTATCTGCCTCCTCCCTTATCAAAGTCGTCACGGGTACAGAGTCTTGAACACCGACCAACAACCTCAAGCTAGTCAAGTCGGAGGTTGTTGGCCTGTTTTCCAGGCTTCAATTCGGGGTATCTTTCAATGGTAACGTCGATTAATACAACTCCATTTCGAGTCAAGCGAGCCATCGGGTATGAAATGAAATTAGGAATCCTGTCCTTTTGAATTATGCGTTTATTACAGACTCTCTTTTCCACCAGTTCGTCAAAGCTTAGGTCGAGGTTTATTTGGTTTTTCGATGTGAACGAAATGAACTCGTTGATCTGGCAACATCTCTTTCCGGACGGCTGAATCAAACCTCCAGGATTCAGCATTATTATCGACTTCGATAGAGGAATTCAACTCACGCCAGAGCCCATCACCTTCCTCGCGGTCCAAGCATCCGTATGAGATAATCTTCAGGCCGATATCTTTGGAAGCCTTATCGCCTGGTCGCATGAATAGACTCGACCCGCATTCCGAGCAGAAATATCGGAGCATGGGAAAGCCACTCTGTGTCTGGGTATCCTCAAATATTTTGAGTAGGTCTGAACCTTGGTTTATTGTAACGTTCTGCGAGGTCCGGGCATGCATCAGTTACACGAACGAATTGTAATATTGAAGATAGGGGACGCCACCTCATCCTTATAGAACGCATTCGTCATGAACGCGGACCCCGAGGCTTTCTTACAGTTTACGCAGTGGCATACCCTAAAGGTGAGGGGTTCCCCGGCGACGGTATATTTGATGGCTTTGCAGAGACAAGATCCAGTTCTGACCTTCCCCGAGGTTGCAGCAGCCATGGTGTTCGAGAGTCGGAAAGGAGCCTGGCTGGGATGCGAACTTGTTCGGATCGACTGGGACTTTCCTTGGAGTCAGGAAGTACAGAAGAATACAGATCGAACCATGCTGTGGGGAGGTGGTGTTAATATACGCCGAGCGATGAGAGCGGCTCCCGGCAAGTTCCAGTTGCCGGATCACCGAGCACCCTGCCCGAACTGGGTTTCGGAAACTCAAAAATATCGCCTTCATCCAATGACACTGAGGCCGGCTTACTGAGGGGAGCTCTTTGATAAAAATCGTCGAGGAGCTGGCCTTGAGCTGACCTTGATAGAGTATCCGAAGGATGAATATGGGGATATTTTTGTTGGGCGGGGACTGTACGCAAAACATGGCTCATAGCTTATGCATATGCTTTGTCGGCCTTGTTTGGATCCCTTTCACAAAACCTCGTCGGCATTCAGGCCACATTTCTGCTTCTGGGACTGTAGAAAACAAATGATTGGTGGAAGAGGAAGATAAATCAATAATATGAGAAAGGACTCACCCCAGTCCACCTCCTCGTTTAGAGTTCCAGACGAAATAAGCTTGTAGTCGAGTTCTAACGCCCTTTTACTCGTTGGGCGGAAAAAGATGTTGGACCCGCATTCAGTGCAGAAGTATCGATGCAGTGGTGCGCCACTCGCGGTGTCGAGATCCGCAAACACCTTGAGTTTCTCCTCTCCGCTTACAACGCGTACTTGCTGGGCGTACATTAAATAATAGTCAGAATGTAGAAAGAATCCATCTGATTACTTACCTTTCCTTTAAAGAAGATATTTGCCATGAACGCAGAACCGCTTGCTCGTCTGCAATTCTGGCAATGACACACGCGGAACGAAATGGGTTCTCCAGTGACCTCATAATTTACGGATTTGCAGAGGCATGACCCGGTCCTGAGCTTTTCCGATCTGAGGTTGTATGACGGTGACATGGATCGTGTCTCGTTAAAGAGTTGGTGTACGACGGGCGTGCTTCGTGGCCTTGAGAGATATTCGGTATTTATGCCACGAAGCTCGCGTCACATACGTATAGATCATCGATGCCATTCCGAAGAATCGTGGAGGAAGCCCGAAGGACGTAAATACGGCATAAATATTCATTTTCCAGCAAGGGGAAAATTATGCTCATTTGGGGTTATGGCGCCGCGAAACAAGAGATAGTAGTGGGTCACGAGGGATGCTGCTCTCCGCCGACGCGCTCAGCGTCGAATTTAGTCTAAAAGTTGAATTGATCGTCCATTACGGCTAGGAATCAGGGATGGGTGAATTGTAAGGTCGGGTATTCCTGATATAAACTTACGGACCTTGATTGATTTGTGTGTCCAAGGTTGATCAGATTGATACTAAGTCATAGAAAGTAGCGCCCACTGGCAATTAGGCAGACAACTACGATCGATACGTCTGTTGGAATGTAATCGTGGTAAGCTGGTCCACGCGCATGGTGATGCTCGATGATCGATGATCCGTAGCCTGAGGTACCGAATGAATGAAGGGGTTCTGTGATTCAATTGAGCTCGCGGGACTCGTGCCTGCATTATACGTGCATCTGTCGTGCATGTCGGCGCCAAGAACGTCATATTTTGCTACGCGTACATGTCGTTATGATTTTGGCGGCTAGATTGTAACACCATTTTTGACCGCGGAAAAAATACAGGAGCGTACGACTCGGGGCCCACCGAGTACCACTGACTCGGTTCCGAATCTTGCCGTTCGAGTAAAGCATTTCACCGCCTCGGGTGTTTTGGGTCCATTCCACCAAGGTCTTCGGCCAACACATCCGGATTTTTTGATGGTCCAGGCTGGATTTTCGGACGAACGGCTGCATATTGAACACCGATTTCAGGAACGGCAGCTCCAGTGTGAGAAGATCTGGGTTTTGCAGAGATCGTCCTAATCAGATAAGGATAATTCTTTATCAGATAAGACCGCTTGGCGGTGATGGAAATTATCAGATGATCGAACATCAGCGCGTTTCCTCTCTTTTCTTCGTCTATTTAACACGAACCCAAAATGTTTGTCCCCAGCGAACCTTTTCCCCTCCCCTCCAACCCCTCTACGCCCTACAATGTCCGTGCACAAGAGCGAGGGGTCCATCAAGGACGCCGAGCATGGCGTGTCATCTTCCGCCTCGAGCTCAACCGACATTGCTGCCCATATCGGTGTCAAGACTGTTGAAGCTACCCACAAGGTCTACGGAAAATATTCGAAATGGTTCCTCTTCGTCAGGTACGCCTCCCAAATTTTATGTCCATCCTCCTCTCACAGCGCGCGTCGTATAGCTTGGGCCTCGCGGCCTACATCTACTCGTTAGACGGAACGACGACATGGAATTATCTGGCATTCGCGACATCGAGTTTCGGTGATCACAGTCTTATTAGTACCATCCAAGTAGCTCAGTCTATCATTGGTAAATCCTTCGACACTGATTCATGTCCTCGCCTAACGTTGGGGACGTAGTTGCGGTTGGAAAACCCGTCATTGCTAAGATTGCAGACGTCGGGTCGCGTGGAACAGCATATTCAATCGTTCGTGAGTATACTCCTATTGCTTTTGTTTCAAATTATTTATTTCCGTCCGTTCTACAGTTGTCTTCTACGTCGTTGGTATGCTCTCTCCCCCTCGCTGAATTAAATTCAAAAAGTCGACCTGATCCCAATTTCCAGGTTATATCGTTATCGCATCTGCACAAAGTGTCAATGCCGTGGCGGCGGGCATTATCATTTACGCAGTGTATGTTCATTTCATCCCACTTTACTTGAAAGCTCTCACATTTTCTTTCAGCGGATATACTGGACTTCAGCTCTTAACCCAAATTATCATCGCCGATATGACCACCCTTAAATGGCGTGGGCTCGTATCCGGTTTGATGTCGATGCCTTTCATAATCAACGCTTTCGTTGGATCCAACATTGCCGCCAACGTTCTCCGTGGTGCAGGTTGGAGATGGGGATGTACGTGACATGCCACCTTTTCGATCGCCGAGTTCTCATTCAAATTCCATAGATGGAATGTTCGCCATTCTCGTCCCAGTGACACTTGCCCCACTTATCATTACGCTCCTTTGGGCTGAGCGAAAGGCAAGGAAGCTGGGCGTGATTGCCAAAGGCAAGCTTGCCGACGAAGTTCCCTCGGTATCGCTGGCTCGCCGGGTACTGAATACAGCGGAGAAACTCGATGTTGTCGGCCTGTTGTTGATTGGAACCTCTGTGGCCCTCATCCTTCTTCCCTTGACCCTCAGCCAGAGCGCTAAGGGAGGCTGGAGGAATGGTACGTTGCATACCGAACTGTTCTTCTCCACAATGACCATTTTTTCCTTTTTAGCTTCCATGATAGCTATGATCGTCGTAGGGGGTGTCCTGATCCCCGTCTACGCTATCTGGGACTTCAAATTCGCAAAACATCCCGTCATTGCCCGCCGCTTCGTATTCATTCGAAGCGTCGTCATTGCTTCCGTGATTGGCGCTGCGGACTTCGTACGTCCTCTCTTGCTCATCTAAAATTCAACCTTAATCTCGTTTTTAGGTCTCCTTTTACATCTCCTTCACCTACCTTTATTCTTTCGTTCTCGTTGTGAAACCATGGTGAGAATCACTTTGTCTGTATTATCGCCTATTTTTTATCATTACACTCCCCCGAAGGTCACTATTGAATGCCACGTACTTCGCCCAAACTCAGACCGTCGCTCTTACTGTCTTCGGTATCACCGCCGGTGTGGTAATGCGGTTCTTCCATCGATCTAAGGTTCGCATGTAATGTCTTCGGGCTGGATCTCCACTTGTCTCACACCCACATTTTCAGCCTGTTCTCATCGCCGGCCTTGCTATTCGTCTCCTGTAAGTCCCCGCCAAGTGCCCTGTTTTCTCTGTGCTGAACAAGCGTCCTCAGCGGTTGCGGGCTCATGATTCACTCGCGTGGCGCCAACGCATCTGACGCTGAGATCGTCTGGAGTCAACTTCTTCAAGGTATTGGTGGTGGATTTGCCGCAGTCTCCCTTCAAGTCAGCGCCCAGGCTGGTGTTCCCCACGCCGACGTTGGAATGGTGACTGCAGTTGTTCTACTCATCACCGAAATCGGAGGTGCCGTCGGTTCTGCTATCGGTGAGTCGTTGTTAAATGCAGCAGATGGATTAGAGCGCTTATTTTAACCTGTAGCTGGGGCCATTTGGACTACCTTGATGCCCCGACGCCTCGCCCTCCACCTTCCCTTCCTCACCCCCGAGCAGCGCGCTGAGCTATTTGGGTCAATTTATTCCGCTTCCGCATATCCGCGTGGCAATCCAATTCGAGAGGGTGTGATCCTCGGTAAGCAATCGCCATTTTCCTCCGTAGTCATCTCGCTCAACCTTCCATCACTAGCTTATGACGACGTCATGAAGATTCTCACTATCGCTGCCACTGCCTTTGCCGTCGTTCCGCTCTTCCTAGCATTCCTCGTGCCGGATTGGTATCTCGGGGACCAACAAAATGCTGTCGACAATGTCGATCTTGCCGGGGAAAAGGTACACAATCCCGATGTGCCGTCCTCTACCCCTGCTGTTTCCGAAAAAGTTTAATTTGCTCTGTCATGACTCCTTCCTGCATCGGTTTGCATTTGCTTTCATGCCTTGTCTTTTTTACCTTACATTAGATAGATATTTCTGTGCATTAGTTATTTCCTCGAGGATTCTTCTTCCGCATCTCTTGTACACGACTTTTTACGACGCCATATATTGTCAAGTAGGATTGACCAAAATTATTAACTTTGTTTCGAGGATTCGTTGGTCATTTTTTAAGCGAGTTTCGAACAACAATTTCAAGAGCGTGTAACTTTCGTAGTTTCTGGTGCGGTTATTGAATTACTGTACATGTACTTCGACTACATATCATGATATACTGCTACATATAATAAAAATAAAGCTAGTAGATAAGAAAACAATTACAACTCCGATTCTCAATGATTCACTGCTTCGATACGGCGTATCCTACCTCCAATATCCCTCTCGCATTGACATCCGCAAGCGGACCATTCTGAATAGCTGTCATCACCTGACTCCATGCTTCCTTGACCTCAGCGCAACACACCATCCTGACAGAGATGGTGAAAATGACTTTCTTCAACGCAACCCATTTCTTGTTGCATAGCTCCTCATTCCAAACACTCCATCCTTCGTATTCATCCAGGGTGAGCGCTACGTCCTGATTTTCGGCACAGTGCAGCGTTCGGATGTGAGTTTCGATTCGGATTTCCTCCGGGGCCGAGGCGATGGAGGATGGGGCGTCGGCGAGAATGTTACAGACCCATGCGAGTTCCTCGTTTGTTTCTGACTCCATCATATTAGGCCAGTATGATACCGAGAAGTCAAGGGTACGAAGGTTCTTGAACGATTTATTAACCAAGGTTGTGAGGGAGGACATGGCTCTAGTGAACCAACCATCCTCGAAGCGCTCCTCGACGTCCGCGTTGGGCCGGGCTTTATCTAAGAGTTCGTAAAGGTTATGGATGTTGTCCGTCGCCTCCCATGAGAATAAATAGGCGGATGGGTAACAGGAGGTATTGCCACCGCGGTGGCGGATTCGTAGAAGGCTAAACACTGTGAAACTCAAAAAGGTTGAAATTCAACCTAACTTTCAACCTTTGACATGTTGAAATCTAGCGGAGGTTAGGTTGAATTTCAACCGAATTTTGACTAAAAATAGGTTGGTCGTCGTAGGATGGTTTTCATCCTAAAAACGACAAAAACAACCTATCAGAAAATGAGGTCTTTCCAGCTGGTTTTCACTCAACTATAGGTTGAATTTCCGTCACAACATTTCAGTCACCTCTAGGTTGATTACCAGCCTGTATTTGGTTTATCTTACTAGATTCTTAGGTTGCTTCAATGCTGCAATAACCATGCAATAGTTGTATTATTTCAATAGAACGTCACAGCACAATGGATGCGGGTATTACTATACAATACAACCACAAGAAACAACGGACCTTTGTCGTGGAGGCATCAGCCGAGGAGTCCAAGAGGCAGCAGGTTGAACATATCACACAGCGTTTCCACCCCTCAACCACGGAGGTTTGCTAGTCCTTACTGTGTGGAGCAAGTGAATTTGCACGTCGGTCTAGATGTTGTCGAGGCATCCCTCCTCTGGTCGCTCGTCCGTCATGGCTGCCCAATGATCTGCTGCCAGTTTTACAGCCCATGAGTGTTGCAGCCCATGGAAGTAATCGGAAGACAGCGATCACTTACACTATGGGAAGTCGACTTCAGCATCATTCATAGTGCAGAATCAATGCAGGTCACTGCAAGGGAGCATCTTCATTGCGGAAATGACGGCGCTGAGTCCTGATGGTCTCCGCGAACGGTGAGAGAGATGAGAACGCTAAGATGACAAATACGTACTTTCATAATTCCATCTGAGGAATGTCCGTCGTGTAAGATGGCGCGTTCGTTGATGTCGTGGTTTGGGCGCCATGGTCGGTGTTCAATGTTCAACTCAGGTCGCTTACGAAGAAGGCGGGGCGATTCATCCAATCCTGGTGTGTCAATGGGGGGTGAGGGTGAAAGAGCGTGCGTGTTTGGAGGGACGTTGTTGTTGTCGTGGCAGGCATGGTGACGACGAATCAGAGAGGTGGTGGAGGTGGGCTTGGTGGTGGGAAGACAAGAAGCTATAAATTTCGTTAAGTGCAAAAATTGCCGTTCTTGGATTCCAACATGTCACACAACCGTAACGCGGGAGGCATCCTAACTTAGGCTTGAATAACCGGTGAATTCAAAACAGCTGAAAACCATCCTGTGGTAGGATGAATCGGACTAGGATGATTTTCAGTCTAAAAAATAGGTTGATTTAATTCATCCTGTATGTATCCTATCGTAGGTTGAAAGTTGAAATTCAACCTGTCACAAGTTGATCTTCAACCAACGTGAGGTTCACAGTGAAAGGAGTTCAGGATAGCCATTGCAGCCACTAGCGCTTGGTGTGGACGGTTGGTCGCCAAGCCAAGGCATTCGGTATGTACCGAAAGGGATGCGACGGAATCTTTGAATGCGTCGAGGATTGGCACGGCCTCGAGGATGCTGACCCATGAGCTGAGGATGATGGTCAGTTTGTTCAGCTTGAGTGCATCTGCATCAACGCCCATCGCTTTCCAGTGGTGCAGGGGAGAAGCCCTGGCTGTTTTTGCGGTGTCGCGTCCGCGAGCGCTACCGAAAGGCTCAAAGCGCAAGGAACGAATGTTAATATTTCGGGGGCGATCGACTGGAATAAGCGCGCATTCGCGAAAAGCGCACATGGAAAGCGAAACGTCCTCGACAGAGAGAAGTTGAGCGGATAAAGTTTCGGGGAGCATCTCTATGCCGCGAAGATGGAGTCGCTGGAGAGTGGACCGTGTCAGAATTTCTTGAACGGCGGGCGAAAGTCTGTGGTAAGGTACAACCCAACTCTCGAAAGAGAGGGCGAAATGTCGGATATTGGTGAGCCTTCGGAGTATTTTCTCCAAGTGTTTCGTAGTGTTTCCGAGAGGGAATTTTATCGAGACTGGTATGTATGCGTTCGCGATATCTAGGTCGGGGACTTCCTGTTCCGCGTGAGGTAGTTGTGGCATGGCGCCTTCGTGATCTGAGATTTGGAGGCTGGTAATTGATATGGCCAGCTGTGCACCGCGTTTACTGTCGCTAATAGCAGTAGATAGGGTTTCGAGATTCTCCACAGCGTTGATGTGGTTGACGTTGATGGTGAGCGAGCGGAAAATATAGGTTCGGCAAACGTAGAGAAAGAGAGGAGTGATTAGAGCCACATTCTGGAGACTTTCTCTGGCGCTGATGAGTTCGTCCACGATGATGCGAACGATATCTTCTGGGAACGGTTCCTCGAACTTCGTCATAGTATCTGAGTAAATGCAGGGACAGGTGGGAGCTGGAGTCGAGACGGGGTGGATTGGATGGTGGGGGAAGGAATGAACAAATTATCCTGCTCTCTTTTATACCGGCGCCTTGCAGTGGGCCAAGGTATAACTCTTTGAGCGATGGCCACGAATGGACAGAAATTCGTCCGCCTCTTAACAATCATGGCCCAAGAGCTTAGAAAGATTCCCCCTTTGGCAAGTGTTTCGAAGCGGGATGCTTATTTGGGTCAAAACCTTGAACAATGGCAAGTTGCAGGGGGTTTTCGGTTAAGCCTAGCTTGGGCTCATAAATCCAGCACCATTGCTGGACTGCGGTGGATGTGGTAAATAAGCGCTTCAAAAGCGCCGCGCTTCGAGGTTTTATGCTTTTTTAAGTCTCGAAGGTCTACGTTATATTTACAGCCTCAGAGCTTCAAACCAAGACAAAATCTCCTTCACAGTGGTAGTTAATAGATCGTCGATCATGATGATGTCCTTGTAATTATTCACGTCGCGTTGACGCGCCAGTCTCACGTGACTGGAAACATTTAAATATTTCCACGACTTGGCCGCGTCACCCACCTTGGCCGACTTGCATGTCCTCTCCAGCATTAATATGTTAACACACGAGCCTTCACTAAGCTTGAAGCTTCTCTGGATTTCTGATTTTTATCCCTGGCGCTAAGAGGAGCCTATGTCCTAACTCCTTTGACGAATACCAAGGACGAGCGTGCAAGGATCGGATCTTTTCCTGTACCACAAGAGTGCTGTCGCGGTTGAGCAAGGCGCTGCCGTCGCGTTCTGTCCGAAATATTTGGAAATAGAATAACGTCAAACAAAGTGTTGTTAACCTTGTTCTTCCTCCGTTTACTGGTTCAACGGAGGTTATTTGCCTGGTTCCACTCGTCCTCGTCTTGTGACTCTCTTCACCCATCGTAAAGGAGGTCAAGGAAACTACGTTCTATATCCTTATCTTCCTTCAGGTAGGAGCCACCCCAAACATGTCGATCCTTCTGACGAAGGTAAGGACGATACCGGGGACGTTGGGAAGGACCGTTATGACGTGGGTGGCCATCGAAAGTTGACCTGACTTTCCAAGGTTTCAGCAACCAACGGAACGCTCTCATGGAGGGGAAGTATCTTTATTTTTGGGATTGGCTTGCGCTGCATTTCTGAAGGACCAAGCTGCGGTAGAGAAATCAACGCTTGATTGGGAATCGACTAGGAGGTATGTACATAGATTTTCCTTGAACATGGATTGAAACTAATGTTCGTATAGGGACAGAAAGAAGTTTTCGCGAAGGAACTTCAAGGAAAGAAAGGTGCGTATAAAATCTTTGTAAAAATCCGACGAACGTTCAAGAATGTAATGTTCAAAAACACGTCCCACCAGCGCTCAATAAGTGGGTACTCAACAATCCGGAATAACTCTCCCATTAAAGATGGAAAATGTGGGACCGTTGTAGGCAACCTGAAAGCAAAAAAGAAACATCAATTGTTTATTCAGTCAAGGTTCGACAATGAACGCACAGGTAACCGTTCACGCTCCCCGGCGAATACTCCAGGCTTCTGAATTTGAGTAGAAGCAGCGTCATCTGGAATCCAATACCATCTTCCTGATTGTCCAGCAGCGTTCGGGCCACTGAGAGGAGGTCGGGGCAGATGTTCAATGGCTTGCTGGTTTGGATAAGCCCCAGCATGGCGTTCATGATGATATTGCCCGTGAGGAACTATGGTCGGCGGATATGTATGACGCTCGGTGAAGGTTTGGTCATATCCGTTTTTATGCGAAGATGAATACTGAGCAGGAGTCAGACCTTGAACGTGATGAGTCCCCATAGAATGATCAATGTTGTCGGGAGACTCGTAGCGATGATCGACAGAGGCATTAGAGCGTGAAGGATCATTAGCCATTTCCTCAGATAGATAGTCCGAATCAGCCAGCTCAGGAGATTCCGTGGCCGGGAAGAACTCCTCCAAATTCATACCAGGCTGTGGTGGTGGGGCACAGTATTCAGCGGGCGGTGGGTCATGGAATAGCACGGACCCGAAAGGAGTTCCTTGTGATGTTTTGGGAGCATTTTCAAGGTACTCTTTGGAATAGACAGGTTCACGCCACATAGTGGAATTACTGGGTCCCCAGGGAATTGGCGCTTGGGGAAGCGATGTCGTAGAATGTCTTGGGGGTTTGTTATCCCTCCTTCCGTGATGGTAGGAACGTACATGAGCCGGAGGGTACGGAAAGCCAGGAACTCCAGGTCCCCGTAGACCATAAGAAGGATTAATGCCGTGATTCATCCCTTAAGCTTGAAGTCGAGATTTGAGATTTAATTCACCTTCCAGTGGGAGAGTGAGGCAGCACGGGTATTTTATTTAAAGAAAATGGTGAAGGAGGCACATAAATATCTTTCGCTAAAGGGGTCAAAGCACCAGGTTGCCATGTTGGGCTTGAAGTAAGCGCCAATCGTTTGCTTGGGCCCTGGGTGTGTTATGGTGACCACTGACTGTGTTGTATCGAGTCAGTCGCATAGAAACATCTCTCAATCCGGAAACTTGGTCGCAGGACCTAGCGTAGAGAATAGAATTACCACTGCTTCGATCCAGATTATAATTGTTGTGGCAACCACTCCGCTTTTCTCTGACATTATAATTGTAATTCAGAACTCGGGGGGCACACTTCAGGCTGCGGTAGTATGGGTATGACCCTCAGGTCATGGGCACCAAACGACTTGTCCATATAATTTCTCGAAGGCTGTGACACTGAACTTGGTCCACATGACCTTTGTCGGACGACGGGAATCATCCGAGTTTCCTTGAATTCAAAGTCCCCGACGCGTTGGGAGTCTTCAATATATGGAGGGCATGCTTTGTGAATTGTGTTACGCAACCCATCTACTGGTGTTGTCATCGAGTGATTTTAAGGGACAAGTCGTGGACGACCCCTTGCAGCATTTAACTCAGACTTCAAGGAAAAGTAATATTGACGCACCTAACTCCAATCCAGTACTGAAACGTGGCCGTAAATTCCCGGTATTTCATTGGAAACATGAAGAAGACGACTCTTATAGGCAACGTCCAAGAACAAATCAGTATTCCGTTAGCTAAATATTTAGCTCGGTAAAAGATTGTCTGGGAGGTACCGGATTACGACAGGCGAAAGGGTAAGTGCTATGATAGCAAGATCGTAGCCGGTACAACCAGGTAGCGGGCAGAGTTATGTCACGGGAATTTATGTTGTTTGCAAATACAATTGATGCATTGAGTGCGCAGAGTGAGTAGTGGATATATTCTAGCTTTCCCTGTATAGTATCCATTCCGACTTCCAACTTCCACGGTCCACCAAATTGAAAGGCGTATCGACGCGTCAACGACCACGTGATGGGAAAGCTTTGATGTTCATCCAACTCGGTCTTCGGAACTTCCAACGTTAAGAAATTTCTTCAACTACATTCGAGTCCTGCCCTCCTCAGACTCAGAGTCAATATTCGTTCGTGCTATCCAGGCAATCCATTGCATGAGATTAAATGTGGTGGGAAACAGGTTGTAATCTGCTTCCCCTATGCGTGGGCATCACCTTCCATGGGGATGGCGATGGAGGGCGACGGAATCAGTGAGTTGCACAATTTCTACGTCGCCTGCTTCACTGTAGCTGAACCGGCGTATAGTGTACAGTTGCCCCGCTGACCGCGGCTTCACGCGCGTATGAGGCGACATGACAGCGTAAGGCCTGGCCATGGAAAATATCATGCACTCCGAATAAAAATCATCGGATAATGATTGGACGTGGTCTTCTTCGGTTTATTGCCACTGATACTTGGTTGGATGCTCTTGGGTTGCTCCGCGTCGCTCAAAACAGGTTTTGTTGATTACGACATGACCCCCAATTAGCATGCTTAACCCGAGTCATTAGCCCAGTCTGTCAAGGATGCTGATGGAATACAGAGCTGTCAGTGTTATGCGGTTATCTTGCCGTATGTCATTTTTTCGGCGTACGACGTATCTACTTACTGACTCTCCTTTTCTGAAAAGGTTCGCTTGATTTCGTTGCCATAACTTGGACTCTCGTTTTCTTTTGCTGCAATCGACCTCCATCTTTCACTGCTCGTTCCTCTGACATGTCTGTAACGCTGCCCCCACTTCCTGTAAATATTGCCGCAAAGTGCGTATCTCCCTCTGTAGTTTCATCGTAAAGGTGAATAATCTTTGATCAGGACAGGACCTCGCGTTCGTCCTTCTGAAATACTCGTGAACCCGACTTTTACCTGAAAGTCTATATAGTTGTTGGGATATCTTTTCCATTGGGGACTCTTTGGAATCCTCACGACCCAAGTCTGTCCGTATCTTTTTTTTCCCCCGCAATTTACGATATTCGATTACTCATCCACACATGATTGTTCAATAGACATGTACTATATCGCTTTCCCAAACGATTCCTTGAAAAGCAAGGTCCTGGTGTACACTGTCTATGCACTGGAGATCGCGCAAACAGTCATGTCGACGATGACAGCCTTTCATGTCTTTGCAACTGGTTATGGGGACTTCGACGCCTACAATGATATTTGGATCGTGTGGTTCAGTGTTCCCCTGATGAGTGGAATTGGTGCGTGAAATAAACGTATCCTTTATGAATCAACCTTTTCCTTATCATTCAAAAGTTGCTTTCTTGGCCGAAGCGTTCTACGCGTATCGCGTTCGGATCCTCTCCGGTTCCTTGGTAGTTTCGGGGGTGATATTCCTTGTGCGTCCAATTTCTTGTTCACATCCTATCTAGTTCGCATCCTCACTCGCCATATCGCTAGCTTGCGCTCTTCCAGCTTGCAGGTTCGATTGCGTCGGCTGTCGTCGTCAAAGAAGCTGTCCTGTTCAGTCGCTTGTTGGGCCCTCGATTTTACATTACCTCCGCCGTAAGGAATATTATTTTTGATATCATGTTTAAAGCTTGTTTTCACTGTGTTTTTGGATGTAGGTCTGGAATGGTGGTAGCGCCTTGTGCGATGTAGTCATCGCTCTGTGCATGACATACTATGTACGATCCCTTGACGCAAGCCTGCGTATTCGACTAATGCTGACGTATCATTATTCTTCACTCATAGCTCTCGCGTCGAAGATCACAGGGCCTTAAATCAACCCAGGCCACGATAAAGCGCTTAATTGTGCTCGTTATCGAAACCGGGACAGTTACAGGTTAGGAACTGTTCAGCCAGAAAACTATCATGCTCATTTGCTCATAATCCTATCCAGCTGTCTTCGCTATTCTTACCCTAATCCTTACCGTCCTTCCTGGCCACCCGTCGTACTATCAAGTTCCCTCTGCCATTCTAGCCAAGGTCTACTCGAATTCGATGATGGTGGTGCTGAACAGTCGGATGTACATCAGCGGAAACGGCGAGAAACCCCGCGGTACTCTTTCGACGTTGCACATCCAAGATGCTCTGGCTCAGGGAGGTACGAGACCCACGGAGATGTATGAATTGGGAGGAGACCACGGCGCTAATGTTAGCACCGACGAGGTATTATTTGCGAAGATGGATAACACGAAAGTAAGCGGCTTCACATGCCTGGCAATATAGTTTTGGCTAATTATTTTCTCCTTTATGTTATATAGCTAGTTCGGGCTTTGACGTCGACTGTGGGAACAGGCATTCGAAGCCACACGACTCGAACGGACTCGAGTACGAGCACTCAAGTGTAACTCCGGCCGTTTCTGTGCCACTATCTATAGGTGTATTTCTGTCTTTTTGTTGTATCGCGCTTGCTGTGTTAATTTTATCATTCGAATCGAACCCCCTTCCTTTGATGATGCCACCTCTACCCACTCCTCAGAGCCACCTCGATCTCGATGTTTCCAATGAAAACTTGAGAAATTTAGGACCTTGTTTCAGTCTCACGCTAGCGATCAGAAGCCATCAAGTGCCGTTTGGCTTTTTTTTTGGAATTCAGGTGCGGTGACCTACGTTAAGTATTGTTAACATTCTCACTTCTCTGCAGCTCTTTGACGTCTTCGATGGGCGTTTGACATTGAGGGCCGGGAATGTCGATTCACGAGGCGCCTTCTTGGCGATCCTCCATGATATCATGCCTAAGTTATACGTTATGTGCAAGGACTTGCCAGTAGTAATCCCTAACGGCGACGACCGAATAATCGCTGCAAGTGTTTGTCGTTATGAACCCTGGCCTCCCTTTCGAACCATGTCCCCCAACTTCTCGATGGCCCACAATCTCCAATCGCAGACTCCGCTCGATCTCTCTCATATGTCGCTCGTGAGTATTTCCCGCCATCGCATCGGATTCGTTGACAAAATGTTCACCTATAGTTGCGACCCTTGTGGGACATGGTTATTGTGCGGGTGGTGATGGGTATTACATTGTCTATCGTCCTTTGACGTCGTTGATTGGAATTATCGCATTGGAAGATAAGGTAAGTCGGTGGTCGCTTCTTTGACATGGTTCGAGGCTGAAGAAAGATTGCGAAAAAGCAAGGTTACATTTTTTTTTGTTCGTATGCATGCCAATTCTGAACCTCGATGCCATTTCGTGGGAACTTACCTGCCCCATTCATTTTCTGGGTGAATTTCGGCCAGTTCTCTGTGGGTACTCATCTGGACCTTGGATATCTGGATTTCTGCGCCCCCGACGAAGCAGGATTTAGCAAGGAGCCACTAATGAATATGCCTAGGCCTGCCTTGTCAATGTGTTGTTGAATTTTGGTACTGGGACCTCGAAGGGGGGGCAAAGAAACACTGGGGCTAGCTGAATCTCGAGTTGGTTCCTTCGTCGTGCGTAATTCGGTGTGCAAGAGGCGGGTGGTCTACTTTTCTTCCAAGGAATGCGACGAATACGAGTGGTAAGTACAGCTCGCCATGGCCTAGGAACTTGCGAACTGGGGCCACCGGGGCTGGTATTCAGTGCTTGGATTGTCCTATCAAATACCCAGTTGACCCTCGACGTCATCGTCAATGCCCTGATCACCACGCTCCTCTTTCCGCAGAGCATCGCGTGGGCATCGTCACTCGGTTGTTCAGCCGTCCTCGTGTACCTTCAGATTATGCTCAAACTCGATGGTGGTCGTGCTGAACGGCAGCTTTAACGTCACCCCAAGCTCTCCCACATTGTCTCGACGTTTCACTGGCTCCAGGTGCTCATGAACGGGTAAAAAATCAAGGAAATGCATGTCATTCACGCGCAACGTCGGCATAACGCCACCAACGTTTCCGTTCTTATTCGAGGCGTCACAAAAGGCTCAGTTGTGAGTTTCTGTCTTTGGTTGGAACGGCTGCTCTTTACATTGAATAATTTGATTGTTTAACTGCAGCGCAGCTCTGCTCTGTTCATGATATTACTTGCTGCCTTGGGAGCATGCGAGGATCATTATGTTCCCTGCAGGTTTCCCGGGAAGATAGCGCCACCGACGTACATAAATGGTAGAGACCAATCAAAGACGTCGAACCGTGGTGGGATCTTCCGGCACTGGGATTCCACCGTCGAGTGGCTTCTCTTGCGGGGCTCGGAGGAAGGATTGACAAACGGAGATGAGATCGAGTCCAACTGACATCTTACGTGTCTATTGTATAGGACATGATAACCGCATTCATATAAGGCTGGAAGAGGCGTTCAGGCAACCGCTTGAAATTTTGAATTGACACTGCCAACGACTTACGGCCCTGGAGTAATGCAGGTATATAGTCATCCGGTAGGGGATTCGTGACCGTTTTTTCGAATTCTATTCTTCTGTATCCGCCCTCTTGCTTTTCAGCATCCTCAGGCTGATGACTACCACTGTTCGCCTGTATGCGCGTGATTTTATCCCTCTTTATGTCGTTCGTGAGTATCTGTTAATCTATGATGGATCGATGTTAACAGGCGTTCGCATACAGTGTCAGCCCTAGTTTGGGTCATTCATGACTACTGTGAGAGGGAAGCCTCCGTGAAATTGGTCTTACCATTTTAACATTGTCTATGTAGTTCTTACATTGGAAGATGAGGTATGGTTTGAGATTCCTTCTTTGAAACCACTCTATGCTCATGACATCGTGAACGAAAATAGGTTACATATTTTTGGGTAAGACCGACTTTCACTCATCGTCGATGCATCATCCCGTGCACTCCTTACCCCTTCCCTTTCCCAGTCACGGAAGCGGAGCTCTGGTACATTGATCTTCTTTTGGGTGGGTAAAAGGATATATTTTTTTCAATAAGCCGCCTAATTATCTCGTCCAGATCCGATATTACACCATTTTCTTGGTCGTGTTCGACACAATAGAGACCCATATATTTCCGATTCCGGCAATCATGACTCAATCGCTGTGAGTCCATTGAATTTTGCTAAGTGCTATCGTTTTGGCCTGATCCCACCATGCCTTAAGGATTGTAGGCGCGATTAGCCTCTGGTCGATCGAGATTATAATGCAGTTGCGCATCTATGTTTTGTTCGACCGTTCGAAAAAGGTTCATTTTTGCTGTCGGCGAAATCCCCGCTTATTTTATCTAACGGTTTCCTTATGTTTCAAGGTGGCATTTGTGAACGGCTTTCTTTTCCTCATTTCGGTCGCCGTATTCTTGTGGATCCTCATCTCCAATGCGCTTCACCATCCACCTGTACCGCCAGAAATCATCCCGCTCCCTTCAACTGTACCAGGAAACCTTCCACCCCTTCCGGGAGATGTATGTCAAAGAAGCATTGGGGGCGCTCGATGGGCTCAATGGGTCCCAGGTGCGTATAAACAAACTCTATTTTGAAAACCTTCCACTTGACACCTAATCTTTGTGTCTTCAACGCAGCGACGCTCTTTGAGTTTGTCTTATTCGGGATGGCGGTGTACAAAACTGTATTTTCCTCTGCGGCGAAAACGAAGCTAAACGGGCGATGGTCTCTCACTGCCATTTTGTTGCACGAGAATATCGTGTATTTTTTCGTGTGAGTTTCTTTGTTCCCCCGCGACGCCTGCGCAAGCTCTTGAAAGTTTTTTTTTAAAGTAGGGTTGGATGTGTCTTGCTGTTGAATAACCTCATGGTCGCGGTGGGTTTTCCATGGCAAAAAATACAATTCTCTGGTACTCACGTCATCCTTCTCTTCCAGTGTCAGACGCAAGTTCCATGGTTTGGCTTTGGGTCAGTTTGCTTCACGTTTTTATACACGTCTCTCTGAAATCGGCCTAGCCCCTTTCATGCATCACTGGGCATCGCGACGTGCCGTATGCTCATCCATCTTCGAAAATTCGCTTCGGGGAATTTACAACTGGAGGCTGATAGTCGTCTTCTTCCAAATTTCGAGGTGGATTTATCGGAACTTTCACTTCCACCATGAGGCCAATCTTCGGCGAAGTCAAGTTCGGCATTTCGCTTCCGGGCTATTGCCCAAATCCACCGACATGCCACTGCCACTTCGAGAGAGAGGTTTACCCAGGTTCGACGTCGCACGGCGACTGAACTTCACCTATGTAGGGTTATGTGAAATCCCATGGGTAAGACGGGGATTTGAGTCTTCTCCCCAGGAAAGGGAACTGGTAGCAATGCGGATGGGAGCGCTTATTCTTACGCGCTTTACGATCCACGATGGGAATCTTTGACTCAGGAGATCCGAAGAGACATTGGGTTTCTATTTCAAGAGAGAATGCCAGTTCAACATTACGAGCGACGCCTTAAAACAAAAAGTACCCAGATTCCACAGGTTTTTTTAATCGCATGGCAGTTCAAAAGCACAATGAATGCTGCCCAGGCTCGGCGCTATGTCTTATGAATGGACTCAATAAAATATAATTGGCCTCTTTGTGATGCTCTTCATGTGAAGGTGACCGACTCGGGACTTGGATCAGCCAAAGGCATCGATCAGATTAGATTACTTATGTACCGTGTTAAGTAACTTCGTCACATCGAAATCTGGCACTCTGGGGTATTCCAGACCTCAGCATGTTCGACACCAGCATCTCCGGGATGGGAGCCTTCTGCTGAAATTGAGGAATATTTATGCACATCTCCGATTGAAGTAAGTAATAGGTCCAATGGTCGTTTATGATTATGCCCATCATTGCCTCCAACTCGCACCACTATCTGATTTCTTACTTATTCCCCGGCCAGCTCGCCATTCGTGTAATCCTCTAAGCAAGTACATTCTTCGTGAGCGTTTCCCGCCATTGAATTTACGCAGGGATGTTAACAAGTTCACATACAGTCGTGGCCCTTCTTGTATATTTTCATCTTCGTCCCACTCTGTTCTTTGACATTGCCTCGTCGGAGAGTCCGGTATCCCGCACATTCGTTCATTTTCTTCACTCAAAATTGCCTCAAAAGACCGATCGTCATATTTCCAGGGAACATGCGGTACCTTCCGATCCTTGCTGGCCATCAGGGCCACCCTCTACACAGGTGCAACCCTTTGTGGGAGAACGAGGGCTGGCTGCCCATGGGCGTGCAGAATGGACGGGATCCCCCGTCTTTGGTTTCTCTGACCTTACGCTGTCGCAGGATAGGGGCAGGATCCGTGTCTCGCGCGAACTTCAATTAGTCGTTGACGACGAATGACACCGCACACGCGGCTTTCTGGCGTGCCTTGAGTGCAGAGCTCGGGACAAGCCACCGGAAGTATCTATTCAACAAGGACCTGGTCGAGCCACGAATGAGCCCACAAAGTATATATGTAGTCGTCACCGAATGGAGTTCTCGTCCTCTTCGTTCCGCCCAAGTTTTGCTGCATTGATGCCTGCCGTTCGCACTGATTCAAGCGAATTTATCCCTTTGTATGTCGTTCGTGCGTATTTTATTCCTCTTATTAAAAATTGGGCACTGATAGTTCGCATAGTTTCGGCGTTAGTGTGGGTCATTTATGACTACTGTGAGCGCGCGTCTCCAACAATTTCTTCTTACCCCTTTAACACTGTCCACGCAGTCATTACTTTGGAAGATGAGGTATGCTGAAAATTCTTTCGTTGATCAATTCTATGCATGTTCAAGGCGTCGTGAAAACATAGGTTAAATATTTTTGGGTAAGGAAAACGACTCCCTTCTCGTGCGCTCCTTACCTTCTCCCAGTCAAGAAAATTGAGCCCTGGTACACTGATGTTTTTCTGGGTGGGCAATGATTTTTTTCTCTCTCCGTTTTACGTTGACATATTATCTTCTCAAGATCCGATACTACACCGTTTTCTTGCTCGTGTTCGACGCAATCGAGACCCATATGCATGCCATTCCAGAAATCATGACTCAGTCGTTGTGAGTCCTTTGGATTTTGTCGCTGTTGTATGGTCTTACCCCACCGTAAGGATTGTCGGCGCGATTATTCTCTGGTCAACGGAGATCATAATGCAATTGCGAATCTATGTCCTATTCAATCGTTCAAAATGGGTTCGTTTTTTGCACGCAAATTCCCATTTAAATATACCTAATTAATGCTTTACTTCAAGGTGGCATTTGTAAATGGTTTTCTCTTCATGATCTCCGTTGGCATATTCCTATGGATCATGATCGACAATGGGCTTCACCATCCGCCTTTACCAGACTTTAACTCTTCAGATATGCCGGAAAAACCTCCATCATGTCTAAATATCAAAGGCGGTGGAAATCGATGGGCTCATTGGCTTCCTGGTGCGTCTCAATCACTCATTATTTGCAAATTCCAGAGATTTGTATTAAGCCATAACCTTTTTATGTGCAGCAACGTTGTTTGAGTTTGTTCTATTTGGAATGGCGGTGTATAAAACCGTAATCTCTCCACCCCCCGGAATGAGGATAAATGGGCGGCGGTCGCTCACCGCCGTTTTGTTACATCAGAATGTTTTATATTTCTTCACGTGAGTTTTTAGGATGTCGACTAACACGCCGATGCGAGGTTGAAAATCGTTTTGTTACTAGAGTGGCATGCGTTTTGGTGCTCAATAATCTCATGGTCGTGGTGAGTCCTCTGGGCGCCAAATACAGTCTCCATCGTTAAAAAATATTTCTCCAGTGCGGCACCCACGTCCCATGGTTCGGTTTTGGGTGAGTTTGTCATCCATCGAAATTTGCGTTTTTATAGTAATGCTAAACCATTGTGCAATTCAGCCCGTTTCATGCCTCGCTGGGCGTTGCGACGGGCCGTATGCTCATAGATCTTCGAAAATGTGCTTCAGACATTTTCGACGTGGAGACAGACAGTCATTTTCTTCCAAACTGGAGCCATCGGATTTCCACTGTAAAAACATTTCGATAATTTCAAGATGATTGCACAAGGAGCATGTCCGAACATTGAGTACCGATTGTTAAAACAGCTAAAATAATGCATCTCCTTGTTCAGCTTTTGAAACTCGGTATACAGCCTTGTTAGCAGAAGGCCGTTTGTCGCGGTAGACGAATACCTATGGGTGGGGAAAGAAAGGCAGCGACAGGTTCGAGAACACGAGGTGATGGGAGCGGCAATTACCGGATTGAGGGCTGCGAGAAATGTCGAGGCTCGAGCTGCCCCCGCTTTCTGGACGAGTCCGGTGTTCCATACTTACTAGTAACTATAAGCACAAACATCCACGAACTCTTCAACTTTCCGCATCCTCGACACCCTAGCTCAGAGGCGACGAGTACTACGGCGCTATATTAATTAGGAGGAAAGCAAGGAGCCAAGGATGAACGAAGAATGCGAAGGGGGGGACTAGCCATTCAAAGCTCCACGACGGACGCGAACGCTACCTAACACGCCAATGTAATTCCTGTCTTTTCTATCGCCTGATGGATGTATTTCTATTTTTCCTAAGGTAACGCGATTTCTCTTTCTGTGTGTTGTAAACGCTTACTCTCATATCCGATTACATTCTGGTTAAATTCTTCGCCTATCAAGGTCGTCGGACCGGTTCATCTGATCACTTTGGTTTCTCTTGAAACGATTCTACCGTCGGCATAACGGAAACACTCGGCTTCTTGCGACGTTTCAATCAAGCACCTACATAGCTGGAAATCGATGTGGGTACTTGCGGAGATCTGACGTAGTTTCTCCCTTTTCGGATGGGTCCGTGTCTCGCGCGAACTTGGATGAGGCACCACAAAAGGCCTTGAGGCTCGTCAGACTGCGTCAGATGACATTTCGCATTGGCCCTGGCATATATTGTGCCTGTCTTCTGCAAATAAGTCAGTATTCGCAGCGCGTAGTTGGCGTTCAAGGTAACGAGGCAAATATTGGAAATGACAAGGCTGCTACCCTAGCTAATGGAAGTATGTAAGTGCACTTCATGCGAGGGGGGTGTTAAAGAGCACTTGTCCACCTATGAACGAGGGCAGTCAATGGGCTTTATGGATTCCTGGTGCGTATAACCGTTGTTTGGAGGCTACGTTACCCTTAACACAGGCTGTCGCAGCAACGCTCTTCGAGTTCGTCCTATTTGGGATGGCGGTTCACAAAACCATATTCTCGTCTTCGGTCAATAGTCAAGCTTAACAGACGGCGGCCACTGCCGCCATTTTCTTGCATGAAAACATCTATTTCTTAGTATGAGTCGTCCAATGACGCTGAGAGAAAACGCATAAAGGTTTGTTTTCTTATCTATATAGGGTGTCGTGTGTGATGGTCGTGGTGAGTCCTTGGGCACCAAATCAGATCTTCGTCTCTTGATCATTAAACTTTCTCTCTGAAGTGCGCCATTCATGTCCGATGGTTTGGCTTTGGGTCAGCTTTGCTATCCATCGCATTCACGCGCCCCGTTTCATGCACCATTGGATATCGCGACCCACCGCATGCTCATACTGTACGACCAGCGCGGCCGGCCATTTGGCGTTGAGGAATCGAGGACCTATTTGGACCCATACGTGAGCGAACGAGCGGATAAGTATAAGTAACTGGATTGAATGTGGCCATGAGATACTTACACGAACAGCGTCGAGTTCTTCACCGAAGGAGCACATCAATGAATTTACGACAGATCAATTTACAAAGTGCCTGATCTTTCCCGGGGCGGACGGAAAACCCGGGGTTGTCTTCGACTTCTCGGTCACACTCTGCCTTACTCGACGATTGAAAACGATCGATAAACGCTCAAGACGATTACTGCTCGTAGCTGTCTGTTCTTGGTGTTGTGATTAATTCGACGTTTATTTAGGTATCCCGCATAAATTCAAATCAATTCATGCAGTGACCGGGGGTATCCGGAGAAGACCCTTGCGAGCGTTGGAATATGTATGGCGCAGGGACTTGATCGCAACCCTACTTACAAAAAACCCAATTCAATGAACTCACTTGGCACAGAATTGACCGAGCTATGACTGGCTTACTTCAAATGACGGTACGACCCTAGCGCAATACCACATATAATCTGCTCTGATTGCTGGCCATCGTTTTTTCGTATCTGCTTTCCTCCGCCCCGCCACTCGAAATGGATCATCCCCCAGGACCACCCCCAGGAGACCATGGACCCCCTCACATGAGTTTGATGTTAATCCCCAGATATATCTCTTGTAAGACTTTCCTACCGTATGCAAATGAACGGACGTTAACGTACGTCTACAGATGCCTGCCTAACGTGGGTCGTTCATGACTACTGTGAGAGCAGAAACCACCCTGAAACTGTCTTCCCAATTGATGTCTTCCATGTAGTTAATACTTTAGAGGATGAGGTGCGCTGGTACCTACTTCTTGAAGAGATTCTAGGCTGACGACGCTGAAACGACAGGTCAAATATTTTTGGGTACATCATCCCGTCCATCATCTAGTTTTTATTCCTTACTGCCGTCTCACAGTCGCAGAAACTGCAATTTGGCGTCCTGACCTTCTACTGGGTGAGTAGCACATTGCTTTTCACCAGTTGCGGTGAATCATGTTCTCCAGATCCGATATTACACGATTTTCTTGGTCCTATTCGACGTCATAGATGTCTATATCATTCATGTTGGTCCAGATAAGATCATAATTTACTCGCTGTGAGGTCCATCGTAGTTTGTCTTCTCGTTCGCTCTGATCTCCCCCCAGGACCTTTGGAGCGATTAGTCTCTGGTCAATCGAGTTTGTGATGCAGTTGCGCATTTACATTTTATTCAACCGCTCGAAAAAGGTTCGTCCTTGACACGAAAATGAATGCTCCTTCGAAATCGCCTGACAAACTTTTGATAAAGATAGCTATTTTCAATGGGATTCTCTTCGTCATATCTATCGCGGCCTTTCTATGGATCCTTATTCGAAATCGTCTCTTGGGGGGTGATGTACACGCCACTTTCCCTGCAAATGGACCGCATGCACACGGGCCACCACCACCGCCTGGGTTCCCACCGCCGCACGGGAAGGGTATGGGACCTCCACCGCCATCAGGGGGCAAGCCGTGTCCGTCTTTAACTTCGGATAGTCGATGGGCTCAATGGGTTCCTCGTGCGTATCCACAGCCCTGAGATGTCCTATTTAGCTAACACATAACCTTCGTACATCGTGCTCCTTCCTCAGCGACGCTGTTCGAGTTTGTGCTATTCGGGATGGCTGTGTACAAAACCATAGTCTCCTCTTCCGCCAAAGTCGACATAAATGGGCGGCGATCGCTTGCCGCCACTTTGTTGACCGAGAATCTCGTATATTTCTTCGTGTGAGTTCCTGTATTACGCCAGAGAGCGTGCGCGTGCTATGCTGAGGCTTCGTTCTTTGCAATAGCGCAACGTGTGTTTTAGTTTTCAACAATCTCATATTTGTGGTGAGTCCTTCCATCGCCAAACTCCGTCTTATTTAGTTGAGGTTATCTCTCCCAGTGCCAGACACGCATCCCCTGGCTTGGATTTGGGTCAGTTTACTATTTACTGAAGTGTACCATGCGCCTCATACTAAACCACTGTGCTTGTACCTGTAGCCCGTTTCATGCAGGCCTGGGTCTCGCTACTGGGCATCTGCTCCTTCACCTTCGTAAATTCGCCGTGGAGAATCTGGAAGCCAAAGGGGGTAGTCGCATGGGCAGTCGGATGACTGGCGTACCGAACTTGAACCTCGAAGCTATGGATTTACCGGATCTACCGGAGATTACTCCTTGAAGCCATTCCCGAGTTAGGTAGGTTCCAAGAGGCTCTGAATTCTGTATTACTTATTACCGATTAATACTGTTTACCTGGAATGGCGGGGAGGGTTAAAAGATATTTATATGTTCCGCTTATCATAGTTTCTTCGAACTTATGCAGTGAGGAATCAGCAAGGATTCTGAAGTCCGTTGTCACATGATCGTGTTCTTCTTGTACCCCCGACTCGCGACCGAAGTCCTCCTCTGCCCAACCTCTGCCAGTGTTCGTGAGATTCCACGCAGGAGCGTCGCACCCTCATTCAAGGAGACTGCGTGCACAACATTGTTGAGCGGGAATACGGCCCCGTTCTTGCTTAATCTCAACTGCCACACGATCTGGGTCCAACTGAAGATTTCGAACTTGAAGGAGACTGTGAAGCCCAAACCCAGGTGAGTCCTTGTGAATAGTGTAAATATATTCGCCTATTCTGATGCGGGAAGCGTTAGAGTTATTCCAGCCGTGGCTGTTCGCATCGGGGAGCCGGAGCCAACGTGAACGACGTCGTCACCAAGCTGAAGTATTACCATGTCCTCGCTCAAACACGAAGAAACAACCAACCATCGACGTGAACGCGGAGTGGGCTGAATCATTACTGCTGCAAAGTTTGTGAGGTCTTTTCTTCCAGTCCATGTGTACGACTCTGCTATCTCCCGTATCCATGTCCACTTACCAGTATACCGATAGATGCAACTTGATATCCAGCTCCGACTCGTATATCGACTTTGTAGCAACTTTAGGAGGATTTCTTTAGGAGGATTTAGGTGACGTTGCTAGCGGCTGCTCACGTCGGTTGTGGATTGAATACTTCTGAGACAAGGAAGCAACCAAACGGTAAGTAGTTTGAAGAGTTTGACAGGGGGGACAGTAGAAGGAAATATGTTCATCCCTCATACTACAGGAATCTCCATACTGATTGTGGCGGGTTTGTATCGCCGAATGTCAAGGAAGGCGCCGTAATGGATTCCCGATTATTATCAACACGGCCAACCAGCCGATGTACTGCTTTTTGTTCTACTCACGGGATGAATCGCTGCAGCATGAATGTGATCGCAAGCGGAGAAAAGCCCCACGACAATCTTTCGACCTTCCTTGTTTGCTCGCCTATACATAGGAGTTCGATTCGTGGAGAGCGCTATTTTCGCGCTTGACATCAGGTACTTCATGTTTCCACTACATTTGATGTGGCTAAATACTTATGAATTAAATTGACAGCATTGGGCTTGGTCGGGCACCGAGGATCGCGCGACCTTCGAGTCTTTGACAGGTTAACAACTGACCAATTCAATGAGGCACAAGTCTGAAACGAGGACCGCGACGTCCCTAACGCAATGCATGTCGATATAAGTATCTTGACTGTTGTGAGCGCTGGCCGTCCTTTTTGCTCCTGCCACGTTGATGCCCGATAACTTCAGCAGAGAAGAAAATGCCATTCACCTGAATACGCGCGGTCTCTTCCCTGTGTACGCCGTTCGTGCGTGCTTCCTACGACCTTGTACGGACCTAAGCTAACAAGCGTTTCTATACAGTTTCGGCCCTAGTATGGGTCGTTTATGACTATTGTGAGAGTGGAAACCCTATAGGATTCGTCTTAGCATTTTAACATTGTCCATGTAGTTATTACTTTGGAAGACGAGGTACGTTGTCAGATTCCCTTATTGAACGGGTCTATGCTGAAGGCGTCGCTCATAAATAGGTCACGCATTTTTGGGTAAGGGACAACGCTCCCATCATATGGTTCGCTCCTTATCTTCTTCCAGTCACGGAAACTGTGCAGTGGGACATTGATCTTCTTCTGGGTAAGTAAGTAACGAACTCTGGCCTCTCTCCGTTGACGTATAATTTTTGTCCAGATCCGATATTATACCATTTTCCTGATCGTATTCGACACGATAGAGATTTTTTCATTTTCAGCTGATAAAATTATGATGCAATCCTTGTAAGTTCGTTGAAAATATTCCCCTTTGTTTGTTCTTATCCCGCGATAAGGGTTCTTGGCGCAGTTAGTTTGTGGTCCATTGAGATTATAATGCAAATGAGAATCTACATCTTGTTCAACCAGTCGAAAAGAGTATATTTTTTGTTGGTCCATTGTCTGTGAAATCCCCTGACGTTTCGTTACTTAAGGTAGCTTTCGTGAATGGTGTCCTCTTCGCCATCTCGGTCGGGGTATTTATCTTCATCCTGGTCGACAACACCCTTCAGGACAAAGCTACAACGGGAAATGCACCGGGCGGTGATTGTCCGACTTTTAAGGGGGGAGGCAGATGGGCTCAATGGCTTCCTGGTGCGTATCAGCCCTTCGTTACTCGCGAGTGTGTGTTTAGCCTTCGTTTTTCGCAGCCACCTTTTTCGAGTTCATTCTATTTACATTGGCGGTGTACAAAACGATAGTCTCGTCCTCTGCCAAAATCAAGTTAAACGGACGATGGTCGCTCACTGCCATCTTGTTACATGAAAATATTGTGTACTTCTTCGTGTGAGTTTTTTTTGTACATATCCACCGACGACGGATGTGATGTTAAGAGCCTTTTTATTTAGAGTAGGATGTGTCTTGGTGTTCAATAACCTCATGGTAGTGGTGAGTTTTCCGGGTGAGAAATACCGTTCTCTAGTACTAACCTTATCCTATCTTATCTTTTTAAGTGCCAGACGAAGATCCCGTGGTTCGGATTTGGGTCAGCTTGCTACTTATAAAATTTACATGCGCCTCACATTAAAGGTTGATTTGTGCACATAGACCATTTCACGCAGCGCTGGGTGTTGCGACCTGCCGTATGCTCATCCATCTTCGCAAATTCGCTTCGGGGAATTTGGAACTCCAGCCAAACGATCATTCATTTCTGAACTTTGAGGTGGATCCGATGCAGTTTACACCAGTCAGAAATTCCCCGAGCGGGGACGAGGTCTAAGTTGTCCGGGATGCAGTCCCTGGCAAACACGTACCTGGGTCCGCTATTTTTATAATTGGCGTTGCCCAGTGGTGTCAATAACGGGAAAGACCTTGTGGTGGGTCTTCGGGCCCCGGCGCCCCATCATGCGCTGGTTGCCTGGTCTGTAGGCGATGACCCCATAGATGTCATGGACGCAATCGTACCCTCTGCGTAACGAGCCCAAATCAGCGGTCCACAACAGTCTTTGCGCTTTCCATTGCCGGCGTTTTCGTCCATTGGGTCTGGAGTACATCACGATATATCAATCGACAAACCGAACCATCCCTCAAACTTCCCACACTCCATCGGCAATTGGAAGGATGCTAGCCTCTGTTTATACCACGGTCGAGTCTTCGCCATTGGAAGCACTCGGACATCGTCTAGCTACTTGAATTTCCTTTTTGCTTTAATCGCCTTTCTTTGCACAGTAGGTATGCAGCGTATAGATACACTTCACAGGGACAATCTTCAAAGAATTTCACCATGTATTGCGAGTCGAAAGATATTACTTTACATTCGTCGCTGAACGTTGAATAGCCGTTACTTATCTTATCTTAGATGTAAACCGTCACAATGATCATGCGTAAACAGTTACAAATGTTCTTCCTTCACCGAGAGCTTTCTTTGAGACTTCCTCTCTGTGCGAACCTATCAATCGAATGCTTTCATGGACGGAAATTAGGCGAGGACGGGGCGGGCTCCACCAAACAACGGAAGAGGGTTTGCAACGGGAAGTTCTCGTTCGACTTCACCGAAACTGGCAAGTGATATTATTATGCTTATATGGGCTCGCTCTGATTCTCTAGTTCAAGATGAAGCCAGAGTGTCCGGAGAGCAGTCATCGAGTCATCCCGCAGTGGCCCCGCGACCTCCCTACACATTCTGGTTCTAGCAATATATCGATATCTGGCGCCCATCGCTTTGTTGTCCAATGGGCAGAACGTGCACAACGTGCACAACGTTTTAGGTAGTTCTGTTGTCGTGGTAGAAGGTGAAATCATGCAGGTTAGTGTTGCATTATACTTTGGAATATCTTAGCTTGCATCTTACCTCTACCCTACGTCGGCTATGAACTCGGATTCGAAGCTAGCACGGGATCATCAAAGGCTTACCGTGTAGTATGCCCTCGCATCGAATTTTTTCGATCTTTGGCACATATCCCCAGTTTGTCAACGAAAATTTTTGAAGGGTCATGGATATCGATTGCATGCCGCCAAAACGCTCGGAAGATTGTCCCGATGAAGGTTGACGAAGAGAGTCAGACTGTTTCCTACAAGCGGTGTTCGGAAGCCGCTAGATTCGACCAGAAGCTGTTGTATGGTGTCGTCCCCCATAATGGATGATTGTGTCACTACTCACCCAAATATCCATACCGTCGTCCTCAATTCTGATCCTTCTTTTTTTTATCTTGGATGGAGGTTCGTATAAAAACGCTACAAATTCGCAGTTCGTAAGTATGATTTGGAACACAATGCGAAGGTCCTGGGCCTCTTCGAAAGTCACTTTTCCAACAATGTTTTCGGAAACTCGGTACGAATCTACCTCATCTATATCTCACAATTGGATTCTAAAGGAATCGATTTTCTAGCCTGGCTTATATTGTCGTCGAGATTTTAAATACCCTTTGGATTTATATTTGAGGGACCATTGACGAAGCTTTTCCCGCCAGTGAATGGTTCCCATTTTGTCGTCTTGCACTATAGGGGAAAAATAGTCCTCAGCTTCGACCCGGACGCAGATAAACAAACCTGACAATTGGTTTGGTATCAAATACTACTGCGGAGGTTGTTTCTCACTAAATCTGAGGAGATGAATTTCTCAATGGTCGAAATCGTGAAATCAACTCATGTCAGACCGTTGAAGAGGCTTGCTAAGCCCACTATACAAGTAGGCGTTACGCTCTCCTCGTCGTTGCCACTCATGACAACCTGGTCGGCCAGCACATTCGGCGCCATTACGTTTGATGAATTCGATACCCATGTGGATGATCTTCCCGGGAATCGATTAGAATCAAGTGGGCCCGCCCTTCCTCACCAATCTCAGGGGTCATCGCCACGAAGGTCGCCTCATAGATTACGTCCAAACAGACGTCACCAGGGATTGGCGAAGGAATTTCTGACGACAGAGGCGGTTGTCGCTCTGAATGATTTATCACATCAGTTCTGAAACTTGTCTAGGCGCGTTCATCTTCGGAATCCTTACCGCCTTCGAGGCCTCTATATTGCCAGAACTGTACGTCGATCTCCGGGGTATACTCAATCCTGTCGAAATCGGTTTAACTGCGATATTACACGCAGTCGTTTCACTAACCCCTTCTTCCGTTTCTCTTTCCTCATGAGCCATCGCGAATCCGCTGAGGACCCGTTCAAGTTTGGCGAGCGCCTTCGGTATAGCGTAGGTATCCACAGTGTGCGCTCCGTCCTGTCGGAGAATGCGAAGGTAGACCGCGGGGGACTGGCCCAATGGGGAGGGGAGATTGATGTGGAGCACCGTAACATCATTGCGGAGCTCCTTGTTTTTTTGTTGTTGTTGAGGGTAACAAGGGCGCCGAGCTCTGCCGCGGTTGAGGAGTTCCATAAACTCAGGCGGTGCTGTAGAATGGTTCCATTGTATTCATTGAATGAGTCGCGATGTATTATTATTGTTATATTCCATATTCAATTGCACCCACAAGGATATACTTGTACTATCAGATCAAGAGCCCTTGTTCTACCTTGTGACCATTCAATTTGGTCCCTTTTGTTGTACCGCAATATAACAGGGACTCCATTGTGGCATTCTTCATAATATTCTGCTTCTTTCCCAATGTTTACAAACCCTTCATGGCTGCATCTCACCATTCGCTGGTCTCTACTTCTCCCGGTAAAGAATTTTCATCAAATTCATTCCAGCAAATTGATATCTATTCAGACTTGGAAATAATGAATGGAGTCCTAACAGCGACGAATTCCTCTACCACGGCGCATTGCAAGTCCAGTGGAGAGCTTATAGTCAAGGAGAAATACAGCTGCCCTCACCCCAATGATTCCACCCGAGCATACCCAAGGGGAAGCGCACCTCCAGCTCCAGGTCCCGAAATTGATCACCATTCACAAGCTTGCTACTTCATGGAACTGGATCGTACTCTCAAGACTGACCGTTCTAACCTCCTTGGAACGATTGCCAGTAATATCATCTGCAACATCTTTGAACATTACAGGGATTCAAAGCCACGGCCCAGGGAAAATGATTCCCCAGAGGATCGTCGTGCTTCCATGCATGATTATAACCCGACAGCGTTGCAACTGGTATGCAGAAAATGGTGGAAGGTGGCTCCCTATGTACCAAGGTTGTGGTCACGAATCTCCATCAGATTCTCCGCCGGCAAAAAACCAGAAGCATGCCATGTGCAATACGTCAAGATTTCCCTCGAGCGATCCCGTACTGAACCCCTCGACCTACGGATCTGTTGCAACTACGTTAACGTTGGTAACGGCTACGTTGAGGACGACGAACCACTTTCTCAGATCTTGAAGGAATTTGTATTGCGTCTGGAATATTGGCAGAAAATCCATTTTTGGATTCCAGCTTTATGTTGGAGGCCACTTTACCAGATTGTAAAGAGTCCTGAGATGCCGCGAATGCCCCGCCTTCTGAAGGATGCTTTCATTGGGTTTGATACGACTCTCCCCGATATCAAGCAGTATAGTTTTCTTGATGATGTCGACGCGATCTGGAATACCTTGCATGGGTCCCCCGAGTTACAGAAGGTGGAATGGGGATACTGCTTTAAGTTCAAGCATCGCCAACTTCTCAGACATGCGCCATTCAAACAGTTGACCCACTTGGTTTGCAACTTTTTGGAACTGTCCATCGACAATGTCCTATCAATACTTGGCAGACTCCCACTCATCCAAAACCTTTCGATCGGCGATATCGAGAGGAAGGTCCCACCGTCAAAATCATCGCCTCGCACCACTTTCCCCCTTCGAGTCCAACACCTTCGCACTCTGCATATTAGTTCGGAAATCAGCATCGATTCATTGTTTTCAAGGATCAGATGTCCTTCCCTCGACTCTCTTTCTATTTCTCATTGGAACGAACAGGAACCGACCTTCTTCGACTTTTCAAGCTTGTTGTCGTTTTTACAAAATTCGAGGTGTCAACTCAAGAGGTTTTCAATGAAGGGGGGAAGCTTCTCCGAAGATGCGTTGATAAAGCTCATCACGTCCGACACGTTTCGCTTGGTTAACGATCTAAAGATCAAGCCGGAGCATTATGTTATTTCGGATAAGGTTGTTGAGATATTGATGAAGAAAATCAAGGACGGCTTTCAATTTCTGGTGCTCCTCGAAGACATAACACTATTTGAGGACGAAACAAGGAATGAATTACTAAAACAACAGGTCTTGCCTGGACATCGTCGACTCGTAAATAGGTCCAGTCCATAACTGCGGGAGGTATATAGCGGAGGACAGATCGACATAGAGTTTAGCGTAAGCCCCACTGATTAACGTGAAATTTGATCACCCAGACCGCTATTTACAAGCTTGTATTTCTCTACCATACAGTATGGTTCGCCACACAGGAGAATAAACGAGAATTAAAAAAAAAAAGAAAAAAAGAAAAAAAAAAAAAAAAGAATAATATGGATGAGTCAATACTGAGTACGTGAAGATATCGCCGGGGCTAGTACTGATTTGGTTTGGAAATCAAAGTGGACTTTCATGAAGGGGCTGTATCTCTTCCAACGCTATTTGCCATTCATCGATACCGCGTGGCTCGTTCTCTATCGTCAGTCTGGTGTTTTTTTTCCTATCGTCTTGCGCTGATTTTTTGAAGGTCAAACGGGGGGGAATTTGATGAAGACTGCGTGTTGGGATACATATCACGCCAGTGGAGGTTTGTGAAATTCACCGTCATAACGCAGAAGGGAATTTACTTTTCTTCTGGATCCAGTCTCAATGGTTGTCGGACTTGCTGCATCCGAGAGTAGGTTTGCCTTCAATTCAGTCCCTATTCCATGCCGTATTAAACAGTGATCCTCACGATAAGGACATGGGCCAATGATGGTACTTAGTGGTCAGACCGTTCTTCGTATTTTGTGGTAGGAACGACGCGGAGACGCCAACCGAAGGTGGGAATGGGAACGTGAAAATGAAATCCTGCCGCAGAGTTCTCGCTAAATACTATCTGCCGTACTAAAAGAATTGGGGAGTCTTATGACCCAGTTGCACCCTCCCCTTCATCTGTTGTCCGCTTTTGGACAAATTTCACGTGATCTTATATACGAACTACTTTCCACTTACTTCAAATCGGACTCTGTCAATATGCAAGATACCCCACCCTCGCTATCACCGGGCGATATCGTTCTCAATCCGGAAATCCTCCCTACGAATTCGACGACCTTCTTCGACAACTGGCCTCATGCGAAGCCACTTCCCACTCCCGCCCAAATACGTTCCTCCACCTTTGATTCCACTGGTTTCGAGATATTACACCACCGTGAACATGGTCCATACGCCCAAAGGGTTCTACGTATTCCTGATCTAGGTCTCGTCATCAAGCATGGTCCTCGCACAACCGTCATCGAAGGCCAAACGCTCTGGTTGCTAGGAAAATATTGCACTCAGTGCGAGCACCGACGGTGTATGGGTGGTGCCAGGACGGAGGGGAGACATTCATATACTTGTCCTATATTGACGGCGTGTCGCTTGACTCACGTCTAAGCACCCTAAGTGACTCCGAGCTTAAAGACATCGCTGGTCAAGTAGCTCCAATGATAGCGTCTATACGCCAACTCAGACAACCTTGTCAGGACACATTCATCGGTGAGTTGCGCTGTCTGATTCCAGATATCCACACATCTCACGCTCGCACTTAGGTTCTCCAGATCGTGGCCCCATTCGCGATCAAATATGGTGGAGCGGATATGACCCCCCTCCAACCGCCCCGTTCCTCTCGGTCAAGGCGTTCAACGACGCACTATTTGCGTTAGCTGATCGCCTCCCCATGTTTCCGGACCATGAATTTTTTCAAACCTTTCGTTCGTCCTTCTCCGATACATCCCTGATCCGGTTCACACATACGGATCTGGCGACGACGAATATCATCATCTCTCATTCGGGTACAGAGGTACTGGGCATCATAGACTGGCAGGAAAGCGGGTGGTACCCAGAGTATTGGGAGTACCTCAAAGCCAAGTATACTGCACCGCCGGAATGGTACCACTACCTTGACATCGCGCTACAGCATCCGTATGTACACGAGTTGGAGGCATTTGAGAGTTATGATAGGACTGGTATATTTTTTTGATGCCCAATTCTCTATCATTCCAATATCATATTCAAATACCCTGACTTTTTTACACCACTGTACAGAGCAAATGGCCTGTAATTCCCGAGGAATTTTCGCGAAAGGAGGGCTCGTATTTGCCCACCACCCGAAGATTCAGAAGGTACTTGGATAAAAATGCTATGGATGTCGTGCGTTCAATTGGGATCTTCTCTTGTTGATCATTTTCGCCCACTGTACTTAGGAAGATAATTAGGAAGACAAATGCTGCGAACGCATCAAACGCATTTCCAGTGGGCGCTCACGTCGTACTGCGACTTACAGATGGAACAGTACTATCCCTCGAAATCGTTAAACCCTTTCTGCCATTCACCAAATGCCTGGTCTACGTCGTTCGCCCAGAATCATCGTCCATCAGTGATAACCTTCCATCTGAAGTAATCCTCAAAATTTATGATCCCCGATACATCGACGAACGCACTCAAAGCAAGAAATATGGCTCGTCGCGTGTTCGTACCCATGTGTGGACTCTTGAGGCGGAGATGGAGGCTGCTAGGTATCGACAGGAAATTGCAGAGGGACAACGGCCTGATGATTTCACGGTGCATCTTCTCTATCGAGATGGCGATGCCCATCCGTTCTTATGGGAGGAAGACTTCTACCGATACCTGAAGGAATCGTCGGAGAACGAGGTTGCGGCTTTCCGTCGGTTGACGTCCCTCCAGGGAACGGTGATCCCGAAATTCTACGGCTCGGGGAACGTAATCCCACCACCGGGTACCCGGGCCATCGAACCACCTGCTGTGTTGCTCGAGTATATCAGTGGAAGCATGACGTTGGCGGATTATCACAAGGGTCTTGGTGTCAGCGAGCGGGCGAACGTCATCCCATCGATATTCCGCCCCTTAGTTGACGCAGTGCGGAGGTTCAAGGAATTAGGTGTGTACCATGGCGATATCAGTGGTAAAACCATCCTCGTTTCAAGTGCCCCATCATCCTCTCAGGCTAATCCTGAGGGAGGGACTCTGACGAGAGCGGTTCTTATCAACTTCGGACGCGCTGGTGTGCGAGAGGATAGAGAGTCAGAGGAGGATTGGGAAAGTATTTGTGACTTTTATAGAGATGAGATAATGTTGAGGGTTGCTTTGACGAGGAACGGTGTAATATGGCCAGAGTAATTTTATTGTACGGTAGAATCGAGACCGGCGCTGAACCACTGAACGGTGCATCGTATATCATGGTCTCTCGTCCCGATCGCCACTGTATTTTTTGAATGAATTCGACCGAGCTGCAGGATTATTGAGATTGTTAGTAGAGGACTTCTTGCCGACATGAGTCAGCGCGAGACGCTCTTCCGCCATCTACGTACTATCTCGTCTTTCCTGTGCCAGGAACAGAAGATATTGAGAATTCGCGGATCCCAAATGCTCAAGAATACTCAGGAAATATTTACCGGAGATAAAAAGAATGGCGGGAGGACATTCTACATCTGAAAACAGGTATATTTACTATGGATCACGCAAGCCAGTGCTCAAGGAAACCCCTTACCGCAAGTACCGTTGAATAAACGTAGATATGAAAAGTACATAATTTTCGATCTGGAGAAGGCTACTGGGGTATAAACGGGGACACGTCGATGTACTCTAAGCTTGATAAAAATCCTTGCTCACCGTATTAAGCACGGAACCTTCTTATCGGGATCGGACATTTCTCAGCAAAAAGTACCTACTTGTTAGGTGTGCGATTTCCTCCGGATCGACAAGTGCAAGAATCACGAATTCTGGAAGCGCTAGGGTCCAGTGAATTTCCTGCAACGCTCAGCGCTTGATCAAGATCAAGTTGACCATGCTAACTACAACCCGAAATTATTCCCACTATTACCGTCACTGACCATTACCGTTACCATTGACATGGTCAGTGCATTCTCACTATTACTATACTGCAATCAAGACGACTCGATCCATGTTCCATACATCCCACCAGCGCCGCAGCTGTGATTTAACACCACCAGTACGCCGGTAGATTAGCATACGGTTTCCCGCAGTCAGGAGATGAAGTCCTCCCCACGCCAATCTCAGGCTGTGTCGTGGTTTGAAAGATGTTGAAGCAGTGTTGAGTCTTCCGAGCGCCTTGTCTTTGCTTTCGCCCCAGCTTCTCCAGAAGATGTACCGCCAGATAAGAATTTCGAATACACCCTCAAAATGCAATAAAATCTCCCATGAAACGATGATGAACGGGTGCATTCGCCAACTCGATCAATCGATGGCACGAATCATACAAGTTAGGAGTTGATTTGCAGCGGAGAACTTTGGCGTGGGATCATGGATGAAAGGACTGCAGAGAATGTCGAGTGGTCCGAAAAGTGATGGCTAGGATTGAGATTGAGAAAAGAAAATAATAATGGGGAATTTGAGATACAACGATACTGGGTAAACGATGGCCGCCCATTAACAAATGAGATAAATTTTGGTCGTACAAACGGAACGAGGCGGGTACGATACCCAGTCGGGAATGAGAAAAGGGACGAAATTGAATGAGACCCGAGGGACTTTCTGTGACAAAGGACCTTGAATCACCTGCGTGACCACGAGAGATAGATTAGCAGGGTAGAGATAAAGAGTGTCAGCGTACTTTGATCCGTTCGCTACTCTTATCCTCCGAGCTATCTCAGTCCCGGGGCCAGAGTTGACAGTAGTGCTTTATCCGAACCCCTCAACTTCTTGCGCAGCATCCATTTATTGGTCGTATCGTAGGCAATGGCTTCATTTATGTATCTGACGAACGAACATCATCAGCTCGATGACCTGCGAGATAAAGAGAAAAAAAGGAAGAAAACAGCTCACTGGAAACACCCCTCCGCAGTCATGGGAACCCCCATATCACAAACGACCACCTTCGCAGCTTGCATCAAGTCGATGGCTAACTGCGGTATACCCAATACGTGGGTCATTATTTTCGCTTCGCCTTGCTCCTCCTCGCTACTCGCCATGTCCCGAAATCGTACATACCCAGTGGGACCATGCCGCCAGCAATCGCTGTACTCAGGTTCATCTGCGGGTTTCCATATGACGTCGTCCACTTTGTAGGGTTGATCCCCCTCGCCAAATGAGAAAGGTCATACGTTTGACAGCTGGAGCATTCCTTCAATTTCCACGTCCCAAAGCTCTTGGTGTTTCACAGCGTCCATCAGATTGCGGATGTCGTTGTCATCGGTAGGTAGAATCACTGCGTCCATGAGGGCGTCAAATGCCGGACGAGTCCTGTCGATATTTTTATTGATAAGATAGAATTTGAGGATGATGGCCATTTGTAGATGGAGCTTCGTGGATTCGTTCGCGATGAAAAATTGCAAGAGCTTGTCAAAAGCGGAATCGGGTGGCTGACATATTTTTTTGTGCTCCGGCCTGATTGAGCACAATGGGGAGGGTTGGATATTAATAAGAGACAACCCAAGCGCACCAACGCTCACCAAGAATATTTTTGGCACTGAATATAGGCGGGATAAGTATTAGTGCAGGAGCGTCGGCCAAGTTCAACTGGGGAATCTCACCTTGCGCGAACAATAGAACGCCGACTTACACTGCGCATAGCAAAAGAAGACTCATTTCAACGATTACTGTAAACAGCGGGAACGGTAAAAACGAAACGAACCCTAGCACACGTTTTGAATTCCCTGCCCACTTCCCCACAATAACAGAACTTCAGAGATACGTATCGCCGGTCGTGCTTGATTTCGTGGCTAGTTGGTCCATAGGCAAGAGTGGGAGCGCACGGGTGTATTTCCAACAGTTCTTCCATCGAGGCGTTAGAAGGCATCAAGGGAGATGAAGAAAGAGGCAAGCGCCTTTTCAGCCTGGACTCCTACTTCAAACTCCGAACTTGGTGGAGGCCGACAATACGAAGCGAGGTCCGGTTAATAGTTTGGAGCGGTACGGGATCTGGCTAACATCCAATGCAGGCTTATGTAGCCCACTTCATGTGTTTTTAGTCCCAAAACCATCTGGACTTGGGACAACGGGCGAAGAAATCGTTCAGCGATCCAGCCTTGGACCTTGAAATATCTACAGCCACCAATCATCGATTCATCACTTAAATTCTGATAACTAAAAACGGAACTGACCTTGAAGATATACCATAGGCCAGCCAACTGCAAGTGATTCAACAAGTACCGAATGACACGATATGCATCGCAGGGTCTCGCAGTTTTCACGCAAGATTTCGGTTCATGGGTACTAAGAAGAAATGAATCGAAGGTAATTTATACGAGTCAACGCGGACTCACAGGGACTTATGACATCAACTCGGCCCTGCTTTCCACCTCCGTTAGGTCTGGAAAGGCGCGAACAAAGTTCGAACGTCTATGTGCTGATTTTGGGTGGTCGGAATGATGATATTCAGGTAGCTCGGTGGGTTTTGAATATGGAGTATGGTAAAGGAGGTTGGCATGATGCTGCAGCTGAATTTGAGCCTGAGAGTCAGAGGGAGGGACGGAAGAGTTCAAAACTTCGATTTGAACATTCAATTTCTTTTTCGCATAACGTGATCAAGTGCCATCACGCGTCCTAGTCAACGCGTCTTTCTTCAATTTATATTGGGGTTCGACGTTCTGGTTAATTTATGATATTGGACAATGTTGTTTATGAAAATGGAGGACGCACGGAAAGTATCTTTTCCGGATATGGTTTTGGGATTCAGTGAATCTGTCCTTTTCAAATAACGCGTTCATATTGAATTCATAAGTCGCTGACTGCCCCAAATCACAGAATAGGTGACACCAAGTATACCCCAGAATGATTCTAGAAGACCTAGTCCCGTCTCGATGAATCCGTAGAAGAAAGTTTGCAACCCTTCTTCCTGAAATGCTCGAGAAAATCCCCACCTGTTTTCGCTGTTCCATCACGAATCCGTAAATCCACTCCTTCATCAGCGAGCTCTACAAGTTGATGGGCAACTTCGTCATTCATATGTGAGGGGTAGGCGACAGATTTCAGCGTTAGCGAGCGCCTGCGCCCCTGGCGATAAAGTTGCGGGATGCGATCCCATGAAAATGGTGAAAACTTCGGGATCACTCTAGAGTACAACTCGAGAACCTGGAGGCGAGGGAGAAACAATTCGCGAGTAGTTTCTTCCGGCGGAATGAAATTGATATCGGAGGGCGAGAAAAATATGTGTGTGAGGATGTCGTCCATGTTACCATCATCTCTCTCCTCCGTCTGCATTGGGCAGATCTCGATCTTGAGTTGCTCAAGTGAGGCGACTGCCTGAAGGAAAATGCGCAAATCTGTGAAGGGGTGCAGCAAGTCATACAAGTTCAAAATTTTGAGATGACAGCCTGAGCGTTCAAGAAGGGATACCATGATTGACACGGGCAAAGGGCTACAAAGGGCGTTGTGCGTCCATTCTTCGAGGGAGGGAACATTGATCGCCTCCAAGAATCCCGTTGTCTTGCTGGAATAATCCAGCGAACGCAGTCGCGAATGGAGGATATGTGTGTCAAATCTGATCGTGATGATATCCCAAGATGTTATCAGGCAATATTCGAGAGCAGGTGCTCGTCGTAGGATCTCGAGCCAGTCGCTTTGTCTCAGTAAACGCAAATCTGCATATGTGACATTGTCCCAACCAATATCAATCGATGTCAGTGAAAAATCACGGAGCATTAAGCGTTTAGGGGAGGGGGTAGATTTCATAACGAATTTCTGCGAAGGCAACCTAATTCCGCTATTTGCGAGCTCGAGGCAAAAGAGTTGCATAGGCTGTGTGGAGCCGCAAAGGCGCTCCAGAATGTCACCCCCCACAAATAGATGTAGATTTTTCCATCGGTCCGAATGCAAATTAGGAACTTCTATGATAAACTTTGTCGTCAGTTCCAAGGCCTTAACAGTGGATTCCGAGAAGTCGTCGTCGCTTTCTTCAGAGTCCGAGCACCCAAAATGACTGAAGAAGATAGTCAGGGGACGCACCCCGGATCGACTCAGCCATTCACGGAGTAAATCAGGCAATGATTCTGCCAGAGAGCGCTTCGTCGATGGTTGAATCATTAGATGTAGGGTATCCCAGATATCTGGTGTTGTCCATGCTAACTGACACCATTTGCGACACACTGCTCCCAGTCTCAATGCTCTGTGAACCTTCTGTCGCTCATTCCAATTCCATGAGGCACTAACTCCAAGACCCTGGATCGGCAAGCAGTGGCAAAAGATATGGGAGCTGATTTATGATGGAAATTTGTGGATAAAGGGATCGTGGATCGCGTTCATCGAGGTCCCAAGCACGCGGTGTTTTTCCTCTAGTTTGACAATCTCTTTCTCCAGTTCCTCGATCTGATATCGGATAGCTGCCCTCCCTTCGCATGGGAGGTAGGGATTGGCACGGGTAACCCTGGGGTTTTCCGAGCCAACCCGCACCCCTACCCGTAGAAACCCGTACCCGTGACCAGGGGTACGGGTTTTGGCAGGTGCGGGTACGGGTTTGCGAGAAACCCCGGGGTTTGGTCATTTTCTGCGGGGTTTTCACATATTTCTGCTGTAAACCATTTTTCATTTATTTCTTTGGTGTTTTCCAACCGTGAATATTACTATAGTATACCCTACTACTAGTAACCCACTTTAAAACAAGTTAAGATAATATTTTAAGCTCCCTAAAAAAACAATTAAACCTCAAAAACCCGAAATTTTGTACCTACATACATGTTGCATTATGTTCTTTGTAAAATTACTATAAATTCCAAATAAATTGCTACTTCGAAAGCGTAATATAATTCATTTTTTCCCCTCCAAACAAACCCATGACCCGCGCTGGGGGTACGGGTTTTTTGAGGGTACGAGTTTCTTAACCCCCACCCGTACCCCAGCTCTACCCGTGACCTTTACCCGCGGGTTTCTCCAACCCGTGACAATCCCTAATGGGAGGCAAGGGCCACCTTCCAGCATGGTACAGGCGACTGGTTGAACATGATCGCCATCGATTCTTTTACAACGGCTGCATAGCGCTGACTTCCCCATAGGACACTGGATAGATGTCGATGGAAGAAACCTGCCGAGATGGGTTAGAATAATATGTGGCTGAAACTGGGATTTGAAATGACGAACAAGATGGTAGTTGAGGTTGACTAAATCCAAGTTATAATTACGAGACTGCGTTGTGCAATTTGGATCACATGGTACAGGACATCTAATCTAATCTGCAATTAACGGCAACGGTTCAGCGCTCGGTGCTCGAAAGTTGAATATTTGGTGAAATCATACGTTGCTATTCATTGGATGGCTTGCGTTTAATTTCCTGTCAGTACTTCGGAGATCCGAGTTTGTTGAGGGTTGTACTTGCGCTTTGGAATTGATATGAGTGCTTAACTCACCTTGTCGACTCAAGGCTGCCGGTAAATTAAAAATACTTATGCCTCTTTCCCTAATCACTTTATACATAGCACATTGTATGGTTTCTATATGGCGCGAATGTTAACGTTGTGGTTGAAGAGTTCGATAGGCCCAGACGACGAACTTTCTCAAAAAGAATAAATTCAAATGCTCTGAATACAGGTATGGCCAATTTGGGTTCTCTCAACCCAATCTTTCTTGAGTATTTTGCATCCTTCGAAACTTCTAGTACTTAGTGCCAGATTCATCTCACGTTGGATATCATTAGCGGGCGGTACTGGAAGACCAAATATCTTTCTTTCCATCCATCATGCCTCATTCCTTTTAACCTGACCTTCTCCCAAACTCCATCCATACCTTACCCAAAAGACATATTTACGACAAATACATTTCAATTTCATATTACGCCTTTACATGGAGTATCTCAGAAGTCGTACTAGGGGAACTGGGCAAGAGAGGGAGGAAGGATAGGCAATATGATGAGATGATTACCTAGTAAGAAACGTTAGGCTCCTTCCTTGTCTCTCGTGCCTTCTATTCCCCATTCCTGGAATGTTACTATCTCTCGAAGTCATCAAACCATTTCTTCCATTCACTAAATCCCTTGTCTAGCTTGTTCCCCAGAAATGTTAACTCCCAGTCACCTGCGTTTTCGATCCACGCTACAACGACGAACGGGATAAATCTGGCCGGAATCCTCGCGTGTGGACTATTGAGGCGGAGACAGAAGCGGTTCGTTGTCTAGAGGAAATCGCGGAGGGTAGACACCCAGATGACTTTACGGTGCAATTCCTCTATAGAGAGGGCGATGCAAAGCCATTCCTGTGGGAGGAAGATTACTATCGATATTTGAAGGAGTCCGCAGAAAGCGAGGTAGAAATAACCACCTAATATCCCTGCAGGGAACTGTAATTCCAAAGCTCCACCGATCAGACAATGTCGTTCCCCCAGCACAGACGCACGGCATTGAACCCCCTGCCGTACCCCTCGAGTATATCCCTGGCATGACGTTGGCAGAGTACAAGGCTTCCAAGCGGCCCAACATCCCTTCTGCAATCTTCCGTCCCCAGTTTGACGCGATAAGCAAATTTGGAGATGGAGGCGTGTTCCACGGCGACATCAGCGGTAGCAATATCCTCGTTTCCCCATCCGAAGTGCCTGTGAGAGCGGTTCTCATTGATTTTGGGCGTGCTGGGCTGCGGGAAGAGGGGGAGTTGGAAGAGGATTGGACGGACATCTGCAGGTTTCATAGGGATGAGATGATGTTTGTGTCCACTTTGATCAATTGAGAAGGAACGGGGTACCTTGGCCATAGTAATGTTAGAGCGCAACCTCCGCAGATCCATTGGATTAATATGTTAATATGATAAGTATACTCTTGGTATACGCTTGGTCGTTCTGCAGAGCAAATTAACTGAAAAAAGGGCTTGTGTTTGATCCATAATTGAAACACCAGAGAGAAAGCACCTTCCCCTTGTATGGCTCATCTGCCGTCCATTCACCACATCCAAAGAGGTCATCAAGCAGATTTATACAATGCAACCGAAAACCGACGATGCCTATGTGGCACAGGCGAAGAACCGCGGAATGTCCAAGGACATGGAGAATTTGGGATACTTTAGGACTCGTAGATGCGATGGAATGTAGCGCAGGATTCCCATGAGCTTCCAATAGGATCAGATAAAATTGGGAGTAGGAGCGGCAAGACGAAAGGTGGAATTGGAATTATTTATTAGCTAACTACGTTGCATAAGCAACTCAGGTAACTACCGAAATAGCGACCTCGCTAGCTACTAATCATGACGGTGGAATAAAAGTGGACGCGTCGCGTATCATCACGTGGTGCGAAATTTAGACGTGTTTTTCAACAGTTTTCAACTCTTGTCTCCTGCACCCATCGTCTTCATGAAACAAACGTCGTTGTGAAACTTGCACAAGCAAAGGCCAGGCAAAGCGTTGTCGCCCATTCTAAAGCCCAAACCTTCCAATGTCTACCGATTCCCGGGCTCCTTTATTATGTTTTCCATCATCGACGATGACGCGTTCGGTGGTTCCACCAATCGACCGCGTTCAAAATCCCGCAAGGTTGATGATATAGATTGGAATACATCGTAGTTCAACGTTCAGCGTTCAACTCCTTGGAAACGCATCGCTTTTTTGTTGCTTTGTGGGTTCTCAACCGCATTGCCTTCGACAACCAGGGGCTGCGAGAAATGCAACCCATCAACACTGGTACTCTTCTGCGAGCGACCCCACAGCTGCAGGGCTGGATATGGACAGCTCTAAGGGGAACCGGGCAGATTGACGAAATTGTGGCTGCGCCTGTGCCAACAACATCAGGAGCTTGTCGCCACCGTCTTACCACCGTTGTCGCTCTGAAATCGGCTCTCGCGTTCCACCTAGGGTTCGTCTCCTACTGTTATCTTCCAACCCGACGCCTTTCTTGTCTCATTAGCCGCTCTGAAAATATTATATGTCCATCTCGAGCAACCCACAACACAGGAGCAATAGCAGCGAACTTGATTCTCGAGAGCGAACAAAGCTTGTTGGCGCTATTGGTGGCCCAATATCGCGCCTGTATCTTTTCGCTGGCTCCTCTATCTTACGGACCTCGTATGTCAATGGACAAATACGCCTTTATTTTACAACTTTTATCTGACCTTAATCAAGACGGCCCGTATTGCACTCGCACTCTGTCGCTCTGTACATCGCCTCCCTCTTGATGCAGGGGAAGATCCCTTGATTTTCTCCCGATGTACTTACATATCGGACGAAGTGGGCCTTGTGGGTGTTTACAAGTTTCGTTATAGGTACCGCCCTGCTTTACGATGGATTGACAGGTCGATCTAAGTAAAGAAAGATCTGTAACCGTCTCCCCCGATGCGATGCGATGCCCCCACATCCACCCCTGTGAATAATCCTGTATCCGTTCCTGGGATCCAGCGAAACTGGATTGAGTATGTGGGTATTTACGCGTTGCGGGTCCTCTGATATATCTTGAAGGTGCGTTCTTTTCGCCGAATTGATGGTTAACAAAGAACTTTTTAGAAGACGTTTATTTGGCTGCCAGTTCTGGTTCCGGATGTGGAGCAAAAATTTAAGGTACGTTTCTTTCAGTGAATATCGCGGATGTTTAATTAAAACTAATTAGTTTGACGTTGGCGAAATTTTTGGGTGATTAAAAAACGATTAAAGCGTCTCAGAGGTAACTTAATAACTTACGATACACCTCTTATAGGCCATCCTGTCCATGCGTCATCCGCTGTTGGTGGAAGCGATTTTATTCCATGTCATGGTATGTATGCATCTTACCTGCCAATCTACTTTTCGAACTCTTAAATCTGCGTATTTTTGACAGGGTTTCAAAGCAACCTAACTTACCAGATTTCCGTGATTCCTGGCAATCTCTCTCTCTCTTTATTATGAATGCGTCCATCCCTCGTTCAATCCCTATTCCAGCCTTCACTCGGATTATCATCGATATAATCAGTTTTGGGATCATCCCGACTGCAGGCCCGATTCCAAAAAAGCCGCTTTGAAGTGGCTGGATTTGTGTTACCCCTCCTATGCTCTTCCAAATTCCTGTCTGTCTCTATCGCACATTAAGTCAATTTGGTGATTATGCCCCTGGCATTTAAGCATTCGAATGACGTTGATTGTTCAATTGTGCTTTCGCTGCCTTGAAGCCTGATTGTCTTTCCGCCAGGTTTCAATATTTCGATGACCAACGGGGCACGGTCTGATAAGAGGAAATCACGAAACCAGAATAGTTGGCAAATAGTTCGGTTTTCTTTGTTTCGTCTTCCAATAGAGTAACCGTCAAGTATTCCAAACTCTTTGATTGAAGTGAATTCGAACTGGAAGCGTTGAATCATGCCTGGAGAAATGGCGATACGTACATCGTTATGAGTAATCAGGCTGCCCGCCGTTCCGCGCCATCTGATTCCTTTCTTCCTTCCCATCACCACACACTCTCAACGCCCCCGCTCTCCACCCAAGGCTCGCAGAACGAGGCACGACGCATCCAATTGGGCGCCATATCCATGGATATTGCTCGTGGCATCGGTCTGCCGGAATGGAGAAACTCCTCGCGCGATCACCTTTTCTGAGTCTCAGTTGGACCGTCGCAAGGGCTGTTTGGGCCTTCTAATGACTCGACACGTTTTTGGGATCGTTGGCGTCTTTCATTCCTGTGCTTTTCAATCGCTTCTGGTCAGCAACCGTCAGCTAGCCTTCGCCACCGTTGTCTTGCGTTCCTCTATCCCTTTGTGGTCTTGTCCTCTTGTTGATACTTCTTGATATATGCTCGCTCTATTCCTAAGTCATTGTTTGAAAGCAGGACGTACGCCTTTGCCTTTGAGGAAGCCTCATCCACCCCCAGTACGCCTGCGCAACCGGATGCCGGACTTATATCGACCCGGAACGTTGCTGAATGTATCCCTTGCCTACCGGTGACTCGCTGAACGCAAGCCTCTACGCTATCGGCCTCGCGATTCCCATTAGCAACCGACCTCCCGTCAACGCGACGGAGCCTCCCATCACTCCCTTTGTCCAGTGGTATCTTGACCTCCTTGAGCTGTCCGAAAAACTCATCCAAACAGAATCTGGTAACGGAGATCTGTTTAGGTTATGAGGCTCAAGAGTCAAAGGTCCTTGGGTCAACCAAAGGTCATTTTTAACCTGGTATCGGAGTTCCGCCGCGCGGACGTCGACGCTAGGAAAGCAACCTTACCATTTCTCAAGTTCCTGGTCGGACATTGTTACCACTGCACTTGTCTATGTATTTAATGGTGGTGAGGGTCTTGAGCCTATTGTCATGGGTACTACTTTAGTGACCCGTCGTAGCGTGGTTAGCCACCCACCCCGAGAAAGATCTTGATTCGCACATTGTCTTCGAGGAAAAGCAATCGAATTCTCATAAAAAAGCTTCTGCGCATTCTCAATTCCGGAAAATCCTACCACAAACTGGTGGGCCAGTAACCGTTAATGTGCTGCCATTCCAATGTTCTGGTCAATTCCCGCCTGGAAATTCAAGTCGCAGATGTACTAGTAATCACCTTTTACTTGTCTTGTCGCGGACGATGAGACTCTCCCCACGGCATTGTCCAGACCCTGCTGCCATTAAAATTCTCGTCTGGCCCAAAATCCCGAAAAGAAACGAGGTCCCTGAAAAGGATTTTTCATTCAGACGGCTTTCCAACGGCAGATGCTATACCTCGCGGATAATGGGACTTCCCTTTGCACAGTCCACAACGCCTGCGATGGGCAAGTCTAATCCAGAACGTGCGATAAACACTTCTGATTATCTTCTCATCCAAAAGGAACCAAGTCGCTAAAAAGCCTTTTCCTTCAATCCATCCTGGACAATAGCACACAACCAATATCAGACTGCCATCGTACTTACGAAAAAGGAACCCCCAAGCGTTCGCACAAATACAGAATGCCCACTCTATCCAGTAATTTTCAAAGTTCAAACATACATAGACAGTTGGTGGGAATCCAAAAAATGAAAAGTCCCCACATCCGCCACGGCCTTGATGAAACGTATGTTCAACGATCAACCGTTCAACGTTTACCCGTCAAATAGGGAAAAACCTCTAGGGAAGGTTTAAAGTAAGTCAAGTAACATAAGTGGCGTTCATAACAAGGTGGGATAAAAATCCAGGATAATCGTGGAATTGAGTTTAGGTCCCTTGCCCTTGATATCGAGTCGGGAGAAACGATGACAGTCCGCCGATGCATGAGAGCAAGCCTGGTACCAGTGAGTTGGAAATCTGTATAGGGAGACTGCAGCGCTAGAGATCACGACATCGAGAGTCTTTATACACCAATATGATTGATATGAACAGATAGGTTGGTTGACGCAGGCCCTTGAGTACGAATGTAGTTGCGAATCGCGAGCATAAAAGTTGAGGCAATCCAACTGACGCAGGCCCTTGAAGCAAACGAATTTTGAGGCAGGTCGCAAGTACGTTGAGGACATCCACGGAGAACCGAGTTAAACTGGCAAACAAGACATTGAGGAAGCAACACATAATATCAGTATCGTTATAGGATCACGGCGTATTAATTGTGGTGACACCGGATATTCGTAAATGAAAGAAGGGGAAAAGGGAATATGAGGGCTTAATGCATCTAAAGGCGGGAAAGGGGGGATGAATATAAGTATATACATGGGGGTACAGCAGGACAACATTTTCGAATTTCGTGGAGCAGAACAGCCACCAAGACAAAGGAAGACAGAGAGAGTAGATAGAGAGAGGTAAACCAAGACGCGCTAGATGGATGGGGGCATAAATAACAATGGATAATGTTCGAACCTTGATTTAATTTGGTTTTGATCCATCCGCAGGACGAACCATTATTCGGGGTTTTGGGGAAGGTGCCGCGGAACAAGGAAGACGATGAGGAGGAGAAAGAGAGGAAGAAGACAGTGGTGGGAAAGGCGGTAAAGAACGTGGGTGAGGAGGATTCGCCTTGGAAGATACGAAAAGAAAGACGGTGAGAGGAGGAATGGGTATCCGTGAGATGGGGAAACCTCGTAATCGGACATAAGCGGGCCGAAGGGGGGCACATGAGCAGAAGTATGTACAGGTGGTGAGAACGCCGGGACTAATCGGGGGAGCGTGAGGGGATAGGACGGATGATATGGGAAAGATAACGTTATCCGCGAAAAGAACAAAGTCGTTTAAATCCGAGTCGACTGCGTCGGGAGAGTGGTGGTGTTTGGACAAGAACAGGATAAAGGATTATGATACATACAACAATAATGACGGTGGAAATCCGGGGGAGGGAATGGGTGTCCGTCTGGATCCATGAGACGGTCGTACTTTTCGGCGTATTTCAAGGACAGGACCGACGCATTGGATAATCGGATCCAAATATTACGTGGCGAATTGTGGGATGACCGTGGTCGTCATGAACGCCGAGAGGTCGGGGTCAAGGTGGGACATCATCTGGTGTGGGTGGGGTCCTCCGAAAGAGTTGTATATCGTTTCCGAGTTAATTGACATGGAATTACCACCGCAAACGTGGTCGAACCCGAACTGGGCGGAGAAATCGTCGAAAGGCTTCTCGAGCCCTTGGTCGAAATTGTCGAAGCCAGTGGCGTACGATGGCGGCGGCGGCGATGCGCACATCATGGGACTGGGGCTCATTAGATACGGCGTCGAGGGTGATACAGGGGACGGAGACGGTGCCCAGTCATTCATGAATGAGGTATCGATGGTGAGACCGGCATTGTAATGGTAAGAGTCGGGCTGTTGAATGGATAATGGATCGCAATCGTACGTGGGAACCTGCGTAGAGATGTTATCGAACGAGAAACTCCCGAAATTCTAACGAATGGGCAGTTGACAGCGGTGAGAAAAGACATGATTAAAAGAGGCTAGGAGGGCTTACGAATGTCGCTTCCTCCTTCAACGGAAGACCATGGAGATCGACCGTGGGATATGATTGTAGGGCATCCGAAAAATATTGCTGATCCACCAAATCGACGGGCGTCGAGCAGCGAGATGGGCGCGTACTGGAGGCCCGGGGTTTCTGGGCTGGGGACAAAACCTGTTGGAAAAATGACTGATTGGCGCGCGATTTCTCCGTATCGGGGATGGGGGCGGAAGATGAGCGGCGGAAGGCGCGAGCTGTAATGGGTGCCTCGAAGCGAGTGACGATCTCTGGGACATGATGCTTGTCGAACTCCTGGATAGCAGCGTTGAGTTCGTCGCCCTTCTTACCCTGGACAAGGAGCTGGGCGATTTTGGTACAACGTTTCATATCCTTCGGCTCTACCTCCCGAACCTTCCGTTTCTCTGATGGCGCCCCCTTCGCTTTCGTCTGAACAGGCCGAAATGCGTACTTAGGAAATTTGCGCTTGTGCTCGTCGAGCGCCTCCTTAGCCTTTGTGTGCCAGACCTGCCGCTCCTCTTCGGGGAGACTTTGCCAAGTTATGCCGATGATCTTCGACAAGGTCGAGTGATTAGTTTCGACCTCGGTTGACACGTGCTGGCTCTTAATGAAGGAGGAGCGGAAGAGGATAAAGGCGTTAGGTGGGCGAGGGATGTGATTCTCTGGCTTCTTCTTGGAGTGAGGCTGTCGACGAGGGGCTGCGGTTTCCTCAGGAGGAGGGAACATGATAAACTCGCTGGGAGGTGGGAAAGGAGCATCCACGAGCGGTGGGGGAGAATCCGAAAAGGCGATCGGGGACATATTCGGCGTAAAAGACACCTCTGTGCCGTTTGTGGGCTCAACATGAGACGTCCACACAAAGTGATTGCCTGTAAGCGCTGAGATGTCAACGTGGTGATACTTTTTGGGGTCGATGGTATGAAACGGTTATCTCACCAGCCGAATCTGACCGCTTCAAAGGTTTTGTTCTCTCTACAGGCATTTTCTGAAATTCAACTGGACTCGAGGGGATCGATGGTGGGGAGGTCGCCGACAGGGAGGGACAGAACAGAGCACAGGAATAACGGGGGTGGAAAAGAGAGATGAGGCGTAAATCAATAGGTATCGCTGACTATAAACACGAGGCCCTGGTGTAGTCTTATAAGGAAGGCTTTAGTAGAAAGTCACATCTTTCTCATCCCTGATCGGGGTGAGATCTCGCCGGAGGCTATCCACAAAAGGAATCTATGAGCCAAGCCCAGAGGATCGCGCGCCCCGACTTCCTTCGGGCGTCATCCACACACAGAAGAAATTATCAGAACATCCATGACAACTAATCGTGAAGAAAAAATACCTCAAAAGTATTATCGATGTTTGACGATGGGGCGAAAACTGCACGGATTTAATTTTCACCCCAATTTGCTTCCGCAGGGTTTATTTGGCCAGATTTGGTTCCGTTCGGTAAGCGACGTCTGCGATCATCAGGTCCCTCCTTACCATCTTATCTTATTATTTCCCAACCATCCCAATGCATGCGACGCTCGCCACGATGCAAAACTCGAGGCGCTCAGATGCGCTCCGCCTTCGAAAGCGTACTTTGCGCGTGCACGAGGCCTAGGAGGTAAATTAATACACCTCGGGACAAAATGCTGTCAGCCCATAACCCTTCCCGAAATTGGGGCCTCACGTAACCGAATTGGTCCATCTTGTCTAGAAAACTGTCCTTTCCTTCGCATCAGAGCGCCGCTCATAGCCTATAGAAAACGCTTGTTCTTCAAGTTCCCTTTCATTTTCATAGAAGAGTCATCTTAACGACTCCTCCCCAACTCTAACGCCCTAATAATTATCTTGTCCTCTCTGCTGATAGAACGAAAGGACCACATGTAAACTCGGGCTTCGATGAACCCCCTCTCACTGCGATTCTCACTCTCACCGGTCCTCCGTCTGCATGACCTGACTATCCCCATCAACCGCCAATTCTCCTTCGGGAATTTTAGTTCTGCCGAGAGCTGGCCGCAAATGATCATGCTTTCTCCCATATCGTGGTCTACCACGCCTCGCCCAGGTGATCACGATATTTTATATTCTTCACATACAGAGAACAAGGTCAATTCGCTTCAAACAAAGGACTCCTTGACAACAAAGTTCGAACCTCAATTAGCCTCCTTCTCATATTCAATCCATGACGCACTTTAGACTTGCATCAGCCGCGCCGCCAATTCACGTCTCCCAGAACAAGTGATCCAACATCTCAGGAACGCCACGGAACCGCCCAGCGAGAACATAGGAGAGGCCTGGACATCGACTGGACGAACCAGGATCGCCCTTCCCATAACCGTCAAAGGTACGAACGTCATTGAATTTTATTTTCGAAATTCGAGCAGCGCGCTCATGCGTGAATTGGCAGGCGCGAATTTACTTTGTAACCAGGACCTCCTTGTAATCTCTCCTGGTTTAGGGATAAACATTTGGGGACCCAGCCCTTGACCTTCTCCTTGATGGGTATCTCATCGCTCGGGCAATGGAAGATGGGGGGCATGGTGCGAACAGTCCTGTGATGATCTATTGTCACCTTGTGCATTTCCTCTCACCGCCTTGGTGAGACTAATGCTGATGCGATCACTCCAGAATCAAGCTGTGATCACCCCGGAAGACCGCACCGTGAGCGAGAATATTTTTTTCCATCCACGTTCTCCATCCAACGCCAGCTTTTCTGGTGCCTGCGACGCCCGCATTACACGTTCGACGATGCTCTACATTTCCGGAGGTTATTCATTCGCTCTGCAATGCGCTTACGATCGTTATCGCCATGGTCTCTTTGCCCTGCGCGCCTCAACTAGGATAATAAGTCCACCCTTCGACCGCTCTCGAGCCGTCGCATTCCTTATCATGATTTGCTAACGCCGATGAGATATATCCCCTGGTATCCAACACAGCTGCGCTTCTTGCTGGTCTTTTCCCCTGCAGTATCATTCTGGTAAGCCAAGCGGTCCTGGTCTGCCCAGTGGGCTACGGTGCGACGACGGTCTGATCACCAGGATTGTAAGGGATGACTCGGGACCCTACTTCTTTTCAATCGATCTAACCGATATCCATTCTTCGGCTATAATTCCGTCAATCGGGATTTAGGAATGCCTGATTTCCTCGTCCCTAAGCGCACATACATCTGCTCAGTCAACTTCGAAGGCGAATATTTTCCTTGATTTCGTCAAGAAAAAACATACCCCGTTTTATGTGTCCGGGGCTTCATCGGGATGTGTCCTCGATTTGCGTCAACTTGGTTCCGATAGGCCCCGTCTTGCGAAATTCTTGAAATCCTTGCATCATCGGTGATCGGACAATTCCTTGTGTTCGCGAAGATATAAAATACAATAGTTTTTCTCGTATCACCAAGGGAATATTTCACCGTTGACCCTAGTTTTTCGGATATCACTGGGTGTCGTGCGTTGTACTTCGGAGGAGCATAGGATGTATTCCGTCCAATTGTATTCGATCGACTGTTCCATTCATCCTCGATGTCACTTTGTTCCACACATATCAACAATCCCTATCCCCCAGATATTGAGCAATGTGCTCCGGAGGAGAGCGTGATATATAACTTCAGGGTTCTGGAGATCTCCACCGCTCTCCCCCTGCATCCCCTCAGCCAGAGAACCACATATGACCTTTGAGGGGTAAACGAACGAACGTGCTCCCCGTAACCTGTACCATAGATGTAGAGTAAACAAATAAGGTGACATCGCCGAGGCTAAGTACTAACGCGGCTGGGCGAGGAGATCCAAATAACCATCGCTACCATGACAATGGACGGATAAGATGGCCCCTCCACTTGGGAGACCGCCGAGACGGGAGAAAGAGATAAGTATATCTATTGCTGTAGGAATAGACAGGTACCTTGGTGGGGTCGGTTTTTTGTTGTGGTGTCCGTTTCCTTTCTCTTTGTCCCTGAATCTCTTGGATCGAGGCGGCGGTGTAGAGGTCATGTGGCTGTTCCCTTCTTTTCTAGTTTGCTGTTGTACTTCCCTGGTTGTTTTCGCTGTTTAGTCCGTGCTGATGGATCCTACTCCGTTGTGCAGGTTCTGTTCCTTTGGAGGTAGATATCGATAAAGCGGTTTTTGTGCTCCGGTTTGGATTTGTATTCGGTTTGTGGTTGTCGGGGGGTCGTTGAGGATGCCTTTTCTCCTTTCTGTTTATTTTGGGTGTCGTTTGGTAGGCTTTGTCTTGCTCTAGTGTATTAGGTTTTGGCTATATTGGCTTCACCCTTTCACTTGGCTTTTTTGGTTCTGTTGTTCGCGTACTGCTTCTTTTCTTGGTTTGGTCGTTGCTGGCTGGTGGTTTGTTCTTTTGGGTCCTTGAGCGTGTTTGCCTGGTGTGTTTTCAGGTTGAGGCTTCCTTATCGAGGTGATTTGGAGGTCTTGCCTTTTTCTCGTGGTTCTGCTTACCGTTTGTTCCTGGTCGTTGCTGTCGATGCTTGTTTGCCTCTCAGATTCGATTCTGTATGTTGCGCTTTGGCTTTTCGGTTTCCTTCTTCGGTGTTTATCCCGGCTTAGGCGCGGTGAATTTTTTGGTTGGTGTTCGTTATGGTCTTTCTTTTTGGTAGTTCTTGTCGTTATGTCTGCTTTTGGTTATTCGTGTTGGTAGTTGGTAGTGGTGACGGTTTTTTTCTTCTTCGGCTCATCATCATCATCATATGATAACTCGGATCTTATCAAGTGAGATGCTTTCCTGCCCCACATGATGATCGCAGGCGCCCACAAACGAATGCTCGGAATTCTGGATTAGCCGAGTGTGAAGGTGGTTCCGATTCGAGCAGCATTTCCTTACATAACCACTTCCAGGCAACTTCCAGGGTCGAGAGAAAAACGAGGCTACTGAACGCCAGACCCTGGTTCGTTGGTCCTCTGCCTCCCATCGTGACCACCAGTGGATCGCTGCCTAGAACATTCGTTCTGATGGGGTGAATATCCAGAGGACTTTCAATCAGTATACACGCTCCGTGTACCTCCGTGTATCACGCCTGATTCCACAATCGCGTTCGTTTTTCCTTATCTTACTCTAAATGTGGGTGCCCAGAGTTCGGGTTTTCTCGATGGATTAGACTCTGTTTAGTGGTGAGTTTTGTGGATCGCGAGCGCCCTCGAAATTCCCGGCTGACTGCGACTACACGATCTCCCTCCTTGTGGCCTTGGCCGCTGAGCGGTCGCGTGGAACCTTGATTGCCACCTAAATCAATACAGAAATTTAACTGAGTCGAAAGGCGAGGGGATTAATTCCGCCGGTGTATTTCAACGTTCACCATTGCTAGCACATTTAATTATGGATGTCGGGAGGGGGTTAATACTCTGATTCCCGTATCTCTAAACAAACGGCCTCTATTCAGGATTTCTGATGAGAAAAAATGGCGACTGACAGGGGACTGAAAGATAATCTTGTTCAGAATGCCGGATCCGAGTCGGGCCGCGTTCCAAAGGTTATAATTGGCGAAGTGCTCTTCGCGCAATGGATGGCAAATTCTTAATCCCATGGCTGATCTCCCATATATACACACGCGTGCTGAGCACCGAGCGCGGAGCGCTGAGCCTGGAACTGATTTCAAAGACTGGGAAATCACAAATGTATCTTTATCGAACCTCGATAATTCAATGCGAAGGGCGTTGTACCCATTACATGCATTACAAGTGATGTCTTCCCGTGCCGAATGGGCGTGGGGAAAACGGGTGATAGCAATTATAGCTTCTTTCTACAAAACAAACAGTCTTCACCCCACGGTTTTAAAACTGTTCCCAATCCATTCAATCAAGGGACTTTCTTTTCCAGTGAGGACAAAGGCGAAAAATCTCCCTAGTGAACCGTCCGCCTGAGATTTCCGGGATTCTGGATTCTTTAATGGCCTGTGCAGGACACTTTCATTAAACAGGGCAGGCTTAATTCTAAGGAACTAGAGGTCGGCGGTACATAATTTCTATCGGCTAAGCTGTACAACCGATGGGAAGAACAAACTCACCTCGCTGCAGCGGCATCCGGATAGCTTGAGCTTAGAGAACAAAAGGAGGACAATAACCTCGGTATCGTAATGAATAACTTTCTTGATTACATGGCCTTGACTCTTGTTAAATAGTAAAGGAATCACGCAGCCTTGGGAAATCTCGTCGACCCTCTTTCTCGATTGGGACATTCGTTTGCAGTCCGTCCGCCACAGAATGGGCACGAGGCCAAGGGTTTTGTTTTCTGACGTAAAATAGAAAGGACTTTGTAATAGTATTAATTTTATTAGATGTGGAACAAGGCCATTTCTCTGATTCAAACGTATCGGCGATGTTTGAAGGGCGTTGGAATGAGGCAAGAACAAGGTACGAGTTAAATTTTAGCCTCATGCGAAATGCCCCTCGGACAACATATCGCATATCAAATTTTATAATGTACGGACGTGGATGATATCCCCCATGAATCCGCGTTCAATTCGTTTCTCTGGATCCTGGGAGGAGTATTGTATTCGAGAAATTAGCCCTATTATGCGCTTCGAAAGTACTTTCCGGGCCGAGTCGGTGTAGGACGGGACGCTCGTTTAGGAGCCGTCTACGGTCTAGGACCAAGATTGTGGTACTCAAGAACCTTCCGCATTTCACTAATGGATAAAGTGAATTCACAGAGTTAATGGGAATAGTAGCCTATCCCTAACCCCAGGTTGAGGTTGAAGCTCAATGTTTAGCGCCCAGCACTTGACGCTCGTTTTCAAGTTTGCTAGGTACATATAACTAGCGCTCATGTCATTTGGTGGGTGGGATCCTAGCGTTGAAAACGACCGTTTTCAGAAATAAATGACACGCTCCACTTGTGCCTTCCAAGAAAACATCGATTTTTACAACAAAAGCGATTCTTCCAGATATGTATATACACTATAACGGCGTACATAAATTGGGTCTTCCCGTCAACAAAGTTTACGCATTTTGAGAAATTCGCTGTCGATGGGGCCAATGCCTCTTTTATATACCTCTCGCAGTCTTGCATTGGAGCCTTCAGCGTCCTGACGTGAAGATATCACCTCTGCTAGTAATCCATCGGTCGTGTTGCATCCGAATAGCCGCAGTACTTCGAGTTGCGGTAAAATGTGAAGGCCGTCGTTGGTTTTCTTCATGAACGTTCGAAGGATTCTATCCGAAAGATGATTCCCCTTCTCATAAATCCTTAGACTGGTAATGGAGAGAAATGCGTCGGAAGTGATGAGTGTTTCCAATGCATCCTCGGAGAAATTGTGCATCTTTATTGCAAAATCTTTGAGTTGGCACTTCGATCTGCGTAAAAATGGTAACAATTCCAGAAGATGAAATGAGGTTGGACACTCATAAGAAATATACAAAGTGTCGAGGGAAGGGCATGTGATTCTTGAAAACAAAGGGCGAATGCCGTCTGCCGGGTAAGTGACACTGAAAGCTAGGACACGAAGATTCCGGTGCAATAGTAGAGCTGGAGGTGCAGAGGGTTCCCTGGGGCTAGAATTTAATGGGACGCTGATATCTTGGATCAGGAACCCGACCTCTTGGATGCAGGGGGCTCTCGCGAGGAATGATAGGACATCCGCGACAGACAGCTTAAAAGCTATGTCAACGTGGGTCAACTGTTGGAGCGGCGCATGTTCAGGAATAATTACGATCCCGCCTTTCCATCGCACCTTCCGTAACTTGGGCGACGCATGCAATACATTCCAAATTTTATCGGCCCAGGGCTCGGAATTCCGAATTGGCAGCGCTCGTGGAACTGGACAAAACGAAATGGAAGCCTCCTCTAAAAGGTAGGGCGTGTGCTGATCATCTCGTGGCCATAGTACCGGCATCTGGACTGAAGCTGGAATTGAAAGGTCGATCGTCTTCCAATATTTCAGACGTAATACAAGAGCCTCTAATAGCTTGGAACACCACAATTCACTGTCAGCGCCACCTTTGCAGCGAATCCATAGATTGAGTGGTTGGGTGCGGGACCTCTTGAGGAAGGCATCGACTCGTCTGACGGCGCAGTTATTTGGTTCATCGACGGAAATTTGTGACCACAATGTCGGTAGATCGAGAGCCACTTTCCGCCACCTCGAACAGATATGGCCCAGTATTGTCGGGTCAGCATAGCAAGTCTGTGGGTTTGGCTCCATGTACTTGTCAAAAATCTCGCAAATAAGTTCAGCGGGGAGAGTGCTAGTGATGTTACAATTTGCGGCCTCGGCCACAGTTTCAGCATTCCCCAGTTCGCCGAAATGAAGGTATTGTGGATGGAGATGAAGTTCGGCACCTGGAAGTGCGTTTTCCCTTGACCGGATTTCTGGGAAGGAAACATCAACGCTAGGACACCTGGGTCCGGAGAAATTTGCCTGGGTAGAGAGGCTTGTCTCGGCTAGTATTCCATTGGTTTTCTCTAAGTCTGAGGGGTCGTCAACTTTTGTTGGGTGAATTTGACAAAAATTCATTACCAGGAGAAATGTACGGCGGTGAATCGTCAAGTTCAGGCATTAATCAAGGGTGCCAATATTGTATCGTTGGTCAAGAAGCAGGAGGGAGTGTTGTGAAGGATGCCACAATGGAGTCCCTGTTATATTGCGGTACAACAAAAGGGACCAAATCGAATAGTCAGGTAAAACAAGGGGCTCTTGATCTGATAGTACAAGTATATCCTTGTGGGTGCAATTGAATATGGAATATAACAACAATAATACATCGCGACTCGTCCAGGAATCAATGAATACAATGGAACCATTCTACAGCACCGCCTGAGTCTATGGAACTCCTCAACCGCGGCGCTTGGCGCCCTTCTTACCCTCAACAACAACAAGAACAAGGAGCTCCACAATGATGTTACGGTACTCCACATCAATCTTCCACCCCCACTGGGCCACTCCCCCGCGATCTACCTTGGCATTCTCTGACAGGACGGAGCGCTCACTGTGGATACACCGAAGATGATCGCCAAAATTGAACGGGTCCTCGGCGGATTCGCGATGGCTCACGAGGAAAGAGAAACGGAAGAATGGGTTAGTCACCGTTAGTGAAATGACCGCGTATAATATCTGGAGTCAACCTCAACAGGATTAAGTATACCCTGGACTGACGTACAGTGCTGGTGATATAAAGGCCGTGAAGGCAGTTCAGTGAGGATTCCGAAGTTGACGCGCCTAGAGAAGTTCCGGAACCGATGTGTCTTTGCCAATTCCTGACGACGTCCGTTTGGACGTAATTTCGTGGCAATGGACTTCCCGAGATTGGCGAGGAAGGGCCAGGAATCCAGTTCTTCAAACCGATTCCCGGCAAGATAATCCACATTGATATCGAATTTATCAAACGTAAGGGCGCCGAATGCGCTGGCCTAACAGGTTGTCATGAGTGGCAACAACGAGGAGAGCGTAAAACCTACTCATATAGTGAGTGGGCTTAGCGAGCCTCGTCGATGGTCTGACATCAAGCATGACTTGATTTCACGTTTTCGATCATTGAAAAGTTCACCTTCCCTCAGATTTCGTGAAAAACAACCTCCGCACTAGTATTTGATACCAAACCGATTGTCAGGTTTGTTTATCTGCGTCCGGTTCGAAGCTGAGGACTATTCTTCCCTTATAGTGCAAGTCGACAAAATGGGAACCATTCACCGGCGGGATTGAAGACCTTGACGACAATATAAGCCAGACTAGAATATCCGTTTCTTTAGTATCCAATTGTGAGATATATTCGAGGTGAGGTTCATACAGAGTTTCCGACAACATTGGGGGAAAAATGACTTTCTGAGAGGCCCAGGATCTCGTGGAAAGGTCCTTCGTATTCTGTTCAAATCATACTCGAATTTGTAGCGTTTTTGTACGAACTTCCATCAGAGATAAAAAATTGAAGATTGAGGACGACGATATGGATATTTGGGGGAGTAGTGAGCGAATCATCCTGGGGGACGACACCATACAACAGCTCCTGGTCGAATCTAGCGGCTTCCGAGCACCGCTTGGAAGAAACAGATAGGCGTAAGTTTCCATCACCCTCCGAAAGGCCTACCTGTCCAATCCGACTCCCTTCGCAAACCGCCATCGGGAAAATCCACAGGGCGTTTCAATGGCAGCGTGTACTCGATATCCATGACCCTTCAAATTTCTCGTTCAACAGAAACGTCCTCGATTGGGGATCTGTGCCAAGGTCAATCCATCGAATTAGCATACTACACAGTGAGCCTTTGATGATCGCGTTCGAGCTTCGAATCCGAGTCTATACCCAACAATGCCCGTAGGTTCTTTGTGGTGCATGGTTTCTTGACGCTGATGAAACCAGGGCAGGAGATAGTATACGTATCCATTCGCGATGATGCAGGAGTTGTCTTCCGACGCGAGGGACTTGGAAAATGGGTAAGCATTCTCTTTCCAGCTGGCCGTGCAGGTACTAACGACGCTCGCTAATGACTCGCGGCTGTTCCCTCCGATCTCCTGCATCATCGCTGATGCCGTCGTCTGTGCGGTGAGTGGTGAACCGCATCCTCGAATTCTTCCCCCCTCGCCTTTCGTCCATAGCGGCGCCGTATCGTAAGAGTTTCAATAGTTCGTAAACAGAAGATACAGGGTGCCTACGTTGGCCAGAGCTCTGGGTAACGGTAAGGATTGATCCATATTACTCTGGTAATCAATACTTACGTGCTGTCGACCGTAGGCGGCTTAGCCTCTTAACAACGCCTGTGAGTTCTTCTCGCCGTGGCGTTTTATTGAAGCTGAAGTAGGCTAGGGTAAGACTATTCCAGGATTTCGATGATGCGTGTCCCGAGAGTTGTCGTTTGCCGTCGTCGGGGTAGGAATTGCAAGGAGAGTTGATACTCGACTCAAGGTAAGCAACGTCCGAGTCGTTCAGGTACTGACATGCACTTACCTCGTTTACTAGCCCATCCTCCTTTCGTCCCCTACTTCGTCACTGAGGCCCTTCACCGCTGAAGGGTGAACATACAGTTGGTAGGTCCTCGCCACCTCTCCTCGCCGTCTAGAGTCCATAGTGCCACCTGAGAAGCCCCGCCCGGTAAGAGATAAGTATATACATACTCGAAGACGAGACGCCGATTGACCCTTTCCAGAGAATCCGTTCATCGCTGTTCGCCGTGACGTAGAGAAGATAGGACCAATGAAAGTGTTGGCAGCGAGGGACACTCCTACAAGACGAAGTGTCGCCACGGGGGTCGTGTCCGGAAGTTGAGTTGCTGGAAGAAACGTGTCGTCGACGTCGGGTGATGGGACTTACCATTGGCGCCGTCGTCGACGACGGGACTTCTCCGGCTGTGCTCAAGCGTCCTGCCAAATGGATAGAGCTAATGTTTCAAACATAAACATATCGGAAAAACATATATACTGTCCGATAACCGGAAAAATAACATGACGAGCGTAAGGTATATAAATGCAACAAAATATAAAAAAAGATCAGCATACGAAGAATGGAATCGGCAAGACTTGCGCGAAAAGAACGGAGATCAGGAATAGATACTCATGTAGATAGTTACGACCTTGGCAATGAGATCATACCGCTCGTCGTACTTGACGACGCCGCACGGGGAGCCTGGGTCTGACGCTTAACCTGCGCCTCCATCTTCACGCGCTGTTTCCGCATGTCGTCGTCTTTCAACTTGACAGAGAAGGTGAGGGTGAGGAATGCCTCGGGCGTTGCAGGTAAGAGCGATTGAGGGGGGTGCAGTAAGAGGGCGAGAAGGGATTCCTCCGACGTAGAATCGAGAATCCGCCGTCGGCAACAGCTGACGAGTGCCAGTGCGACACGGAGAAGGAAAGGAACACCTAACGGAGTTTATTAGATAACGTCCAAGCGTGATGAGCACTTTAAGACCCCACCTTCGAACAAAAATATATCCCATACTCTGTTCAAATACTCCGGTGGAAGACTTCCTACGAACAGCGTGGAAAACCTGTGGGGAAGAAAACTATATAAACGACTAATCAAACGAAACGAGAAGACGCATGCATACCAGGGCGCACACATTTGTCCGGGCAGAATGCCCATATCGACAAACACCTTCCTACCGACCTGTGCGTCATTCGCTTCCAAAGCTCGCGAAAACAAGGCAGCATCGACTTCCATCTGCGTCGTCGAAGCAGAGAAGTATGGTCGAACGTGGGTATCCATGATGGATACGAAAATCCAGAAGGCGTCTTCTTCCGGTGAGAGAAGTAGCAATTGTCCCACAATTAATGTTAATCCTAACGGAAAATGAGAAGTTAACGGAACAGTATAACGTAGAAGATGGCATCGCTTACCCATGGAGTACTGAATATCGGGAACCATGTTCAAATACGCCTGGAGAAGCACCAACACAGGTCCTTGCGTTCCTTGAAGGTGCGGCTGGTCCTGGAAGCACCTCTTGATATCCCGTTCGACATCTTTCGACGCTGGTACCCTCCCTCTCGCACAAAGCTGACCATAAACGCCGGGAACACAACGAGCCTTGCCATCGGTGAGATACGACCAGACGAGATAGCGAACGGAGGATGGGACACCATCGAGAAGCAACTTCTTCACTTTCTTCGACTTGCGAGATTGGGACGCAGGCGAGGACGACATGAGCGACATCCACTTGAGCTCGCGGTTTCGATGCGCCTCCATCGATGACTCAGAGTCGGTCGTATGTCGTGAGGGTCCTGGCGGTGTCGTCGTAGGAGGTTGAGGCCACACGTCGATCGGGGAATGACCTCCTGAAGATACAGAGACAGCAGGACTTTCCGGACGGAGATATCCATCCTGACGAACGTCGATTGAACCTTCCCGCCCTAGCACCCCGGAATCCTCACTCGCCCGAGCAGCGCCGCCCTGGAAATGGGCAAAATTGGGGCGCACGAGCTCGAACTCCATATCTTTGACTTGAAGCATCTCAGCCGCGTCTTGCGGGTGACTGATCTGGCTTCCGGCCATCGACGCTGAGTCTTCTTCGTTTCGACTTTGTTTGCGGCGTAGGTTGGGCAGGGAGAGTTTGGTACGAAGGGAATTTTGGCGCTGGACGGTGGGTGGTGGAGAAGTGACTGTCTGCGAGCGCGAATCGGTCGTGATAGAAGCAGCGTCAACTTGCGAAGACGACAACGACGATGTTCTCGGATGCCCTATTTGAAGCGACGACTTACGACCCGGCGAAATTCCTCCAAGGGAAGACGATGATGTAGGTGATGAGTCCGCTGTGGTGCGAGGGATGGGAGCTGGCCGTGAAACACCAAAGGCCGAAGCCGAAGACGATCCATTCGTTGGGAACTCATTGAGCGTCGCACGAGACGAGACTTGTCTCAACTGGTGGGGAATCCGACTAGCCAAACCCAACGAGACCGAAGACGGAACCGGCGAACTAGATCCTGCGCCGAGCGTACCTTCCTTGCTTTCTCTCGAATCCGGTGCTACAAACACAGACTGTGCAAGCGGGCTGCTGGGCGTTTTGAGTCCCGGAGAAGATACCACAGGTTTCAACGACGTCGATAACGGCGAAGGACGGTGCGGAAGAGAACCGCTGGCAGACGATTTCGGATTCGGACTCGAGTTGGAGGTGATGCTCGTGGTCGTCATTGAACGCTGAACATCCCGAACGCTCGGAATCTCAGGTTCCTCTTGACTACATATAGTGATAGAATAGGAACGAACGGGTCAGCGGAAGAAACTGTAAGGATAAAGGAACATAACTAACCTCTTGCCCCTCTGAAGCTTTGGCAATGGAACCTCCGACGTCATCGAATCAAATCCTGAAAAACTCCTTGATCGCGGACGAAGGCCAGCAGCCTTGGGGAAGAAATTGGCACGAGGAATCACCCCACCTTGCGCCGGCTGTTGTTCAGGAGCAAGATTCGACGAAGCGGGTACAGCCTGCACCGAGCCAGGCCTCGTCAGCGATATCCCTGGCGTTGGATTCGAACCCGATCCCGTTCCTTTATCCCCCGGTATTCCATTCACAATGGCGCTCGCGTTCAATGCCATAGATCCGGGTCCTATCGACATACTCCTCGCTTGCTGTCCCGATTTCACCATCATCATCGGTACACGAGGTGGCGAACTCAACAACGAAGCCTTCGAGTTCTGGGCCCCGTTAGCGTTTGTCGGGGGCGCCGTAGCGCGGATAACGGGTGGCGGATCGACGCTCCAGATCATGGGCACAGGACCATCTGCGGCCCCCAAATCGACCTCTGTCCGTCCGTATATTGTTGGGCCTCGTGGCTGTTGTTGTTGCGGCGGCTGCCCTGGACGAGGAGGAACCTGGGATTGAGGGGGGACTGGGCGAGGAGGCATGGAAAGCGCCATGCGAATGACACCGAAGAGATGTGGACGAGGAGGTGGAGCACCCTGACCCATATGTTGCTGCGCTGGTGGATGAGGACCAGAAGACCCCATCTCACCTTGTCGCGGCGCAAAGCCTTGCGAACTCTGGACCAACCCAGGTGATTTCGGCGCGTTCGGATGCGGTTGGAATATGCTGCGCCTCCTGTTTTGCTCTGGGAAACTACTGCCATTGGCATTCGGTTTCGGAGGGCGAAGGTGCGACGCTGGCTGTGTACGAGGCGTCGAGGAGGAAGAGGAAGGCGCGTGTAATATCTGGGTTGGAGGGGGTGTTGGCGAAGAGCCGGAAGGAGGTGGATTTGATGGAACGAGTGGACTGGGAGGATCCGAAGGGAACGTTTCCGCAACCGAGGGTGATGGCGAAGGGGTACGATTCGCCACGATGAGTGGCGCCAGCCGATGCTGAATGACTGGTTCGGGCGATGGCGAGAGATTCCGGTCAACGTGACGCAGATGCATGGAAATCGAAGGCGACGACGAGCGAGACGCCTCTGGCGTACGCTCCGAAGACGAAGAAAGGCTATCATTAAACGTGCTGTTGAGGATTCGCGATGGGAGGTCGTCCTCATCCTCGACGACAATGCGGTTGCCGAGACTTGAGGAGTCCTGAGTGGTATCGAACGTCTTTTCTTCGCCATGGACGTTTGCATTGGACCCAAAGCCACTTTCAGAGGTCGGCGAACCAATGCCACCCTCAATCTTCATACGCATCGAGCTTGCGAAGTTTGGCGTAATCGGACTAGGAATGGGTGCGGGGGGCCCATGCGCGTCATCAACCTGCTTCTGCGAAACCGCACCGGTATACACCATGGACGAAGATTTCGAAGAAGCGGGATATATGAAGCCACTTTCCACCGCAGACGACGAAGCAGACGATGATTCCCAAGACGTGTGTAACAGCGGCGACGGTTGCTGGGTTAAATTCAGAGGTGCAGGTCTCGAGCCTGACGATGCTGGCGGGAGCTGATGATGGACAGCGTCCGACAATCTGCTGTTCTGGGTATACACGGAAGCCTCCGAATCCATTGACATCGTGCGATCCTTCATCACCGTCGAACGTTTCGTGGATGCCCGCAACGGCTGCTGCCCATCGTCGTCCATCTCCATCTCCTCCTTCTCCGCGTCCGAGTCTGAATCCTCCGTCGCCCCATCCGCTTCCAACACCTGCGGCAACGGATGCGGAGAATGCGGCCTTGACCTCGTCGAATCCGTCCTTGAACGTAACAATTCTCCCCCTCTCGATCGTGTCGAATCCACGCGTTGTCTGCTACCGTTTGAATTTGAATCCATACTCGGCCTCGATTCCGGTACAGGTGGGGTTGGCGTAACCCCAGATGCCGCCCCGCTACCACTCGCACCGGTGTTGACGGAGAATCTTGACGACATGGACATCTTGCTTGCCATGGAGAACCTCGAATACCGATAATCGTCGTAGATGTCCGACGCGCCTTCCCAGGAACCTGTCGAAGCCGCGGAAGCAGCCAACGAAGGTCGACGTTCACGTTCGTTGGGGCCGGTGAACGAAGGCGATATGGGAGAGGTGGCAGGAGAAAGGAGGGCATTGGATGGCGATGACTGAGGCGACGAGGTGAACGGAATAGGAGCTTCGAGGGTCCTTCGCTGGGTGATATCCTCGTGCTCGTCATCCTCGGAACGAGCGTACATCAATCCCTCGACGGTCCCGTCCAGGCTCTCCATACTGGGCTGCGTGCGATGCCCTCCCCGATCCAACGCGGATTTGTACGCAGCGGCGTCATCATCATCCGCTTTCCCCATCCCACTGCTGCGTACGCTCCATCTCGAATACCGAAGCCTCCGCCGAACCTCGTCCTCTTCATCTTCGTCTTCGTCCGAAGAATCCATCCCGTTCGCGAGGTCTTGCAAGAGGGAGAGGCCGATGCCAACCTGAGCATCGGCTGATGAACGACGATCGTATGAGGACGACGAGGACGATGCGAACGATAGAGAGGTGTTCGGTGTCGCGGATGACGCTGGAGGACTGATATGAGCGGTATTCGCCGATTGGGACGAACTCTGTGGCTCGTTCGTGCGTGAAGAGGAGGAAGCGAATGTTAAAGATGTCGCTGGAGGAGAATATGGCGAGATATGGATTGTGCCCGTAGGAGGCGATGTGGGTATTCGCTTAGTGATTCTGAGCGGCGAAGTATTTGATTCAGGGAAGAATCGCTTCGCTTCAGGGCCGAGATTGAGTGGTGCTGGGGCATTCGAGGTGTATTTGTGATGTCCCTTGTTGGTCGAATTTGAATTCTCGGGAGGAGAGGGAGGTCTCGTAGGCGATTCGGAGCCAGCAGTCGAGGTTGAGGTGGATGACTCGATGGACACCGGAAAGGGTGTAGTTCGTGGACTGAAAGAATGATTCGTTTTCTTCGTCGTCTCGGAATCCTGAGCTTCGGTGTGGGGTGGGAAAGCGGCGAATGCAGGGGTAGTAACGACGGAATCAGAGAGCGTCGAGGTGGATGAATAGCTCATCGGTGGCGGGTGCATCGCACCTAACCCAAATCCAACGCGTTCGTCGTCAAATTCTTGCATCCTCGTTGCCGATGGAGACGACGACAATGAAGGCGTGTGCGAATGGGAAAGAGGCGATGTCAAGCGGGGATGCGGTTGATTGCGATCCTGTGGGGGGGAATATGCTGGGTGAGGTCCGGACCCGCGTCTTTCCAGCGTGCGAGAAGGTGATAGGGAAGATGAAGATGCCCTTCGCGTTGACGATGACGACTGCCTCTGTTCTTGGCTCTCGCGGCGGTGTGGGAACGGGGCTGGGCTGGGAGGTTCGCCATTGGATGGAGTTGGAGATTTTCCTTCGTGCTTTGCGGAAATCGAAGAAGCACTTAACGAGGCTCGTTTGGTCATCACCGGCTTCTTGAGGCGACCGAGAAACTTGACATCGAAACCAGAAAACCGACCGACGACGCCCTCGCAGTAACCCTATACAACATGAGAAGTCTTATCGGAGCCATGTCCAGGGAGAAACGTACAAGAAAGAAATTGTCCATGTCCGGTATTTGAAGCAAAACCGTAATTTCGTCATCCTGGTGCCAAGAGATGAGGTAAAAAGAAGCAGAAAGGTTCGAATACATACCTTGAGAAACATCAAATCGTCCGAGCTTTCTGCCACGCAATCACACTGGGCCACGCACTTCCCAATCCCTCCCTTTGCTGCAAACCGCGTCCACCGTGCCAAATCCGCCGGTTCGAGCCCCATTGCGAATCGTCGCCGCTCAGCCTGCCGAAATTGTGTTCACTTATGGGAATTATCTAGTGCGAGGGCGAACGTTAGCGATAAGCTGAACAAATCAACTCCCAAGGACGAAGAAAACGTGGACTGACCGAAGGTGTTGGTATCCGCCACTAAGGTTCCGTTCTCGGACTTCCTCGACTTCTCCAGCTGCCTCTCGCAAGTATAGAAGGGGTATTATGGTGACTGTGGGTATAGAATGTCGAGATAAACTCGACTTCGAGCTGAAAAACACGCGAAAAGATGAGTGGAGGAGGGAAAAATGGCGCTGAACCACAATTGATACCGAAACATGTCGTAGCCAAGCAGATGTCAACATTACGCGGCAGCCATCATTCGGATATCCGTTTTGCCGTCGCGTAAGTATCTACGCGCGCCTTCTTCAATCAGAAACATACCTCATCTATGACAGATCGTTATTTTCCTTTATCCACGGAAATGGGACAAAATATCACGGGTGGAGTTCGAGTTTACCGGGGTTATGTAAATCCAACTTATCTCCCAATGTTGTCCCAACGACCAAGCTCCCAAACTTTCAAGAAATGGCGGTGGGCTCGGGGCATGGTTCGTCATTCGAGGTCTCTGTACATATTTATTGAATAAAAAACTCACTTATTTAATCGTAGAAAAATGCAACGAGTCAATGGTAACTCGGTTATATGCGCCTAAAATCGTAGGTACGCGGTCGCCAAATCGAAGGGGCCAACAGGAGCCTACTCGTCGATCATCGATGACCGTATGGATATTGCAACCGCCGCTGCTCGAAGTCATGGATTTCTAAAGCGCAAACGTCAATATATGCGTTCTGTCGTCGTTCCTTCGAATCTCAGTAAATGAAGCGATATCCACTGAGAAATCTCCGCAGCGCTATCAAAATCTTCGTCCGACAACCGCTCCGATGAATCCAGAAGAGCGAGACGCAGAAGCCACCGGAAGGTGGTGGGGGAAAGAAGAAAGAGGGGAATGGGAGTGACTAGGTATATATAGGTGGAGAGGATGTCGAAGCCCTCATGACGTCGTTAATCATAAAAGAAGTTTCCAACTACGCGTATGGGCGCTAGCGTTGATTCTTTCATACCCTCCAATGCCGCTACTTATACAGCTCTACGGTGGGAACTTGGGATCGGGAAGGTTATCTTCAGGCCGCGTTGGATCGACATAGACCGTATCTGGTGGTCGCGTTTCTGATATTCCCCAACATTTCCTGGTAGGTATATGCGCTTCCATGAATTCCAAGGGTTTCTTTTCGGGCCTTTATAACCACTGGATTCACCAAGCTCGTGCTCTCTTCGTGCACGAAACGCTCCTGATCCGCATTCTCATCCTCCCTTGTCTGCGAGTAGGTCAATCAACGGCACACACAATGCCTTCATCGCGTTCATGCTTCATTGTCAGTGCAGAGTTCGCCAGGGCTCACGTTCGAGCTATTCCACCAAGTATATAAATGAAACGAAGGAAACGAAATATTTGTATTTGGATGGTTGGTAATCGTATAAAATTGATTCGTGTTGGAAACCTATGCATCGGGATGGTGCATAATTGAAATTCACAAGAAATGCAGTCCTCGTTCTGAGAATATTCTGAAGTCTTAAATCTATCGGAAACCTAGTCCAAGTTGGCGTCCCTACAGCCACAAGCTACCTCTACCTACTAGAAACATGGTCACCGACGAATGCTCGAAGGTATGTTAGGTAGATAGATTCTTCCCCCATTTTGTGACACATGGCTTGCGTAAACGTGTTTGAGCTGGCGCCACTTAGGGACTAGCACGGATCAGGCCGAACCGCGGATCAACCGTGATTTTTGGTACCGTAATGGTCACGGATCGAACCGAGTGAACCGCCGTGAGAACCGCGGTTAACCGTGGATCCGTGGTCAAAAGTGTGGATTGGCTATAGCTCGCTCAATATAGTCCCTATTTCTTAGATTAAAGGTGCATCAGAAAGCTATAATCTTTGGGAATACAATGGCACCAAAATTTAACTTGTAAATTCATGTTTTGAATGAGAAACGGCAAGGTGGTTGGCGTGGGTCTCGGTCAGTGATGCTATATTCGGCACATCAATGGCACATCAATTAATTTCGTTTTAACGGCTATTTATAGTCCTACAATATATGCTGCTCAAGATATAAAATGTGTCGCAAGTAGCCTACCGTTATGAAACCAGCTGAATTTTAATAAAAAACAGGTACTAAATATATGAGGACTCATACTGTGCTACATTTATCGAGGTATGGGTGTTGTATGGTGAGAATGAGCAATGGATGCTTGACGGATACATCGGATAGAACCGTACCGTGACGGACCGTAACCGTATTTGGCGGTATCCGTGACTCTGTTACGGACGGGAACCGAATTGGACCGTGCTAGTCCCTAGCGCCACTGAGGTGATTGGAGAAAATGGCCGTGGCGTCTTTAATAAACTGCTTATATGTCGGCTTTAGGGTTATAAAGGGACTTAGGGTCGACTTTTCTAACCTATCTATATTATACACTCTCTTTTTAAGTTATATCTTATCTTCTTGTACAACATTTTCCTGGTTATCTTTACACAGTCCGTAAGTAATAATATATATTAGTACACATGCCAATTTGCTAAGAGATTGGCGGTCACGTTCGCGAGCTACGCGCTCATCGTTGTGGTGCGCCTTTGATGGCGCGATTACCAAATATGGACATTTGATTACAAATCAGAGCCGACTTTATAATTTTAATCATTTCATGTTAGTTCCTCAAGTTGAAGGTGAAAATCGAATAAAGAACAAAGGTTGTTGACTGAAGGTTCACGAAGATTCACTGAAGGTTCGTCGAAGGTTCGTCGAATGTTCGTCGAATGTTCGCCGAAGGTTCAGTACACACGAACCTCATTCAAATTTAATCTTCATTGCCATGTTGCAGAGTGTACTCAATTGTTTCTCCAGTGATGATATGAAAATGATCAATAGAGGAGAGATACAAAAAATAAAATTGACGAGGTAAAAAACGCGACGATGTAGAAATACAAATGAAGTAAAAAAAACGCCTAGATGATCATAGGGCAACTGTCCTGGGGGCAACGGAAATGTGTGAGGGTATTGTTCTGGGCGTACTGGATAAACGAGGCCCCTAACTGTTCCTTCCAATCCCTGGGAGGCCGATGCGCTTTGTTCCACCACATCGCCTTGTGGACCATCGCACCAGAACCTGATATCCTCCAAGAATTGGCCGAAGGGCCCAGCTTTCCACGGAGGATTGGCATAGTAAGGATCTTCCCGACGACGTTGTCAGGTGGAATATCAGACGCGATAGGCGGTAAAACATGTTCCCGCAGGCAGCCTACGTCAAACCACATGCTGCAACTAGGCCAATACCTTTGAATGACCTTCTCTGGTTCATATTCCTGACGGCAGAGGCAATGGTCATTCAGCCCCTAAGAGAAGAATGTTATCTCTAGTTTAAATGCGGCAAATATGATAATACCTTCATCGTTCCATCGTAATGTAACTTGAACCTATAATACCAAGTTTGGGAGCTAACGGGCTTCTCGACGATATATTCCGTGTCTCGGAACTTGACGACCTCGCAAAGGCCTTGGGGACGATCAGCATGAATTTAATCTGGCATACAACAACGTACCTCGGACGCCTGAGCTTTCCACCACCGCTGGGTTGTGGGACTTCATAAGTTCACATGGTCCCAGAAGATGATAAGGAGCGCTGATGAAGACTGGGAGATCAGACATGATTTGCGGAGGGACAAAAAATCTTACTTCGACATAGGGAACTCCTTGGCAGCATCGGCAGCGGTATAGAACCATTCTCCAACGACCCAGGTTACCTTATTTTCGTCGTCACGACGGAGGGAATCCACCGTCATCTTCCAGTACTCTTCATCACGTCTGCGACCTTCTTGTCGCACAACGATTCTATGAACCCAGCATTAATGGTACGATAATCACAGTGCAAGATAAAGGGCTTCGCACACATCACCTGGCGTTACTATCTTCCCGCCAACCTCCATTGCGTCCTCGCGCACCATTTTCTGCAAGGCGCCTTGGTTTGGCTCAGGAAGACGACGGTTTTCACGGGGCATGGTGGTATAGAAGAAAGGAGTATAGAAGAAAGGGGAATCGCACCATACGACTCGAGTGGGAGCGCCGGGATGGCGTGCTTTGTTCACACATTTGACATGCCATTGCATCATAGAATTTCTATGCCCGAGGCCGGGACAAATCAGTGCCACTTATAAATAAATAATTTTAATTCATTCACGTAGTACAAGGTCGTGAAAGCGGACTGAATGTTTATTAAAAAAAAGGTTGTTGAGAAGGGTCATCAAAGGTTCGTCGAACATTCGCCGAGGGTTCACCAAAGGGTCATTGAAGGTTCGTCGAACATTCGCGGAGGGTTCGCCGAGGGTTCGGCGAACGTTCGGCGAACGTTTCACGTGAATTCACGTGTTCGACCCTCATCCGATAAGACGCGTGTATGCCGAGGGTTTGCCGAGGGTTCGCCGAACGTTCGGCGAATCTTTCACGTGAATTCACGTGTTCGACGCTCATCCGATAAGACGCGTGTATCCCTTGACATAGTCAACTCCTTCTTCCTCTCTACCATGAGCCCCCAGAAGCGCACCCGCAGTAAACTCGCGTCCCGAGTGGACAATACGAAGCTGCCTACTATCGATAAAGTCAGCGCGTTGCCGGAGGTCGAGAAACTGGTGATCGAGGATGAGACTCAGGGAGATGAAGAGATCTCTCCAGGCGACGCGTGCGTTTCTCCCAATGTCTTTTATTTTCTTTGACTCTGACGTCCTGGTTCTAATTCATAGGATCTACGTTGTTCCACCAGGATTTGAAAACGAGCCGCGCCCACTGCCGCCTCACGTCTATTGGAAGATGAACGTCGAATCCATCCACCAAGAAGGAGCTAAACGATGGGTCATCGGCACGTGGTATTATAACCGTTCCCAGTTAGAGGCACAGTTAAAGGAGCAGAAATCGTGAGCACGCGTTATTTATAGTCGATCTATCCTGACGATGTCCTTTAGAAAGATAACGCTCCCGCCGATGGGTTTGGGGGAACTCATTTCCTCTGACCACCAGGACGTTGTCGACCCACAATCCATTGAATGTACGTCAAGATCTTAATTTTACACGTTGAACTCGTCCTGATATTATTCCCAAGGCCTGACTGCCGTCGACTACTTCAACGACGAAAGTCCCCACAGCGACATTGCCGATGCCTGGTACTACAGGCTGTCTGTTGAGCTCAAAGGCCTGGCAGCAAACCTAACGGTAATATAATGCTCTTTCAACGGTATTCACATTATATTGATTTTTATAACAGGGATTGAACGGGCATTGCATCTGCGTTCAATGGTATTCCCCCGAGCTCGACGTGCAGCGATTTTGCTATGACTGTGACAAGTGGTTTCACATCAAGTGTCTCACCGATCCTCAACCGTCTGAAGGGGAGACAGTCCCTCTACAGGAGAAGATCGCCAATATGCCTGTCGTCCGCGGGGCACTAGGCAAAGTGAACGACGAGTGGAGGGTCGCAGGATCGGGGAGGAAGATTCAACGGGTGAAGATCTGGAAGGAGGCGGGCGTCTTTCCTGAGGACTGGGCCAAGGAACTCGGAGATTCCTTCATCACGTACGTTAAGCGCACCACCTTTTCCTTTTACGCCTGCGCTACGAAAGATTGTACACGCAGAATTTAGCACTAGTATTGTATTTTGGCCATTTGAATCACACACACGTTTTACTTTTTCTCAACTTAGTCTGTCCGATGCATTAACATTTATGATAGTTTCCCAAAGTTCGGTGAACGTTCGCACAAGAATCCCGCAATAGTTTCACGAACGTTCGCGGAAGAATCGGCCTACTCTGTAAAGAACGACAAATGTACACAGTATCATTATATAGTACGCCGCAATGGTCCGTCATGGACGATAGTCGGACACCTGCCGCACGTCAATAGAGAGTCTTTGCACGGATGTGAATCTGAGCAGGACAGCCTTAAACCCTAAAACCCATGTATATAATTTATATATTACAACTCAGGATCCAACCAGCTACGGCCACCAAATAACGGACTACCAGCATTGATCGCACGAAACTTGGAAAGAGAACAGTCTTCGGGATTAGATTCAAAGGACTTTATCACCCTCTTGCAGTATTTCCACAATGTAGTGAGATCTCCCCGAACGACGAATGTGATCTCGACAAGAGCATATGACTGATGCAGCGTTCGGCGATGATAGAACAGGCAACCGGCGAGAATAGTGGGGGATGAGGTATAAATCCTATAATGCATCCCGGGCGGCATCACAAAACAGTCTCCTGCTTTAAAATGCCTGTGGTCGAAATAAAAATCACTGCTTGATGGAGTTTGTGCCTTTCGCATTATGCTGTCCAACTCTGTGATGCTAGCGCATGAGGACCAGTTGTTGTGACGCAAAAATACGATAAACCCTCCTCCGCACTTGACTTCTATCATAGAGCACTGCAATGAGCCCGGGGCATACACTGCATAGTGTGCACTTTGGTAGGAGGGGATGAGGTGAATGAATGAGTGCGCATGCGCTGCCTCCGCTGTGGCAGAGAAGTAGCTTTGATGTCCCCAAAGAGTGTTGTAGCTATCCTCCAAGTCCCTGAAATAGGTCAGATGTGGATTAAAGTACCATGTGTGAGCTACTCACTGCATAGAAGGAGGAAGACACCACCGGGAGCTCGGAATGAATTCTGCCATGAGTACATCACTCTTCATCACGTGCTCAATTGTCACCCCCGTCTGCTTGTCTATCCATTTATCAGAATCAATCACCAGGGACTGTACCATAGATGGAGTGTACTATAGACTCACCAGTGATATATTGACGTTTGACTCCAAGTTCTGCAAAACAAGTCTCTGGTGACCACGCAGCAGATTTGGACTCCAAGTGACAAGGTATATGTACCGCTTGCCCCCAAGAGATAGCGGCCAGGATCTCCTCATTCAGGCCCTTGTAGTCCTGACTTGCCTTGAGATCCTGCACTATTGTCTTCTGTGCATGTTGGGTGGCAGGTTGGGTTGGTGGGAATGGATCAATGTCCATCTTCTCATCGACCACATGTTCTGGGGGCGGCAGCATAAATGAATCAGCATTCATCTTCCCACTGTCTGCATTTCCAGAACACTCACCAGGGAATTGGGCACCAGGCGGCGGCAAAAGTTGCTCCACATCTCTCTCCACACCTTTAGCATTTCCTGCATCAAAGACACTTGCCTCGCCTTCAACCTCCCCTGCCTCCTGATCGCTGTCCGTTGAACCCACCCTATTAACGGCCTGTGAACCCCCTATGAAACGGTATTCAATGGCATCCAGCTGCTTTATCATCTCCGCCGTGAGGATGAGGGGTTCAATGAAGTATTCGGCCTCAACGTCTTGGGATTGTGCAGGAACGACAATATCAGTTGCTCGACGCTCAATGGCATCTAGCTCCTCTATCATCTCCGCTGTGAGAATGAGGGGTTCAATGAAGTATTCGGTCTCGGCACGCTGAAGGATAGGCATTTTGTGCAGGATATCGCACGTTGAAAGAACGAGGACCATCATATGCGATCTTTTCCTAATGAGGTATGTCATGCCGTGTGTCTTTTTATCATCTCACGAATGTCATCCCTTTACCCCATCAGTAACCCCTTGAGTGACAGTGGTTTTGAGGCACTAGTTGTGCGAAGTAAAGTAATTTCTACTCCAACTAGTCTCTGGTAAGTACTACTGTCACTTACCCAAGGGCTCCTGCGGAAGAGGAGGCATTTTGTCTATCAGGGTGCCCGCACATCTGAGTTGTTCGGCCACTTTGGTGCCTGTGTCGAGTAAGGCTGGGTCAAATGCGTACACATCTCTTTAGAGTTATAACTTTTTCGTTGAAGGCTAGTAGGAGAAAGGTTAGGCAGAGATGCAGCAGTTGAACAGGGTTCAAAAGTAACGTGACATTTAAGGGTTATTATTTCGTGTTCCGCTGGCCTGCATGCGGTACCCTTTCTCTCTCTTCCTACCATAACCATGCCCCAAACCACCACCATCTCTCGTCGTAAACGATCTGCAGTTGACAGTCACCCATTTCCCACACTTGAAGAAGTCCTTGAAATGGAAGAGATTGGCACCCTTCGCATCGAGAACGCCACGCAAGGGCATGAAGAGTTCGAAGAGGGAGACCAGTGACTACATTTTTTCTGTTCATTTTCATCTCTCATCTTCTCTCTCAATTCGTAGGGTGTTTGTTGTCCCAGCCAATGTCATCCTCACCGAAGATACACGGCCGCTGGACCCACACAAATACTGGAAAATGCGAATCGACTCCATGCACATGGATGAAGACGACAAGTGCTGGGTAGTAGGCACATGGTTCTATTCACCTAGTGAGGTCGCTGACCTCCCTTCCCTCAAGAAGGAGTAAGATTTTTCTGTCAATAACGATCTCTTTCAATACTCACTAGTTTAATAGTCACAGGCCCATATTGGCCATGTTGGGAGACACCGAACTCCTCGAATCCGACCACCAGCAGGTCTTTGATCCTGGCTGTATTGAATGTACGTGTCTCAGATTGACCTGAGTAATAATATAAAGCTGACCTTTTTTGAAGCTCTAGCAAAGGTTCACAAATTCAATGATACGGACTCCTTGGCGCCAATGATAACTGCGCAATCCTGGTTTTCTCGATTGACCGTAACTGTCACAGTTTCAAACCAGGCCAAGATATCGGTACTGTCCCCTTTTGTTATTATATTCAGCTATGAGACCGTTGATGTCGATTTCAGGGAATGCACTTACACTGCATTTGCAAAGAGGTGTACAGCCCCGTCTCGGATATTCAGCGCTTCTGCAACGGTTGTCAAAAGTGGTTTGATAAGGGATGCCTAGGAGACCCCCAGACTCGCCCTTCTTTTAAAGGCCCTTTGACCGCCAAAATCTGTGCAATGCCAGTGATGCGTGGGGCTCTAGGTAAAGGCCAAGATCAATGGAGGATCGCTGGATCTGGAAGGCGAATTTCCGCTGTCAAAAAATGGGTGCGGGACAACAACTTCCCTAAGGACTGGCAGCAACAGTTGGGAACCAGTTTCCTGGAATACGTCAATAAAACCACCTTTCAGTACTATTACTGTCCAGGGAGACGCTGTAATCTCTCCATTTAATACGTTTACATACATATTTCCATTATGTAATTCTCAGCCACAGATTAAATATACCGCCAACTTTCCAGCAACCTTCGTTTAACATTGAGGGGCCTTAATTTGCATACATTTTAGTGATAGTATTAGAATTATCTGTTACTGTTAATTAAGAATTATAGCCGGCCAGCTTTCATATAATGGTATTCCACTCGTCTCTTAATCAACGACAGCTTCTGCCCACTGCCAACAACGGGCAATAAAGAAGACTGCCCTTAACCTAACATTCTGGGGTTGATCATTCCAAACGCGCTCCCAGGGCCAATGCTTCGTGACGTTCTCGATAAGGGCCACAGTTTCTTTGGTTTTTTTTTGTAGCTGAGACAGAGGATGAGTTCAAACGAAGAGTATTTGGAAAATATAAAGGAAACCCTCACATCGACAGGGAGTGTTAACATAGCCTCCTTGGATGGGATCAGGCCAAGTGCATGTTCTTTCACCCAACCCTCCAGCACACTCTCAAATCCAGGGATACCCCTTTTATCCTTGTCTTTGTCACGGCCTTTGAATAACCGCTTAATCTGAGCGACCTCTTTAAAGAATTCCACTATTCTCAATGGATTTTTTATGTCCATGGATAGAATACCAAGGTCGTCCATATTTGGAAGTAAGCCTGCCGGGGTATAGTGTTCCAATACTGGCGGGGAGGAAGGACGGGAGGAAGGCTTTGCATCACTTTTCAGGATAAAGACCCTTCGAGCAGAAGAACGCGAAGGTGTGGAAAAGGAGTTAGATGTAATGGATGTATTGCGGGCTTTTTCCATCGCGCGATGTGGTCGAGAAGGTGGCAAATGAGGAGTTACCGCGCGCGAGCCAGGAGTTACCGAGCGCGAGCCAGGAGTTAACGCACGCGAGCCAGGAGTTAACGCGCGCGAGCCAGGAGCTAACGCGCGAGAGTCGGGAGTTACCGCGCGCCAGCCAGGAGCTACCACATGGGATCGAGGAGTTACCTCACACGAGGGAGGAGTTACAGGTCGGGGAGAAGGAGGAGAGGATGTCATGTAATCATCATCGACACCAACGCCAGCGGACTGTGATTGCAATACCGGAGAAGCTAAACAAGACGATGTGAAATTGTCGTCGTCAAACAAATTCGCTGCTGGAGGCCACCAATGTGCGGGGGAGGATGGTCCTGAGTTCCTCCCATTATCCTGCAGTTCTGGAGTCAAAAATCGTCGCGTCGACACAGGCCCTGGAGATGCCCGAGGCCGTATATGTTGGGGGGAAGAAGGTGTAGAGTTGCAGCCATTTTCCTGCGGGTCGGGGGCCAATGCATCCGTGGAGGGAGGGGAAAGTCGCAAGATAGGTATTTCAAGCCCAGCGCGAAGATCACCACCTGACTGAAATTCCAAGAATACAATTTCCCCGGAGTCGATGGGTCCACGGCGACCTGTATCTGGAACGAGGGGGTTAGGACTGGGGGACCGCGTTGGGAGCTCTGTATCCGACGGTGGGGGAGGCGAAAACGTTTTCCCTGGATCTGACAAGAAATATAAAATAGAATGGGAGACGATGATGGGAGAACTCCTACCAGCGTTTCCTCTTTCGCTTGTCAATGGGAGTCCTGGAGTACAACAAATTATGAGCTTGTGTTACAGGCAGAAATCTACAAAGTGTCCTGTCTACCAATTCGTTCGCCGCATTCATTTCGGTCTCCTCCCTTGTACACATGTCTCCAATCTAAGACATTCATTATCACGAAGCTCGTTGGGAAATAATAAAACACACAACTTACATCGAGGACTGAGGTGCTCATCCCTGAGTCCGTGGTCGAGACCCTTACCGGGCCACCCGGGAGGCATGTCCTCCAAGTTTGGAAAGACATCGCGCCAGTTGTTGAGGCCTGTACAAAAAGAGATGAGTGTGGGTGTGGAAGAGGACGCCGGCGCAAAAATACTCACCGTGCTGTCTGAATAAATGGTATTCCGGGCCAAACTTTCGACGTGGGTCCTCCCTGTACCATGCCAATCGCTCCCGGAGTCGCTTCTCCTGCCGTTCGTCCTCAACCCGTTCCTCTTCCGTTAAAACGATGTTTTCCTGCCGGAACCATGCATCGCGTTGACGTCCAGGCGATAAAGGCGGCATTGGGGCATCCGCGGCAGGAGGATCCCCGCGCCGTTGGCGTTTCGCAGGACGGGTATCTGCATCTTGATCGTTCTCTGGGCTTTCATGAGAAATGAAGCGCGTTTAGTGAAGGAGGTACTCACCCGCGGGTTGGATTGGACCAGCTGGCGGTAGATTTTTCTTAGCCTTGCTTTCTGCTTTTCTCTTCTTAGGCGGCATGTCGCAGTATTTACCTGGGAAGGAACTTTCAGAAATGTAAGCGCACCGTTGAGGGAGGACGAACTTACCTCGAACGTTCGCCGAACAAAGCGCACCGTTGAGGGAGGACGAACGTACCTCGAACGTTCGCCGAACGTTCGCCGAATGTTGGGGACAGAAGACACGTCACTCGTGAAGTGCGTTTAAACTCCGAAATTTCAGTCTCCGACCGAAAAGCAAGCCCGCGTCACGGCGTTCCCCTCCTTCCTCTGTACCACAGTTGTGCGACGTCGTGCTGGCCGTTGCGCGGCGGGCAGTGCGACGTCCTTTCAACAACTACTCTCGCTCTTCTAGTGTGTAGCCCCCACATTTATTCTTTGGGGCATTCGCGACACAGGCACCGCGGCAAGGCGCGACTCCAGGCGTGTACCTGTCTAATCATCGCGCGGTGTTAATGTCGCTTCATTTACAGGATCTCCCGCCCACTGGAAGAAGGTATAACCCTTCCAGCGTATTTTACACGCCTCTTCCACTTCCTCGACGTCGGCATTTGGGCACTGGGGTTACTGCTATTGTGCGTCGGCCTCGACGTCAGCATGTGGGTGCGGGGGTTACTGCTATTGTGCGTCGGCCTCGACGTCGGCATTTGGGGACTGGGGTTACAGCTATTGTGCGTCGGCCTCGACGCCAGCATGTGGGTGCGGGGGTTACTGCTATTGTGCGTCGGCCTCGACGTCAGCATGTGGGTGCGAGGGTTACTGCTATTGTGCGTCGGCCTCGACGTCGGCATTTGGGGACTGGGGTTACTGCTATTGTGCGTCGGCCTCGACGTCGGCATTTGGGGACTGGGGTTACTGCTATTGTGCGTCGGCCTCGACGTCAGCATGTGGGTGCGGGGGTTACTGCTATTGTGCGTCGGCCTCGACGTCGGCATTGGGGTGCGGGGGTTACTGCTATCATGTGTTGGCTCCATTGTAAAGTTTCTTGTTGTTTCTCTATCTTGTGTTGGCGCTTTTCTGTGGTTCCTTGGCACTTTTCTGTGGTTCCTTATGTGTTCCTAAAGTAATACATCTAATTATTATTATTTATGCAACGGAAAAAGGCCATAATGGCCTTGAATGAATGTATGAACCACTAAAGTTCTAACCCTAACCTTAGTGACACAGCAAGGGGAGATACGATTGCGCGCAAGACCCAGGTATAAATAATATGTTAGAGAACACAAGTAAGGTAAGCTAGAGAACTACTAGTTTGTTTTTGCCGAAATTGGTTTTCTTTCCCCAACCCTTGGGTTTGCCCTGCAAAGCTTCGTAGCTGGCTTTAGGGAAGAACAAGACGGTGCCAATTCTACCAGGGGTCAATTTATCCTTCTTCTGCTCCTCTGTTTGGGGTTTGGGAATGAACGGAGCCACTTTATGATAAATCAGACTTGAATAAAAAATACAAACTGAGCCCGGCTCATACCTTTGCACTCATCAGCAAAGTGTTCCAGTAATATCCCGTGAAAGACTTACAAAAGCTTCGTCTTGAATTGGGGGAAGAGCATCTCTCCACCGTCAAAAAACCCCACCGGGAAACAAGCTGAAGGCCCAAGGTCATGGCGATCTTTGTGGAGCTTCCCTTGAAGCTTGTATATGATCGCCCTACCGAGAAATGGGCCAGGATCCTCGGTGATCCAAACCCCAGCATCGAAGGCATCGCGATATTTGTGATATTGTTCAGGAAATGCGGCCTCGAACATTACCGCGACAGCTTCGGCGATGTCGGCGGTAAGATGGTAGTAGGAAGTAATACCGCCCAGACTGCTACTGGTACGCGTGATATCTCCAGAGATATAAAGCCCCTGGGAGGCCATTTCATTAGTAGGGAATTCACAATACAGAAGAACGAGTACCTTCTCCGCACGCCCTTGCTGTATCCACCCGTGGACCAGATGTAGCACCCCAGCATGTTCCGCATGTTCTGAAATTTCTCCACCGGCATGTTCGTATCCAGGGCGGTTACTGTCAGTGTACGACATGAAATTGCCCCCCTGGTGTCTTGTGGCGTCGGTTCGGGAATGTAGTCTTTCGTTCCGGGCCATCTCTTGAGTGGCAAGGTGATATCCTCGCACCTTGTTGGGCTTTTCACGATGTTATCAATCTGGAATTACTGGATTAAAGCCATAACTCACATGCAGACCATCGAAAGTGTGAGTGGCTTTCTTCTCGTTTACCAAACGATTGAAATCTTCTGTTGTACGCCCGGCGTACTGGTCGTCCAGCGAAATTTCAGCCTAGAAAAACATTGCATTTGTTTCTCACCAGACCTACGTGCCGACGACTTACCGGTGAATTTTCCCCGGGAACTATAACCCTACGGCCAAAATAAACAAGGAGAGGTTTGCCGTCTTCTCCAATCCATCGACCGGACATGCACTGCGCAGGTAGATCTGCAAGGTTGTCGCAAACTGTTTCTAACTTCGCCTTATTTTCCTTTGAACCTTTCGCAAGCTCCTCGAGTGTTGTTGGGACACGTATGACCTGGGAAAACAGTAAAAACCGTTTGGCCCTTTCCCGGGCTTCCTTGAGGTTCTTTTCTTTCGCTTTCATGGGGCTTCGTATGGTGCTCTGTCTGAGGGAGACTGTAGAAGGCATGGCGGTGGGGGTAGGGGCAGGAATTTCCCTTGGATCCTCTTTGACTCGCTTTTTCTTTGTCGGTGGTGAATCCGGCTATGAAAAAAAACTGAGAAGTCATGTTTCATGTAAGAAATGGATAGCTTACTAAGGCCCGCTTTTCCGCAGTTGCCGTGGACAAAGCAGAAGTGGTAGAGTCAGGAATGGGAGCAGAATTCGCAGCGGTTTTAGATCTCGTAGCGTAGACCATGGCGGTTACAGAACAACGTGTACGGAACGTGTGGCAACGAGGCCCAGCCGCGCAGTTGTTAATCACATGAGCACGCCGAACGTTCGCCGAACGTTCGCCGAACGTTCGCCGTACGTTCGCCGTACGTTTGTCAACGGTACAATGAACGTTTGCATTCCTTGACTGTTCTGTCTCTCATAAAATGATGTATTGTTCATTTGTCATATTATGATCCTTATTTTCCTAGAGTAGTTATGGGGAACTTCGCCTAATTTCTTCACACCATCCATCAGGAAAATCTGTAAGTCGAAATCACGCCGAGGACGCACGAGGATGACGTAATCGCTGTCGTTTATCAGTTGAACTTCCAAGGTCCCTTCGTTTCCAAACCTTCATTAATGTCTACTGGCAACAAGAGGATCGCTAAGAGCTGGTGGCTCTGCAATCACAGCTACAATTGTCATAGACCTTACGGGTCCAGATCCAAGCAGAAAGATTTGGGCCATATCTACATCGTCTCCCCGTGCGTGGCTGTACCGCAAACCAAACACGTCAGCTAACGAATAGGAACAGAGACGCTTCGGGGTGGCACAAACATTGCACCTTACATCAATGTGGAGAAAACCCGTGCCACCAAGGAGAAGAGAAAACGAGACCAACCTACGATCAGATGATCAAGTACGCGGGACTCCTCCACGCAGGCTTCCAAGGCGGGAAGGAAAGGGATAAGGGCCTGACAGAGTTGTTCATTCACATATGGCACAAGGTTTATCCCAATGAACCCTGCCCCTTGGATAATGGAGCGCCTCGAGATTTGTCGCAGGACGATCGATATCCTGGTGGCCCGGGGACCTCAATAGGACAGCCTGGGGCGTCCTCCTCGTTTGCTGGTCCCACTCCATCATCATCAACTCAGGTGCCACCCCTTCCACCACTGGCGCCTTCTTCAGGCGGTTCATTCCACATCCCTCCAGCTTCTGTGCCTCCCTCAGGGTCGTCAACGTCTCTTTCCTTTCCATGCCCACCCCCGCTGGCCCAACCGCGTTCGTTATCGATCCCTCCTCGTTCCCAAGCATCTCTGGACCAGGGGGCGGTGGAGCAAGATCCGATGGTTGCGTATCTGCGACAACATCGCTTCCCGGTTGAAGTACGAGCCGCTTTCAGCGCCATCGTTGGAGGTCTTGTCCCCGGAGTAGAAAGAATTGTGCCTCGGCGTCCGGTGCGCGTATTGTTGGTGGAGAATCCAGAACATTACATCATTGACGGGAGCCCCGGGGCATTCTTGAGTGAAGCGTCACTCCACCCAGCGGCGTTCGAGAGGATCATTGAAGCATTTCCACGATCCGTTCGGAGGATAGAGACGGACTCCCCAGGGGACATCAAGTGTTTGATACCAAGCTGGGTAAGTCGTTGTCTTCAACGATAAATGCTGCTCCATTAACACCTTAAAGATTTTCTTGGCGACGGAGATGATGGAACATAAGGAAAAGTGGGCCGTAACGTTGATGTCGTGGACGGACTATTCGGCGATCATGGTACAAGGCGTTGACGGGCCAAAGTTCAGGGCTTTTCCGTCGTTGTTCGATCTTGTTGTGGGCGGCCTGAATTATGATGGGGATTTCATGTTCGCTTTCCTAACTCTCTCATTTCTACGTGTTCTAACGATATTATAAGAAATCCTAAGGGCCCATACGGACTGGACTGGGATAAAGCTGTCCGGTATCATGAAAGTTCATTATTGCTCGCGGAGACCCTCACGATCTGGCCAAACCCAAGAGATATGCTCACTGTCGGGCAGAAACTCCAGACTCAGAGGCTCTTGATAAAATGCGCCGCAGCGTTAGATTTCAACCATCCTACCCTCGTACCCATCTCGGAAGGTGATTTGGAGAGCGTTGCTGGAGAAATTCAGGATGGGGCTGTAGAAGGAGTTCTGAAGCGAACTCAGAGCGCATGGTCTAACCACCTTATCACCAAGTACACCAAGGACCCCAAAAAGAAGGTCAAAAAGGCGCTTCGCGAGCAGAAGAAAAACTGGCTGTGTTCCACCGGTGAATTTACGGAACCACTATGGTTTCTCCAGCCATACCTGCCGGCTCTCATGCATTTAGGGGAGCTTCGAACCTTCCTCATCGACGGAGCCTTGTACTACACGGTCTACACTACTCCAGAAGCCTTTGATCCACAAGTACTTGACAGGACCCCAGGTAATCTGCCTCGACCTCTCCATGCATTCGCGTACGTCGTTTCTTCTATCTGTGTTTCTTTTGAAGTGTTGACCATGTCCAATTTAGTTATGACCCTAAGGATCCCACCAGTCCCAATACAACGGGCTGGCTCGTTTTACAAGCCACCGACGACCCTGACCCCGCCCACTTCATTGTCCGTGACAGCTTCGAAAAATTCGTTCTTGACATGATGGGTTTGATGGTCCTCGCGGAGGAGAAGTCTTCTGGCGTAGTTTCTGGCCTAAGAATGTTCGGAAGGTGCGATGTCTCTGTCTACAGGGACCACTCCTCGGGACGCTACCATTACGTGGTTGGCGAAGTTACTCGCTCTTTCAGCACCTGCCTTTTCGAACCTTGGGCGGAGCCTCGAGGGGTAGCAGATATGATGATTACCCGACTCCTTAATGTACTCCAACGTGTGGCAACGACGAAATTTCTCTCCGGCCAACCCCCTCCTCCTCCAACAACTGTGGCTTAGACTCACCTTCGTAGTTCTTTTTCTTGCTCAAGGGGGGGTTCTTTTTTTTGCTATCGTAGGTTACTTCTAGGTAAACTACTCCATGTACATATGTCTACCTCGCTGCCCTAACCCTAATGTTTTTTCATGGGCCTGTTTACGTAAGGGAGACTTAAGGCTAGAGCATGCCGTCGTTGGCCCCGAATACCACAGACTATGGAGGACTCTTCTGCTTCTGCCACATACTCTGGCACTTCCGTCATAGAGGCTTCGCGTAGTTATCAAGAAAGCCAGAGTCAAGGCCTGCACAGTGCCGTTTATTCCTCTCGGACTTCCCTTCATGGCGGCTCCGAAAGCGACCAACAACACCAACGTTGCCCTAGTCTCTCTCTCTCGGGTTCGAGCTCCGACTACCGCGGCGACTCTCTCGTTGAAGCCAGTCGTGAAGCCAGTGGACGATGGGCGCCAAACATGACAACAAACGCAGGACTTACCTCACCCGATGATGTTAGTCTGGACGGGGGCGAGTCTCCTAGCTTTGACGTTTTAGGAGGAAATGCACGTAATCCCTACAGTACCCATCCAGCTTTTCCACCAACCGCCTCCAGGGAACGTCCAGTTTTACCGAACGTACGGGAAAGTATGCGCGATCGAAGGTCCCAGGCACCAGATTCTTCTTCAGAGGAAGAGGATGTTGATGTATACGAACCGCCCGAGAGAGAGGAAGCTGATGCCCTTTCAGGTGATCCTGCCAACGAAGATCCCCCCCCGCTTCATATTATTGGTGAATCCTGTTCGTATCTTCTGAAACAAGCCTTACCAACATTATTAGATCTGTATCGTATGGATCCCAGAGTTTGGGAACCTGCTCTGGAGCAACTACCCACTCTCAAGGCAAAGGGCTGGATCGAAGGTGTTTTGATCGACATGTGGCTCCTGGATATGTGGCGAACGCGATATCGTCAAACTCCCTTCCGATTTATTCCAACTCAGTTTATCCAAATTGCTCAAATGATGGCCCCGCATGCGGAAGACAGTGAAAGGGAGAGGGGTGAAGTTCTCAAACAAATCAAGACCTTTCGGCGATACTTTGACGACCTTCCTCAGTCAGAACACGAGAGTTGCGCGCTTGAGGACTCCATTTGCGTCTTGAATACAGGTGGAAATCACTACTGTACCGTGATATTCATGCCGGAAACACGGAGAATTCACGTTTTGGGACGCCAATACTCAACAATACGAAGATCGAAGGGTTCGAAGGACTGGGATACGTGGGGGGGACCTCGCATCTGGGCGTGGGTTTGCAAGTTATATGGTTGGTCACAGGATCAGGTTAGAGGAATGTCGGTCAATTCTGTGGACTGGCATCGAAACGGGTACGACTGCGGACCTACAGCGTGCCAAATCGTCGAAGGCATCTGGGTCGGAGGTCTTCCTTTGGATGGCGAGGGCATATGGAAAGGCCCCAATCTACCTTGCTGTCACACACAAAGACTTAACATGGCAATCGAGGTAAACCAGTTGGCCGTTGATGGTCACAGGAAATTTCTGGCCGCAGTGTATGATCGTCCCCGCCAGATCATGGAATACCTCGACGATAGACTCGACGGCTTTGTAGAGGCAGCAGAGACGATACAACAAAGGCTGTCCGAGCATCCAGGTTATGCTTTAAAGCCCGTGGAAGAGAATCTCCGCTCGGCCATCCTGCGCTGCGCTTCTTGCCGGAGAACAGTTGACAGAGTTTCCGAAAGGCCTTTCCCACCGAAGAACGTGCATGTTCCGCGGAAGTCTCCGAGCAACGCAACCGAGAATTTAGCCAGGATAGATGAATTACTTCACGGGACCCGATCCAAGTATGATCTAGTCATGGATACCTATGAAGAGGAATCCCCCTTGCTCGAGGAATTGTCAGCATTGGACCTTCCAGAATGCAAGGACCATTCATCTTCCGAAAGTGAACTTGATTCTGAAGATATGGATAATCGTCACTCTACCGGCGCTTTCCAGGTGGCTGACTGGGAGGAGGGCACAGTTGGACGATTTCCCAGACCAAAGGGCCCTCCAATTCCAGGGCTTAAAACCCTTCGTGGTTTACGACACAGGTTCTCCGACGATTACGATGACTACACGGACGGCCCGACACTGGATGTACTTGATCCCATTCCTGACACCGTCATTCAACTCGCTCAGCTGTCGCTCGTGTACATCGCCAACCAGGTTATCACTACTCCTTGGACCCTATTCAAAGACTACGGCTATCGCCTCTTGCCGGACTTCCTACAAATGTTCTGGCTAACGAAACCCATTCTAGTCAGAGAGCATCTTGCCCCTGTGGGTTTACGGGATCCGCCTGCAGCATTTTTGTTTCATCACCCTCGAACAAAGACCCGTCGTGGGGACGCGATAGTTACCGATGACAGGATTGTCCTAGGCGCTCAACAACTACTTGACATGGCCACGGAGGAAGAAAGCGACCTTGCTCTATTGACAGGAAGAACGCTCGATGGATCCTACATCTACGTGGACCTGGAAGTCGATAGCGTTCCACTTGAACCTAAAGATCTCACGAAAGCTTGTGACATTGACAGTCTCATCTGGATCACACGCGATCCCCGATTCATTGGCTCCATTGGCATTTATGACATGCCCGTAATACGCAATAAACCACCGATCTGGAAAAACAATGGGGTTATGGTGGAACTCCTGTTCCCACAGTCCGAGGACGACAAATACGGGTCGCGAACACAGTGGCAGGCAAAAAAATTCCGACTTAGCAGGTTACCCCATCTAGCGTTTGGAGTTCTAAACCAAACAACTGCTACGGTGGAAATTCTCTTATTCTTCCCCAGAATGACCCACCAACATCCTCACACCGGCAGATGGCAAAATGGGATACCTAAGGATGTCCAGGATTTTTTTTGGGATCGGGTGCTTTTACCTGCGATGGCAAACATTGCGCTGTCTGTGCAGGAGCCTTACAGAACAGCTGATCGGGAGCACACCGCGTTCAAACAAAAGGGTACTACTGGAAAGAATCTAGGGCAATCCCCACCGAAACATGCGTGGCACACCAGCGAATTGACGAAACTTATTGATGCGATGAACGAAATTGTGAGGCTTTTCTCCAACTATTGAACGAAAAACAACTAAGGATTTCATATAGATCCAATCAAACGAAGCTCTGGATCATTTTGGGTCGTTTTTCTTCGTGATACAGGTCAAAGGTTCAAAGGGACTATCTCAGGTGCCCGGGGAGGGTGGGAACTTGAATTCGAGCCTTCGTGGAGCTGTCGACCGCTTTAGAGAGTCATTCCCTGGTCTGGATTGGCCCTATATGATGAAGCGGAAAAATGGAGAACTGATATGTGACGTTGGTGTCACTATTCAACCCAAGCGTGAGTTGGGGCCGTTGGTTGGGCTGTGGCGTTTGGACTGCTTGGACGCATCCTACGGAGCCGCTGGCTTTCTTGCAGGAAAAATGCACACGCTCAACACATTCGCACTATATGGAGGGCTCCAGGCAGATAGTCCGGAAGCGCGCTGCCTGCGTACGCATGTGGTTCTTCGACAATCCTATAACCTGGCATACGAAGCGACTCGGCAGCGTGACAACAGCCGAAATCTGTTCAACGAGAAGGACGTCTATTGCAGGAATAAGACTTTCCATCGTGACCTGGCTGGGGTCCGCGATATTTATCGACACAAAGCACCCGGGATTTCTTATGGAGTAAGGGATGAATTTCGGGTTGGGGGGGAAGCGCTGGAACAGATGATGGAGTGTATGGATGACATGGTCAGTGGGATTGGGCCATACATCATTTCTATCTAATGAGGTTGTTTCAGGTGGATACGTTTCTGAATACAAACCCCATTCTCTGGATCTCATCCGCCGTTTGGTTCCACTTTCTCGACCGGCGGCTGGGTATCCTGGCCGACTCTCATGCCAAACTTTATTTTCTCAGGCCACCAAATTATGGTGTTCTAAGCGGTCTCTTCGCAAATTTAATGCAGTCCGTCATGTTCACGCCACCGGTAGTGCACACATTTGTCAAGGAATCACTGGCATCCTTGGAGTATAAACGACACTGCGCTTCCGATGGGATGTTCTTCCTGCATACTTTTGACATCGACAAGAAGCCCTGCGTTGAGGGAATCCTCGAGAGAGATGATAGCAGTATCCAGAGGTTCCTCGGAGGCGGCCCGCGTAAACCTGGTGCGAGATGGGTTCGAGAAGCTGCTGGCGAAGAAGACGGCGAGGGGGAAGGTTCCTATCCTTTGGGTCGAACTCCGACATGGTCACAAATCAAGCTATCTTTGCAGCGTAATCCCTTCGAGCTGATGCCCAAATGGATATTTCCTGTGGAGCTAGTGCCTTACATCGAGGCAGAAAATGGGAGCATGGAAAGGCTGGCGTGCAAAATTTTCATCAAATTTTGTCGAGCATTATGGATCATCCTCCATCCTGCATGGATGTTAGCCGGAAACGTCGCCCATCAAGCCAAAAACATTGGAAGAAGCTCTAGCGAGTTGGTCAGTTGACTCCGTCTGTGAAAGAATGGAGAACATACAATTCCGTGCGTGCAATTCGGGATTTAAAGAGGTTTCTGGCAGGCCCATGCTTTCCTTCGATGCGCGATGGGAAATATATTTTCCTGATGAAGGCGTGGCGCTAAAGAAACGATGGGAGATATTCAAGGAAGAATCAGGTTATCTGCACCTTTATCATGCAGAAGCTAGGCGTCTCGGTACCAACGACACTCGCGAGCTGAACCGCTGCCTGGGGTTCCTACTTTCCCACTGTCAGTGCCTTCCTGATAGCGACCTTCCCGAGGCAAGAGACAACATATGGCGTCCCGCTCAGCAACAAATGGTGTTGTTGGCAAATCCCAGATACTACCTGATAGCAGGGGTGGGATCTACGATGGGTAGAGGGAATCGGGCGCAGCGTGCACCTGCTGGGCATCGAGCTCTGAGGGATGCGCAGCAACAGTTTCTTATGCAAGAAGGTTTTGATGCAACACTCTCTGCAAAGGCGGTGAGGATGAAGGCTGCCAGCGTACGGAACATGAATCGGCGATCCAACAAAGGAAAGAACGCGCGGAAGCCTCCCAAGCGAAAAAATCAGAAGCAGGTCGACCCCAGCTCATCATCTTCGAAAGAGGGAGATACTCAGAGATACCAACCTGAGGATCATTCCAATGATGGTGAGGATGGTGATGGTGAGGACGACACAAGACAGAAATCCACGAACCGCAAGAGAGCGCCTAAAACTCCCATAAAGGACCAGATACCACCAAGCGAGGAGGAAGAATTGTCCGATGAAGAAGACGAGGAAGTGGAGAGTGCGGAAGGGGAAAGAGGGACAACGCAATATGATAACGGTGATGATAACCCTTATGACATGTAGACTTGGAGAATACCAGAGAACATTCTGCGAACCACTGGGAAACGTTCGAGGAACGATTGATTGACAATTTGGGAACATTCGGCCCACGTAAACATAGAGGGCAATTCTCATTCGACGAACCATGGATGATCGTTTGACGAACGTACCAGGAATCTTCAATGATTCCAATGAACGTGCCACGAACCTTCGATGAGCACGCGTTGAGTTGAAGTTGGGTTCAATAAACACATGGAAGGATATGCCGGCAGCCATGTCCTGGTAGAGGCTCTGAAAGGTCACGAAACTCGTCAATGATTGATTGTTCATGGATGCACGAACCTTCGCGAACCTTCGTTGATCGTTCGCCGAACCTTCGTTGATCGTTCGTCGAACCCTCGCGAACCTTCGTTGATCGTTCGCCGAACCCTCGCGAACCTTCGTTGATCGTTCGTCGAACCTTCACGAACCTTCGTTGATCGTTCGCCGAACCCTCGCGAACCTTCGTTGATCGTTCGCCGAACCCTCGCGAACCTTCGTTCATCTGTCGTCGAACCCTCACGAACCCTCGTCGATCGTTCGTTGATCTTCCATGAGTCCCTGATGTGGCTGGATGATTCGTTCGTCAATGCACTAACCCTCACGAACCTTCTAAAGCCATGTCCTGGTAGAGGCTCTTGACCGCGTTGGGACAGGAAACGTCACGAAACTCCTTGTACATGTTGTGGGTTCCAGAGGGAGAGTCGTATCGGAGCCAGGATACCGCAAGGATATGATAATCCTAATATCGAAATGAACACACCTATAGTCTGGCTCAGACTTGATCTCAGGGGAGGAAAAAGAACTCGCGCCGCTTCGCGGCGCGAGTTCTTTTGACGAGTGAAGAACAGGGTTACTTGGCCTCGCTGCACAAGTGGGGTGGTTGGGTAGACTGCCTGCCCCTCCAGTTTTGGTACTCAAGCGCACCAGTGATCAGGTGTCAGTGATCATCACAGTTGACGGAGAGAGTTGTTCAAGTAAACCGAAGGTCAGTCAGTTTTACAACAAGATACCCGACATGATTCAAGCTGAAATAAGGATCCGAGTTGGCCCGACCATAGTATCGCAAGTAGTATGTAACCCCAAAAGTCAGCCGGATCGACAATGAAATACCCGAACAAGGCCACCACCCAAAAGTAAAGCGAGCATAGGGTTAGGGTTAGGGTTAGGGTTAGGGTTAGGGTTAGGGTTAGGGTTAGGGTTAGGGTTAGGGTTAGGGTTAGGGTTA
>KN831797.1:266424-342029 GCA_000827355.1 Hebeloma cylindrosporum | reverse complement strand
GTAACTGCTGGCACTCGTACAAATTCTCCTGTTTGTTTTTTAATTATTTTCTTTTTAGGTTTTCGATCCTCATGGGTAATTTGAACGGCTTACCAGCTTTTGAACAAATCGGATGTAGTTGTTGACATGGTCCGGCAAATAGGAGTCAGCCGCCGTCCAAGCTGACGCTTCGGCGTGGTGCAAGTCCGTAGTGAATCGCTGAGAGGTGAAGGATCTCAAGTATTCCAGCGCATTCGCCGGAAAAAAGAGTGCAGGCATGGGCTGACGCACGAGAGGGAAGATTCGCAAAGAACAAAACAGCGCCTGTGAGCAGAATATCGTCCACGAAGCAAATTTTTTTTTTCATCTTTTTTTAACTCAGGACCGGACCATCTTCATTCCTCTCACCGATCTCATCCCGCTTTTGAATAGGCGGAATCCAGATTGTCTGGCTCTGTGGTTAATCATGAGTGCGGCGGTACAAGGTTAAGCCGATAAAGCCGAACGCTATACAGTAAGCATTTTTTTTTTGGAGCAAGGTAATCCCTCCGTTCCGTCTCTCATCCAACGTCCTCGTCGTTGCGGTCGCTCTACCAGACGCGACGACAGCAGGGCATTACTCAATTATCCCCCCACAAACAGTGATCGCTGTTTACACCGCGAAAGAAGCTGTTTACACCGCGAAAGAAATAGGTGTGTTCACATTAAAGGCGTCGCGTTACTTGTTGATGATTCACACCGTTCATGCACAGCCAGCCAATACTTTGTTAAGAAAATTTATTGTATGTGAGCCAGTTATTGCATTTTATGAAGAGCAGCTGACGACGGTGCGCGAGGAAGGGTGAGTCGAAGAGGAGTTAAAATGCCTCCAGACTGCATGGCTTTCGTGTCGTGGGAATGTTTTAGAGATTTTTAAAGTGCACATTGACATAAGCGACTCAACTTGGAGTCGCTTATATAACCAGTGTACTTCACAAACGCCGTTCAAAGATGTTGGAATAGTAAGGCAATCCATGACGTCCGTGAGCAGACTCAGTATATTTTTCTTGTTCCTTTTGTATGTTTGTTTCCGAGGCTATTTGCCTCGTGTTCACCGTCGAGAACAAGGCGTCGTTTCCATTCGCCACCTCAGTCTTAGCTTACTTTCTATAGACTTTCACTACATTACCGTATACTTATATTACCTCGTAGCTCTGCTGTTTGTTACTGGTAATACTTTCACTACAACGGGTGATAACTGAGCTCTGCTGTTTGGGACAGCTTCACCCCATCTCACAACATATGAAGCAGTATTCAACAGATGCTTATTGAACTTTAAACGTGGTAAATGAAGACAATACGATGGTAATCTAATTATACTTCAACTTTCATTCACAAAAATAATTTAAACTGGAAATGTAAGATTAATAAATCTGTATGTATAGCAATCACGTTAAAGAAGAATACTCTAAAAAAAAAGGAGCACGACCTGAAAGGGCCACTGAAGGGGGTAATACTTAAATTAAAACAAAGGAAGTAGGAGACAAGAGACCAAACGCAAGTTATCTTTGCTGGGTGAAGTTTGATGGATTACATAGTCCCCGTGACGTGGCATAAGTAAAAAGAGACACAAGGGGGCACCCTATAACGAATTACACCCATGTTGAAGCTACGAGAAAGAAACACGCAGGAGCAGTACCGGTACCGAAGATTTGATGGATTACGTAATTATTTCCCATGAACGGAATAATAGTCCCTCGCGGAAAGCGTGGGGTAAAGGACGAGCTTTTATAAATAAAAGACTCGTAAAGCGACGGGAGCCTGTTTACAAACCCCAAACATTCTATGGTCAACTCCAGCACATATACGTCGTCAAATTCTCAGATTCGTGTTCGGACGCGCGTGTTGAACCAGAAAAGCCTGTATTTCTGGTTGTGATCCGGAACTGCAAGCTCAAGGCGGATGACACCGAGCTCGCCAAACTCGACATACACTTGTATGCTCACACCGGAACACTTGACGTGGTCGATATCACCAGTCTACAGGCCCTTGTTGGGCGCGTGAAGGTGCAGGTAGGTGGAGGTGGATGGGCTATTATCGATCGAAGCGGCTCTCTGGCTCGTGCTACATATGAAGAGGAGGCAGAGGCAGACAACTAGAGTAATTTATTGCATTAAATACAGTTTCAACCTACTCTTGACTGAATTTAAGTGAACGAGCTCAGCATTCTCAAAAGTTGAATTCCAGTCAACGACTGGATGAATCCGACTCGACTTTTTCAAGAGATGAAGTTCAATCTCTAACAGGATGATTCGGTCAGGATAGATTTCATCCTAAAAAAATAGGATGATTCAATTCATCCTGTACACAATCTGCCGTAGGTTGAAAGTTGGAATTCAACCTAGCGCAGATTGAGTTTCAACCCAGGCGGAGTTCACAGTGAGTGGCGTTTTGGCGATAGATGGTAGTGAGCCTTTTCCCTACAGTACTTGATTGTTGGAACGTTGATCGCCGCAACTGTATTAACCACCAAAACAATTAGACTTGCATAGGGAACACCCATGGTAATTTCCTGTAATTACTGAATTCTGGTGAAAGCTTGTGGCCTTGCGACCCACAGCGACATCGAACTCCGGATCGCAGACCTACCTGTTCTCGTAAGCTTTGTCGATTCCAATGGCGGTACGCTACCACTTAACTCTCTTTGTGACGGGTCTGCCTGGTACATTTTGTCCAGAGCACTTCTATTGGTACCATCATCAAAAATCTAAAACAGAAACAACGATTGAGCTTCTTTCAAACCTCTTTGGACTTGCATTTCGCGACAGTTCTTCTTGAGAAAAGTCCAAGGAAGAAATTTCATTATGCAGCGATATCCGAAATTGAAAACTACCACTTTTGGATCGCTGATGCGACATTGTCATATGTGCCCATTCCGTGAAGTGGAAGGCAGCATATGGATGATGATGATGATGGTCGCGAACCGGAGTACTAGTGAACTTGAAGCGGCCAATATCACAAGCCATTCAAAAAGGTTTTCGAACAACAAGTCATCCAACTAAATATCATTGGGTCTGGTTTAGGAGAGACTACGTCAATGGGTAAAGCTATGCCGGTACTGGTTTTGCTTACTCCGGTTGGTCGCTCTCCCCTGGCAAGGATAACGATCGATATACATCAATCGTCATCAATCTGTTGTGGGTTTTTGCAAATAGTAAGTACCCAGAGAGGAGGTGGTTTCAGCCTGCTCCACGTGTGCACCAGGCGACCCATTCTTCGGAAGGAACAACTGTTTTCCTGGAGTTGCCGAAATGCCTTGACGAGTTGCAGACTTTGACTCTTGAAAGCTTGATGACGGCGAGGCCTCGAGCACCATCATCGAAGAACGACGCAGATATCCAAGTCTCGACGGGAATGGTTGTTCTGCCATGGAGGGCGCCGCTCTCGTGTGCTTTGTCGATTTGCCACTGGGGCCGGCTCACATGATTGCCATGCTCGATTTCTAGTAGAATCTAGTACTAGGCGGAGGTGACTTTCTTGCACGGCCATGGCACCAAAATCAGCCAATGTGGCGGGTTTTGAGGCGGTGGTTCCTTTAGGTGTCCATGGTTGTCCCCTCCCGGTGTTTGAAAACGCTCGCCATTGCTCCATTCAACGTCCCCTCTAAACAGCGAAGGCGACGGTGGAAAAATTCTCTGCGATGCTTGGATGAGGTGATAGTTTGAGCCCCTCGAAAAGCATGGAATTCACATCTCGTGATAATAGCTCCCTCTGAGGTAAAACAACGTTCCATGATTTTCTCTTCCTCCCCGGTCATCCTCTGCTCTCCAATTTCCGCCCCCTCGCCAACGCCAAACCGTAAAGCTCTTCCAAGCGTTCCCATTCGGCCTTCGCGCCTTCTCCATCCGCCCATCCGTATCCAGCAACCCTGTCTCGAGCATACTCGGTGAGGTGATCGTCATCGACAACGTCGGGGCGCTGGGTTCCTCTGGTGGCTCCGTGAGGAGATGTGATGGGAGATACTTGACGGCCCCGGGTTGAGTGAGGACGGTAAGGGCATATGTTTTGGGATGGACGGATTGAACCTGAGGCTCGTGTAAATATATAATTATTTAAAGAAAGCAAGGAGTGGAGACTGACGATGACATCCTTCTCTACCACCTCAGAGGTCGCAAACGCGCGTTTGTATGCGATTACATCGCCTACGCGGATGATGCCCTTCTTCGCGAGTGTGAACAACTTCACCTGCGAGGCTCCTCTACAATTTTTTGAACGAAATTAGCTGGATGAACGGAAAAGAAGGGGGGAAAGCAATCGCACCCAGCCCTCGCACTGCTGACTGCCTCTATATCAGGTTCAACTGCCACAAGAGCAACATTATCCCGTTCCCAGATTTCATCTTTCCAAGGAGCCGACATCGTCCCCTTCATCACGCCTTCTTGGAATTGGCGGACCTTCTCCGCGTGGGCATCAGTGAACCACCCAAGGTAGAGGTGATCCTGGAAGGTGCGCGCTGCGGCCAGGAAATGTGGGTCGGTAAATACAGAGAGGTTGAGTTCGGTCTCAGGCTTTGGGTGTGAAGTAGACCCTGAATCCGCTTGTGCATGTGCCATTTCTTGGGAGTCGACGAGCGTGGCATTAGCATCCTCTCCTTTCGAGCAGGACCCCGCCTTGGGTTCCGTATCCTTGGTCGCCGGGTGGTCTTCACCAAGGGTCTCTCGATAGTCCGAAAAGACAGTTGGTGGCAGTAAACTCCGCAACCTTGCTCTCCCATCTTCAGAGAGCATGCCCCATGTATTCGCGTTGATTATATCCTAAATCACCTCAATCAGCTTTCTAATCCATATATCGAAGTCTTCTCAGCTACCACAAGATGAGACCCAAGCAAAGAACGCGAAAAATACACAGATTACATACATTCATGTCCAACGAGACCAAATCGCTCTTGCTGCTCTCGAGTAAGGTCTTGAGATAATCCGCGGGGTCTGGTGTGGGCAGCCTGCGCTTTGTGGGCCGCGCTATAGGCTCGGGCGCAACGGTCTGAGGTGGCTTTATGGGTTGGCGTACGGTGCGACGCGGTCGGTCCATTGGGATGATGACGGTTTGGAACAGGCTTGGAATGATCGTGTGCATTCCTTTCCTGAGATACTTGGTGATGTAATGCAATGTTATTACTACCCGTTTTACAAGAAAAGCTAAGTTAAGTGTATACATATAGTACAATTGCCAGACTATTATAAAACTATATAATCTTCGAGAGTAGAAAACAAGGCATGTTGTTAGACAGCGAAACGAATGTGTACGTTATGGTGCTAAAGCCCAGAAACAAACCCGCCATTGTCCAGAGTCATCCTTTTGATCTCCCTTTTCTCTTCTTCCCATCGTCGTCGCGGTCGAGAAGGGGGTTCAGCAAACCTTCTTCGTGCAGCTGTCGGATATAAGCTTTGAGAAAAGGTTCATAATCAAAAGTGCGCTTGGTGTGGTCCGTCTGGAACAATAGACAATTAGTTAGCGACGAAGAGAAAGAAAATTGATCAATAAAAAGATGAATGAATGAGACCGATGCAGTAACATACATTCGCCCGAACACCTTTCGTCAGCTCGTCTTCTACCGAGATTTTTGCCCGCATTGCATCCTCAACGCACGTTTCCCATGCTTTAAGGAGCTCGGGCGGGGACATGCCGTCAATCTCTCGGTCACGCATCATTCTTCGAAATGCAAACGTCTTGGAATATATACGACCTCGACCCGGGGGATGATTTGGGAGAGAGAAGGCGAACTGGGATGCTTGCAGGAGGGGTTGTGATACCTATAGATTTGGCGTCAATATCGGTACCACGCAGCAGCGGGGCGAGTAGAAACCGGTCAACACTTACCTTTGACAACCATTCGTCTCCTTTCCACTGCTCCGTCTGCTGCATAAGTTTTCGTTCCAGAACTTCTTTTTCGCGCTTCAGAAATTCGAGTTCGTCGCTCGCTTTTTGGTAGAGGTCTTCCACGATAGCGAGGAGACTAAAACGGATGTTCGTGCCAGAGGTTGCGGAGCCACCGTATTTCTCCATTTTCATGCGGAGAGCGGGGCGCACGACCGACATCCAGTCAGAGTTCTGTGCCTCCTCTGGGAGTTGGGTTCCTGGTGCCGATGATGATGACGAGCCTTGAGGGGGTAAAGGTAGTTCTCCAACCTCCAGAGGCCCAGATTTGAGGCCATCGAGCTCCCATACTTTCCCATGTGCGGGGACATATCCGATGAAGTGGTATGTTTCTTCCTCTTCTTCACGGGAGGCAGCTTGTTTGTCTTTCGCTTTGCCTTTCAACGCCGCCTTTGTACCTGTGGTTTTGGCACGCTTTGCCGGGGGAGGTTTCACGCCAGCATTTGCAGCTGACTTCTTGGCTTGCTTCAAAATATTTTCCTTCTCTTTCTCTTTGCGCTTCTGGGCATCGGAAGTGGTGATAGTGATGTTATTGAGAGATGCACGGAGATCAGAAGGTCTGGAGATACGAGTCGGTCGTAAAATTGAGAGAGAAAAAGAACTTATCCACCTAGCGAGATAATTATGTGCAGGCCGGATGAGTGGAGAATTTGTGATAGCTAAACCTCGCATCTACGCGGTATTCAGAATTGTGCTCAAAAGGATAATATTAGGACATACCACAGGCGACATGTCCTCAGTGTCTTTCCGAAATTGTGTCAGTTCGTTGCCAACATCAATGCCTGGGCAGTTCAGCAAGACGTTGAGGATGGCATGAGTGGCGCACGCGTCGTCGCTGAGTTGGTTTGCGAACCACACGCGATCAGCAGCGGGGTCATCGAAATCCGTAGGACGGTGGGTGTCGCGCCGCCACATGAAGCAGAATATCAGGCCATGGGGTCGGAGATGGTCGACGGCCCAAGGCTCAATGTCGTAGAGCTCGACGAGCTCGAGTCCATGAATGCCGAGTCTGCGGGTGAGAGTGGTGAATACCGCTGGGTCAGACTCGATGACAGCGAAAGTCCCGCCAACGAGATCGTGTGGTTGTTGTGGTTGTTGTTCATCGACCTCCATGTTGAGCGACTCAGGCTTGTCGCTGTTTGTACCCGATGTCCATGCTTCCTGTCAACCGCCTCCATTTTCTGCCTATTTCTTTGCTTTCTTACCATGAATTCTATAGCTTGGAGGATGAAGAGGTGAGTTATTCCTGCTCTTTGTGTCCGTCGTATTGGCCTGGTATTTTGGCTTGATTTCACTCTGAAATTGGCGTCCTCGCGGGGTATTTTATTCAACTGTAGCGCTCTCATTCGACCTTCATTCATCACTGGCCGGTGAAGCTCTGGGATCCAATTCATTCGAGTTCTCCCAGATCCACTTTCCGGTACACGTGTGTTGAATGCAAGTTGAATCGTTCCTGCCAGTTGAATCATATCTATCTTGTCAATATCCTTATTCCTACTCCTCACGCTCGCTTCATTCCCAGTCTCCACGCTCCGTTCATTCAGCGTGACGACGGAATTCTCATTGGGGCTCCTTTTTCGCTGCCTAGTCTCCCCAAGGCAGCCCTATAATTCTTCAGGGCCATACTTCGCGGCTGCCTTCAGGGCGACCAGCGAGTTTAGCCCATACAGCATACAGCGTCAATCAAAGGTCTCGGTTAGACGTATCTCTCCACAGTGGGTTGCATATTGGCTGTATATTACCTGCGGCTGTGACTTCTGTTCGCACCTTCTCATGCACTTCTGTCGCGTCGCTTGCGCACAGACAAGACAATGGCTTGCTGGCAATGTTTGCAAATGTACGTGGATCTCATTCTATGGTTCACCGGACAGGGAATGAGAATACTTTTGTATTAGGTATAGAAGTCTGGCCGCAATCACGAACACTACACAGGGAAAAAAACATAGCTAGGCCCATCAATATCATATATGCATCATCCTCAAGCGCCAACGGTGACAGGGCTGCAATTGATACCAACGCCTTGGTCTGGAAAAGAGAAGTGAGTCGTTGGTTATAGGTCAATAACCTAGTCAAAATGAAGAGCATACTGAAGAAGTTCTGCTCGCAGCAAACGGGGAAAGACGCGCTAGAAGAAAAATATTCATCAGCTCCGATCCTGAGAATAAAAAGCAAGGAAACATACCAATTAGCGCCAGCACCAGCACCGATAACGGTGATGGGGTTGCATTGAGCACCCACTTGGCCAGTGATTCCCTGGACGACGACTCCAACAAGGGAGAGAAGAGTGTTCGCTCCGGTGGATCCAGCTGCGTGAAGGGATCTGCAACACTGTACTGGGCCGCTGTTGCAGCTACCGGCCATGGCAGAGGCGGCGAAGGCGGCAGCGACGAAGAGGGCAACTTTGGAGAACATTGCGAATGAAGTGGTAGGCGAAGTGGGTGATTTTCGACTGAAAAATTGGAGATGTAATTGCGTGCATTATATAGGGCTCAGGATGCCGGGCCAGGAAAAATCTTCCGAGTAGAAGCGCATGCCTACAACGTAACTCAACTTCCAGCGACGGAGTAAGTAACTCTCCAGAAAATAAGTCACTCGTATTCGCCTCCCTGAGTGATCAGAAAAATGACAAAATTTAGAACTCAGAGTTAAATTGAACTGGAACATGTATAGACTGAGTATTCGGGATGCTTTCGACATTTTATCTTGAACCTGGAGAAAGTACTAACGGGGTGGGTTCATTCAGGTAGATAGCTATGCCTCGAACAACGAGGAGCCAGTGTAACATCTTGAAGCACAGAGGAGCATGAAATATCAGCTGCCACAACATCCAAAACTTTCTGGCTACAAGGTCCGAATTTCAAAATCGACGCTTCGGAAGGGAAGGTGTGGCCTGATCGTCTTCGCGTCCGTCTAACACAAACCTAGAATATTCCCGGCTAATCCATATTTTCCCTGAGCTTTCCCGGCTAATCCCTGTTTGCCTTAATTAAAGCGCCCACTTCCTGCTTGGCGCCCACGGTTGTCTGCTTTTCGGCTCCTGCAGGCTTCTGGCTCAAGAAGGTATGGAAAGCACGCACATCAACGCTTGAGATGAGAAAGCTTGGCGGGTTTCGTGCTTCTCTTGCGGGCGGCGGGCATCGGTCGGTGCGCTGTCATTCTGACCAGACAATGAATCTCAGAGGAATGGGACAAGTCTTCGAGGGTTCAACTCGAGAGAGACCTAAACACAGCAAACGGAAATAAGGAAAACACTCAAGTCTCACCGTTTCATTAACGAAAGCCTCCTAGATCGATAACGACACCATTTTGAACCACATCTGCAGGCATCTTGGTATACATGCAAATTCAGATGATCACTCAAATTAGATACATAATTGACAGCATAGTTATCTGTCGTCAACAGTGGGGTTGTCGGGCGCTTACGCCTCCACTGCATGACAAACTTAATCGGGTTACATATCTGGGCTTTACCCGTTCGTACATAATTAATAATTAGACGCCCGGCTCTTCAAACAACTCATGGTTGAGATAAACAGATTCAGGCAGCTCCCCTTATGATGTGATTCGAATACCCAAACTCAGAGTCGCTGTCTGCTTGTCATTTCCTCTATATTTGCTTTCTCATCGGAGTTTGTAAATTCTCTTTAGCCTTGTCGTCGCATCCAGTTTTCTCAAGATGCTGATACCCGCTGGCTCGTTTTCAAAGCCCGTTCACGCACCTCCGAGTCGATCGCGCCCATCGACATCTGTGGTGAGGCGTGGGATGACATCCCAGAGCCCATCTGCGCCCGGAGCATTTCCGTGACCTGTGTAAGGTGAGCTTCTAATATCCTGTACGCAAGGCAGAGCTGGACAAAAGTGCGTCAGGGGGGATTCATTTAGGCGTGGTAAAGGAGCAGAATGGAGATCTTGACGGGAGATACCGACTTAGAGGAGTCAGGCTGTGGCGAAATGATAGGTTGGAAGAGGATTGAATTCAAAAGTCAAACAGGATCGATTGTGCGATATACTTCAGTATCAGCATGACATGAGCTTGACATGAACATTGAACTGCCTATGCAGAATTTGCCTTTTTGGAAGAAACCCATTCAGGAACCAAGGGGATAACCCGTCGAGGCGCGGTCGAGGCCGCCTTCCCCGCTACAACCGACAGAGGGCTCGACTTCCCAGGCACGTGTGTGGGTGCATGAGTAGCGTGTGAGTGGGACCGTCCATTTCAGGGGATCTGCCATGGTGGAGATGAAGCGGAAATGTGAAGTTATCGATCGAGGTCGGGCGTCAGTGAGAAAAAAAGGGAGATCTATCGAGCGTGGAGAGACGAGGGCGAATGAAGGTCCTTGGTTACCTACATAGTCTCGGTTCCACCAATCGGAAGGTTTGGAGAGCCCCTGTGGGGAAGATAAGGAAATGTCAGCGCCCGAACTCTTCGAAAACACACCCCAGTTAGTTTGGGAAAGGAAAAATACGGCACACTTACCCTTGCGTAGGTAGGAACTGATAGAGTGTGTAGAAAAGAATTGCATTTTTTACGCTCACCCTGTGAAGAGCATAACCAAGCGCCCGGCCAGGTGAGGATCCTGCCACAAGGGACGCTGGTCGTTAGCAATGGTAAAGGTGAGGGAAATAGTATCAAACGAGGCTTACAGGCGCGCTTGAGACAAGGCCATGATTTACCATGAATACGAGAACGACTTTCCGATCATGAGAAGAATGAAGGAGTCACTGTACTATATTTTATTGTTGTCGGAGAGGATCCGCTCGTCACACTGAGGTCAGCAGGTAAAAAGGGGTAGAGTGCGGGGACGGGCAACGATCTCATCTTGTAGGTGAGGCACAGAATATTTCAAGCCTAGTATGGATGAGGGGGAGGCGACCAGGGTGGGACGCGTTTTCCCGGGGTTCTTTATGGAGGCGAATATCGAGATAAGAACACACCATCTCCACAGCGCAAAGCGATGGTTTTTCTCAGCTCCCCCAAGGGCTATCCAGTCCCGAAAAGATCTGAGTCCGCTCGCATATGGAAAATAGCATTCGCCCGCCTTTCAAGTAAAAGAGGGTGTCCGTCGCCGCCTGCGTCGCGCCCAATTCTCCAAATTTGGAAACACAAAACTGTTATGACAGAGCACAGGGAACATAAGAGTATCGAATCAAAGCTCTGGAATCAGGTTTTCAAGATTTTCTGGAAGCTTTCTTATAGATAGGTCAAGTGGTAGTTGAAAATTTGAAGTCTTTTTGAAGTCGGCGCTAATCGGCACGATAAAGTTTACTTTTGTTTACTCCGGGCGCTTCCGAACTGCGCAATGGCAGGCTCTCTGCCCCTTCTTCGCTTTTGAAGGCCACATATCTTGATGCATGGCTGCAATTGGTCTGCTGCAAGTGACACTCGCCTCACCAGTCTCCAGCCCAGACCCCTAACCTCATCAGCGAAGGCTCACTTTCGTCGTTTGGCGAAGACGCGAGCGCCTTGACATTTAATCCGGTGAATATGCAAAAGGGCCAGAATTTCGTCTCGGAGCCAACGAGCCTGAGGTGAGATAACTCCCCTCCAAATTTACGGCTTCTCCTGGGCTTCTCTCTCCCCTTTTTGCCTCTTCTCCTCGGCTCTCCATCCCCATCCACGTAGCACTGACGCAGGAACTGCTCTTGAGTGCTAGCTTGCTTAATATGTGCCGCTCGACGTTGGCACCATTGTGTTATTCAATTACAATGACAAGAATATCGACAAACACATGTTCATCGTCCACTCCTGTATAAAGCTCGTCTGAGAGTAAGGTAATGGAAATTGAGCATTACAAATACGTAAGGTAACCAGGAAGTATGCTACGCGAATGATCATGAAATGTCGTTGATGCTTATTGTACGGCGGTCATTATCCATTCATCATCTTCAAGCGCCAACGGTGACGGGACTGCAGTTGACGCCAACGAGTTGGCCTGAAAAAGAGAAATCAGTTGCTGGCCAAAGGGATAAATAGGAGAGTCAGGGAGAGCCTACTGAAGAAGTTCTGCTCGCAGCAAACGGGAGAAGAAGCGCTGGGAAAAGATTATCGTCAGGCTTTGAGGGGAGAAAAGATGAATAAACGATAAACGTACCAGTTAGCGCCAGTTCCAGCACCAGCGGCGGTGATAGGATTGCAATGAGCACCGACTTGGGCAGAGATGCTGCCGACGACGACACCAACAAGGTCAGCGAGGACGTTGTTCGCTCCGGTGGATCCAGGTGCGTGGAGGGATCCGCAGCACTGAACGGGGCCACTTTTGCAGCTACCGTAGATGACTGGGGTGGCCATCGCGGAGGCGGCGAAGGCGGCAGTGACGAAGAGAGCAACTTTGGAGAACATCGTGAATGAGGTGGTTAGGCGAAGTGGGTGCTTTTCAACTGTAGCATTTGAGACGTAATACCATCCATTTTATATCGCTCAAGACGCAGGATCCAGAGAGATGTTCTGAAAAGAAATAAAGGACACGCGTTGGGGCGCGATTAAGGAGGAGATCATGTGTTGAGCAAAACGCCGACAAAACGCAAGTTCAATATGCCGGAAAGAATAACTGTCCTCGCTCTAAGCTTTATTTGTCTAGGATAATGCCAACCAGCCGAACAGCAAGGAAAAAACCTGCGAAGCGTGCTGATCAGTTTGTATGTTTTCTGTATGCTCTCGAGCCAGAAGCAAGGAAAGGGAAAAATTGACAAAAGCCGTGACGCGTTAGACTCTGCTTGGCTCGAGAACGCTGCGCGGAAGCGAAGAGCATGGAGAAAACGTGGGTCCAGGGCGACAATCACCTTCTATATTAGGGGAGAGTGTTGCTAAATGTGAACTGGCGAATATGTACCCATAAGTCCAGCATTTCGACTTAGAACCATGATCTCTAGTTGAGCCGTATCCTACATAGTGGCGCTGCGCTGATTATCGCGGACTGGAAATTCGGTTGGAACCTTTCAGATTATGCAGCGCGTCAGGACAACGTCGGCGAGCAAGCCGCCCAATTCCGAATAAACTTCGGAGAATTCCGAAAGTGAAATTCAAGTTGATAAACATCTCTACATCGCGGGCCATGGCCGCGCGACATTTTGTAATTATAGCAAGTGACCTGCTGTTCACAGTGGACTTTCGACTTGCATTCGAGTACTTACTCTGGTGAGTTCCAGTATAACCTAGGTGTAACCGGCTGTTATTTATCATCACTCAAGGAGTCAGCCTGGGTAGCCCATTTCTCGTCAGACAGAGACCGACATCCTGTCCAAGGGTTTTCAAGAATCGACGCTAAGGCTAACTCGGCTGCCGAACAAATTACGTTCTCCTCTATGCAAGTTTGATGCGTTTTTCTGCAGGGCTCCCGGCTCCTGCTTCTGCTCGTTATTCGCGTCCAAATGCAACATGTTTTCCCTAATTTATTTTGGGAACATCCTCCAGCCTGGCCTCTGCGTGTTGAGCTATATAAAAGGACTGAAATTGCATCTCCAACTCTACAGTCGAAAAGCACCCACTTCGTCTACCACTTCATTCACGATGTTCTCCAAAGTTGCTCTCTTCGTCACTGCCGCCTTCGCCGCCTCCGCGATGGCCACCCCAGTCATCTACGGTAGCTGCAAAAGTGGCCCCGTTCAGTGCTGCGGATCCCTCCACGCACCTGGATCCACCGGAGCGAACAACGTCCTCGCTGACCTTGTTGGTGTCGTCGTCGGCAGCATCTCTGCCCAAGTCGGTGCTCATTGCAACCCTATCACCGCCGCTGGTGCTGGAACTGGCGCTAACTGGTACGTTTGTTAATTATTCATCTTTCCTCCCCTCAAAGCCTGACGATAATCTTTTCCCAGCGCTTCTTCTCCCGTTTGCTGCGAGCAGAACTTCTTCAGTACGCTCTCCCTGACTCTCCTATTTCTTCCTTTGGCCAACGACTAATTTTTCTTTTTCAGGCCAATTCGTTGGCGTTAACTGCAGCCCTGCCACCGTCGGCGCTTGAAGATCACGAATGTTAACGAGCGTTTCATAACCCACAGATACTACTTCTATGCATAGCATTATGTCGGTCTACGATACTCCAGATTTGTACGGCGCTAACATAAGGCTACTATCATCTATTTTTCTACCGAGTTTAACACGCCCTTTCTGTTCCTCTTCCTATTCTGAACCTGAGTTGCTTACGACGGTTTAAATTCGGGTCGCGGGGGAAACCAGTAAGATCGTAGACGCCCGTCACCGCGGCCTCTCCGTTGCGTAGATTTACTGGTTCTCGTACTCTTGATAATTGTCTGCAGAGGCTTATGCTCGTACCTTCTCACCGCGAATTCTTGACAAGCCAAAACCCGAGGCTAGAGCTATCACCTTTGGGACGTTCTCGTGCCAGTGGGTCACTCTTGCTCTGGCTCTGCTGATTTCCAAAGCGGATAATCTTCATCTCTTATCTTAGTATTAATATGGAAACAGGTATCTTTACGCTTGCGTCTCTTCACAGCAAGCTTCCTGAAATACGAGTACTGCATAAATGTGCTTCTTTTGGATTCCCATTCAATAGTCATCATGATCAAAGGCCCGCGCGAGTCACTTATTTTCCCCGCATTTTCTACGAGGTACTTACTCTAATTCCTGGGTCTCAAGCCAAGGCGACGCGTGATGTATCAATGTACTGGAATTAGCTGGATCTATTTAGCCCCTTTTTCGGTGATTCCTCGGGACGCATGTGGGCTTGAATTCTCCGGACCGGCGAGTATTATCCTTGCTCCCTACTTTCATGAATCATCACTATTTAGGACTTTGTAGATCTATAAAAGCCATGCGTCTCTCCCGTCTTTGACAGGTTAGCCTTATCACAACCCATCATGTCGCTTCTCAGAATCTCTGGAACAAGAATTGTCGATGAACAGGGCGAAGAAGTCGTGTTGCGAGGAGCAGGTCTTGGGGGTTGGATGAAGTGAGTTTTCGCCTTGTTTATAGTCTACCGTCTGCTTTACAAATTTTATTAGCATGGAGAACTTCATTTCAGGTGATCTGGGAAGTTGACTCTCGTTAGTCGTCGTGCCCAATGTTGTGTAGGATATCCGGGCTGCGAGCACCAAATTCGCGACGCCCTGGCTGAGGCTATCGGCAAGGAAAAATCAGAGTTCTTCTTCGACAAGGTGCGTATCTCATACAAACAATCAATGTCCGTTGGTTAGCTCAATCATTCCAGTTTCTTGAGTATTTTTTCCAAGAGGAAGATGCGGCCTTCTTTAAAAGTCTCGAATTGAACTGCATTCGCATCGCTTTCAACTATCGCCACTTCGAAGGTGAATAAGACTATCTTCAGGATTTTTGGCCGCATCTATAATCATTTTTCGAAAGACGACATGAACCCACGCGTCCTCAAGGAGTCCGGCTTCAAGCACCTCGACCGCGTCATCGAGACTTGTGCCAAGCATGGTATCTACACCATCCTCGATCTACACGCCGCGCCTGGGGGGCAGAACACCGACTGGCATTCCGACCACGGGAGCCATATAGCCAACTGTGCGTAGAGCTGATTTTTATTTCGTTTCCCCGTAACATAACCGCGAGGTTTTAGTTTGGAATCATAAGGACTTCCAGGACCGTGTTCTTTGGCTTTGGACGGAGCTGGCTAAGCACTACAAAGACAACAAGTGGATCGCGGGCTACAACCCGTTGAACGAGCCTACCGACTCGAAGCATACGCGACTCATCGGGTTCTACGACAAAGTCTACGCTGCGATCCGCGCCGTCGACCCACACCACGCCATTTTCTTTGATGGGAACACTTTTGCATCTGACTTTTCGCACTTTGGCGATGCACACACGAGGTGGGAAAATACGGCGTACTCGATCCACGATTATTCGAGCTTTGGGTTCCCTGCGGCCCCAGAAGAGTATGTGGGGAGCGAGGAGCAGAGGACGCGGTTGAGGCGGAGCGATGAGAAAAAGAGGGAGTGGATGGATGAGCGTGGACTGTGTGTGTGGAATGGGGAATGGGGTCCTGTTTATGCCCGACCCCCGTATGATGGTGAGGCCACAGACGCGATTAATAAGACGCGTTATAGGGTGTTGAAGGACCAGTTGGAGATTTACAAGGCCGTCGGTCTTCCCTTTTGCTTTTTTCTGAAGAGATGACTGAGCCCTCTTCAATTTTTTCTAGGATCGTTTGAGCTGGTCTATCTGGTTATACAAAGACATCGGGTTCCAGGGGATGGTGTACATTAACCCGAATACGCCTTATATGAAGCTCTTTGCTACCTTCCTCGCCAAAAAGCACCGTCTGGCCGTCGATGCTTGGGGCGCAGATGACAGCGCCGTACGACGCATTTACTCCCCGCTCTTTCAACATATTGTCGACGAAGTGCCGGAGCGCTTCCGCGATCTGTACCCTCATCCGGTGTGGAAGTTGAGCGACAGAGTGGGAAGGATCTCGAGGAATATCCTCGTCGCTGAGTTTCTTGTGAAAGAATGGGCGGATCATTTTGTGGGTAAGACCGAGGCTGAGTTGGATGAAATTGCGGGGAGCTTCAGGTTCGGCAGGTGTGTGAAGAGGGAAGAGCTGAATGAGATCTTGAGGGAGAATGCGCCCAGTCGGGCTGTGCCACAGTGATAGGTTGGAAGGCAAACGAAACAGGGGAGACCACTGTATGGAGAGATTGAACTCAAATTCGACGGGATCGAATGTACAATATACTTAAGCAGACTTAAGCATCAAGTATCAGAATGACATGAACATGAACAGCCTTCGCAGAGACAACGAATATCAACGATATGTTGAAATTGCCTTTTTCATCGTCCTGTTTTGTCGAGTTGAAAATGTGTTGTGTATACGCTTCCCCGCAGTCACGGTATAAACACCGTGAAACGCTATTGAAGTTCCGTTCCATCCCTGCAAGTGACAACCTTATGCGCACTGCCGCAGATAAGCAAGTACCCACAAAGGTTAAGCTTCAACTCAATCCGCATATTTCCAAGTACCACAAACGCCGGTGAATCCGATTCAAGATAATTACCGGACGCACTGAACTAGATTAACAATAGATCGGATCTGCTCTTTCTTCATTTCATCCTCGACACCAGCCCAAGACGTCCATAGGTCTGGTTTTTAGCAACCAGAGAGGTAGCTTGTCAAGGCCGCCTTCTCCGCCGAGTCGACGGAAAGACCATAGTAATACTTGACGTGCACCCAGGCGCGTGCGTAGGTGCATCGGTAGCTTGTGAGCGGGGGCATCCATTCCGCAGGGTCTGCCATGGTGGGGGTGAGGTGGAAATGGAGTAATCGATCGAGGTGAGTCACGAGTTAGATAGAGAGCACGAGGAGATCGATCGAGGAAATGTGAAGGGGAAAAAATGAGGACGATCATCAAGGGAGCATGCAGGCAGGGTTGACGGACCTTTGTCGCCTATATAATTTGGATTCCACCAATCGGATGGATTCGAGTGCATGTAAGGAAGATAAGGGACCGACAGTCAGCGCCCGAACTCGTCGAGGAGGCCTCGAGTTCAGAATGTTATAACGCACCCTTGGCTTGGTTGAGACTGTGATGCGAAGTTAGTATAGATAAATAGATAAAGAGGAACAGAACGCAACGTGTCAGTAACCGCGGCCAGCTGGGGACGGGTAAGGTCGTTGGCGAAGGCTTCGCGCTGTGCGTTGGTCCAGAAACGTGCTCCAGAGACCCAGGCCTTGGGAAATGGTTACTTTCTGCAATGGAAAATGGGTGGGATACGCTTACCTCCTTCAGAGGGACGACGTGATCCTGATGATAGCTTTCATTTTTCAAGTACTTTTAAGAGCAAACAGTGGGTACGAACAATATCAATGCTGCTTGCTGCAGTGGCCTTGACGCCGTCATAGGGAGAGATCCATTGACCTGAGGTGGCGGCACAGTCGCTGCCCACCACCACGTTGGTGCCGTCGCGCTTGAGGACGGCTGCACGGGTAAGTTATCGAAACAACAATATGCGAAGATGAGCTCACTCTCGCGCGTGTTGCACGTCCCAGAAACTGTCAGGTTGTCAGAAAAAACTTCAGCTATGCAAATTACACCTGGTGCGTACTGGTGATCCAATGTTTGAACAGATCGCGGTTATAGGCGGGGCTGTTGGACTCGGCTTCGACTTTCACTATAGCCATAAAATGAATCCAAGGTACGCTCCATGCGTGCTGATAACGACGTACAGGAAGCGAGATAAGATCTCGCAGTAGCACCGCTGACCGGGGTCGGCAGCGCGCGGGGATCGAGAACGGCAGCCGCAGCCACAGAAAGCAAGGTCAACAGCGAGAAGCCAGAGAGATACATTCTTCAAGGGAAGTACCAACGAAGACGGGAGGACCTGGAGGACAAAGAAATAACCCTTTCCATTCTAGCCTTTTAAACAATTCGTGGCATAGGGAGGCGTCGGCTCCGACTTAATCAAGGATGGGGAGATCACCCAAATACAGTTGGCCATGCTTTTCTGTGCGCCACGCGTCTCATTGGACAGGTGGACGAGAAAAAATCCGGACAGTCATGACTGGACCACATGAAGGTAGAGAAAGCAGGGAAAGTGGGGGATGTGAGCGTTGCGTAGAGAAAAGGAAGAGATGTGTTGCGTGGTTGTCGCCTTGGCGTTAATCAACGTTTGGTAGTGGAAAAATGGCCGGAACGTGCTTTACGTTAGTGCAGAAATTATTGGTCCTCTCCCTTCAAACGTTGGTAGGGCCAAGAGGTTACTTTTTCGAAGGGGAAAATTGGTGAGCCAATGGTTGATGATTGTCGTAGAATGCGGCGCGGGAAGCGTTTTCATTCTAGGCGTTACCATTCAATAAAAACCCCACGAGGATAGCAATGCTGTCAAAAATCAGAGCCAGCTGACGGTAATCCAAGACAGCCATAGCACAAGCTTTGAGTCGTAAGGCTTGGGACAAGCAGGAAAGAGGAAATCAAGGGATGGTAACATTTGACTGGACCACGTGTGTGCAAACTACGGCCCGCTCAGATGACTTTCCTCCACGACGACGACTGCGACGGTGAGCTGATAGATGCTGCCAGAATCGCTCATATTTCTCCTTGCCGCCACCACCGTCTACGCCCAAGCTAGACCTAATCTCGAACTCAACACGGTTACCTCCCTCAACTCACAGCGGCTACCACAACCGCCATCGTTTGCTATCCCACAGCAAAATAAATTATGTATCAGCGTCGCCTTATGCTCGGATTCCACGACACTTCCACGATTTTTTGTTTCTAATATCAGTAACTCGGACTCGCAGGATGACCCGGGGCCAAATGGGGGTCCGAACGTCTTCGAAATCGTCCTCGAGCGAGGTCAGGGTAATTGGACGGGAACCTTTGTTAACGGAGGGATCCTTGCTGTGGATTCGAATGGTGCCAGCGGTCTACCTTTCGAGCTAGCTGTAGCGGATGGTGGTGCGCTTTATCAAATTGCATTTTCTCTAGAAAGTTCTCACTTCACTTTTTAGATACACCTTTACATGAAAACACGCGAGATCTGCCATTCTTGGGCGACACAACCTCAAATCAAGCCCTCCTGCTCTCACCGGCTTTTCAAAAAATTGACATAGAGAAGCCAATATATCCCAGTTATACCCTACCTACCGCGGACAATCCCCAGCCAGGTCAACCTACAAATTCATCCAATATAACCGTCATTATCTCGCCGACCTCTTCTGGGCTTGCAGATAAGCTGCAGACAGGTTGCTTCCTCTCATCACAGCCGTCTGTCGGAACAATTGCAAACGAAACCTTTTGGGCAAGAGATGAACAGGGCTGGAGAAGTCAGTGGTTGATGGGAGGGTTGACACCATCTACGAACTATACGGCATATGTTCTACAAAACAGCACGAAAGTCAGCGGTCCCATTTTTTTCTCTACGAAATCTGGTATGCCATACCTTCCCCTTAACCTGTCCCCGCCCAACCTGATCGTTTTCAAGCCTCGTTCAATTGCCCACTTGTCCACTCTCTCCCTTACTGCCCAGGCGTGGCGTACTCCGTTCCCTTGCCCGCCCCTCCATCCGGCGCCATCTCTTATGATAGCTCGAATCTTCCCACCGACCTGACCACTCCCCTCCTTTCCTACATGGCGAATTTTACGACGACCCTCACCACTTTTGCTTGCGGGCGCGACTGGTACTCCCCGATCGTTGGTTGCGACGACTGCCAACGCGAGTACCGCAAGTGGCTTTGTAGTATCTCCTTCACGCGGTGCGGCGAGCCAAGTACAGAGAATCCGAACGGATTTACCGCTGTCCCCGGTCAACCCAGCGCAACGGGACTGAGCGCGACCAAGCAGACAGACGCTGCTGGCGCGCAACGTGTGCTATCGGCCCTCCGGCCTCAGGAGACAAGGGACCCGCCGAGGAATCCGTTCCTGCCGCAACTGGGGAGTCGGTATAATATGTTGCTGCCGTGCCTAGAGCAGTGCAATCAGGTGGATAGAGCGTGTCCCCCATTTTTGCAATTCAAGTGCCCGACGAATGACTTTAATGCGGCGGCGAGCTATGGCGTTGGGTATATTGATAGCTCGGATGGCGATCAGAACGGTGGGCTGACTGGTGTTGCGCAGGATAGATGGGGTAATGTGTGGTGTAATCTGATTTAGCATGGATCGACTCGCTATGATGTTTTTCTTGAACCCGTAACTATACCAGGGACAGTCGAAGTTGAGCCGCAACGTTGCCGCTCATCTTGACTTCTATTTATGTTATTGCATTATTTTACTAGCACTGTCTACCTGTGGTAACTTCATTCCTCGACACCTTCAATCGAAGTGTGTTGTAGATACGCGCCTATTTAAATTTGACGGTCCGGAAGATTCCAAAAGATGCTCTCAGGCGCGCGCCTAAATGGTCGACATTCTAAATAAATCTTATTGGTCGGTTTCTGGGCGCCAGATAGGTTAAGCAGAAAGGACGCCAGTGATTTACGGAATTATGTATGATGCGATACTGGAGAGGCCTACCTAAGCCTACTTACTCTGCCGAAATTCCAGGTTACATTGCGATCGGACTTTGGAAGCTATGTTCAGACTTTGCAATGGCGGCGTTTTCAACAAGGCGGTGACAGACTTGATCTTGATGTGGTCCACCAAACTGGTTCAAACACACGTTCAAATGGACCACTGCCTTATCTTTTCACTTACTGGCCCTCCACAATGGCCGATTCTTTCCCCAACGCTGAGGAAGCCTTTTGCGATGCATTCCAAAACCCCGATCCCACACCCAAGCTGCTCGAGCTAATCAGTGCTCATCCTCGAGGGCAAACTATAACAGACCTCGTTTCATTCTACCACGAATTCGTCACCAAATCCCCTACCCAGGTCAATAGACTCGCAGGAGTAATGGTTGAGATCAAAAGTTCCAAAGGGTTCACCGTCGTTGCTTCTGACAATGTTGGCAACCTGGCACAGCAAGAGATTGCTCCTGTCCTCGCGACGGAGCTCGCTGATTACCTCGGCGGCTTTCTCGCCGAGGCAAAAGACACATTCGTCACCCCCTCCAATGAGTATCTCATCGCCTCACTCCTCTCCGCCACGTCCATGATATATGGGCTTTGTGACTCGCCAGCACAGGCCGGTGCGGTTGCGCATGGACTGCAGCTCAAGGATAGACGCCACCGGGATGCGCCGGAATCAAAAGAAGTTCTCGTCCTTGGAATGTGTCTTCAGCTCCTGGTAGCCGGGTCATACTTGTATGGGCCCACAGGTACCGATACCGGCAAGATCGATGTTCTTACAGCCCTTCAAGATATAAAAGAAGAGGGTATTGTGAAAGATGCAAATGGGCAAATATTACTGGAGGTCTGTGATCAATCAATTAAATTTTATCTATAACCTGAACATGTTGTACCAGGCTACGGTTCGACAAGCCAAGGACGGCTTCAAGGCAGATGTGAAGGATAAGGATGCTTGGAATATCTTGTTTCCACAAGAGGCATGACTGTTCTGGTGTAACGAATTCCTTACTTAAATAAATGATTCCATCTCGCGGTGCAATTTAGGCTTGCCCCAGGGGCCAAAAAAGAACCTGATCTCGTCTTGCCAATGGGTGCGAGAAGTAGGATTGAGCATAGCCCAGCACGTACGTAAACGCTCGATATCGAGCTCACGACGAAACACGCGAAAGCAGGCCGCTCGCCTTACGACTGGCCCCAAGGTGGAATGCGATAGTAGCCTTCAGTAACGCAAGGTGGTCGGAAATAAAGCTCGGTGTAGACTTCCCGCCACAATCCATCAGTCAAATCAGGAGCTCCGCCCATCTGGACATGATTACGACGAGTGCTTGGGTGACTTCTTTTCTCAGTTGACTTATATCGTATTCCTCACCGCGCTTGTGCCATCAGAGCCACGCAAAGCATGCTTTTCGTCCCTAGCCATGATCTTTGGTGAAACAGTCAATCGCACCTGGAATGACATTGTTGAACAGTCAGTCGTTTTGTCGACACCTGCCATGACGACGTAGGTGGACCATTCGTGGCAGGATTCCAGCGCCGTTGGGCAAAAAAAATAGGCCCACTCGTGGGCGTTGCGTGCAACATATTTCTGGATTCTGTCTGTCGAGACGTCCTGGCGGGTGGCACCTTCTGGCAAAACTAGCAGAGCCCCAAAGCGTCGCTCGATCAATCAAGTCATCGTGGGTGTCTACCGTCTTGTCAGGTCTCAAGCTCTCCGGAAAAGAAGGTTGGTTAACCTTTCTGTCAGGCTGTACTGAAATGTCACTCATCCAAGCAATAGAACATTCACCACTACAGCCGCTTACTGTAAGCGCACACCCCCATTTTAAGGTAGAAAATGTTCTCATTCTCATCTCTACATCTTCACCTTCAGGAGATTCCAGTCGCCTCTCACGAGAAGCTTCCTGACAATATCAGGACATATGGATGCAGACTTGTTGTCCAAGGAGATAAAGTACCGCAATCCACAAATTCACGGTCTCTGGGAACCTACTGCAACAGGTATGGAGCTTGGTGATGTCGGAATCTTTGACACTGCTGGCGAATTCATACCCCTTCTAAATATTGGCCTTTCGCGGGAGGAGAATGAGAAGAGATTCGAAGGGTTCAATTTAGACCAGTCGTTCAAAAGCGTGGATGAGCTACGACAAAAAGATTGGGACTTGAATGCTGGAATTCATTTCCACCGGAGGAATAAAGCCGACCCCAAAGATATACCACGTATCCGGTTCCTGATGTAAGGAAATCCCAAAAGCATAATCGAACCACTTGCTAATTTGCCTCTTGACTTCATCTTCCTAGCGACAATGATCATCGTTTAATCATACAAGAAGGGACGACAAGTGGCGCGGCTCTGGTCCTTCCTGGACCTGCAGTCCGTTCGGATTGCATCAATGCGCTGAGAGCCAGCACTTCCTATTTCACTTCGCAAGCCTTGACATGGTACCGCTATGCAAAGGAGCAGGCAAAAAAGCAGGGCTGGACTGTGAAAAATGGTACGCTGGTACTCATTGCAAGTTGTTTTTGGGCAGAAAGTTGGGGGTTTGCCCTACTTTGGCGTGAAAACTCGAGAACAGATGAAGGCCACTTTCGCAGCCAGAGAAGATGGTAACTATCACCGGGAATTTCCCCGCGATTCCGATATGTTTGGATTAACCAAAAAGAGTCATCGGCGCTGGGAAAAGCAGTGCGTTGCTTTCCAAGGCTACTCTATTCGCTGCGAAGATTCGGAGTGGAAAAGGCATTCCGAAGGAAATAGTTTGCAGATTTCAATCATTTCCAGATGTGCTGTAATTATATATAGCTTGTTCTACCAGGGCGTCATGGCTTGCTTTGTTAAGGAAATCAACTTGAGTTCGAGTCCAAGGATGAATCACTATCGCTGGATACCATGGTCCCGGTCCTGTGCTTGGGCAAATACAGGTTAGTATCCATGTGATGCTGGCCTCTCCGAACTAGTTCAGTGAAGCCCCTGCTTGCCCAACTCCTGTTGTACATGGTCCAGAAGAAGCGTCGTATATTCGAATACCAGGAGACCTATCGAATTTGTTTATAATTTGCGAGGGCCAGAATAGTCAGCGCACCTGTGCCATCCTTTCTCTGGAGTTTCGCTCCAATTTCAAAACACCTAGCAGATCGTTGATTGACGAAGCGAGTAAAGCGAGGAAGATGGATACTTGCCTCCACGTTCAACTATATCGTAGAAGTCGAACAATTCCTTGACCATCATCCTGTAATCTTTAAAGGATGCTCCTTTCGAGCAGGAGAAGGTCAATGGAGCATGTTGGTCCAATGGCCCTTTTGTCGGCGGATTCTCGTTTGAATCTGCGAAGCCAATCAAATCATCTATCAGAACCAATGGGGCGTCAGGCCGCTAAAATGTATTCAATGCCAACGACGTCATTGAGAAGGAACTGAACCTACCAGAGAGAGAATCATTGGGCCAATAATGTCAGATATATGGAACGGATGCTAGAGGTAGGGTTGAGTATATGCAGCATGTAAGATAGACCAAATATCAAGCCTACGGAGAAATAGGAGAAATCAGGCCGTTCGCGAAGACGACTGACCCCAAGGCGGAGTGCTAGGTTGGCTTTCATGACAGTTATCCAAGATGGTGGGAAATAAAGCTCGGTGTAGGGTGCCGCAAATTCCCCATCACCTGGTCGTTCTTCAACGTGCTCGATCCACTCCGCTCTTCCAACGCCAATGCGTATCCCCCGAAGAAATACACATAAATTGCGAGAGGGAGGTGCCGTAGCTTTGGGATTAATTGTATTCCTCACCGCGCTTACGTCGTCAAAGCCACGCAGGGCTTGGTTTTCATACCTAGCCATGACCTTTGGTTCAACGGTCAATCCCACCTCGAATGACATTGCTGCACAGTGAGACGTTTTGTCGACACCTGTGACGACGTAGGTGGAACCATTCGTGGCAGGACTCCAGCGCAGTTGGGTAAAAAAATAGGCCCACTCGTGGGCGTTGCGTGCAACATATTTATGGATTCTGTCTGTCGAGGCATCCTGGCGGGTGGCACCTTCTGGTAAAACTAGCAGAGCCCCAAAGCGTTCAGAAGACCTGAATGATAGGTGCCTGGAGTTCCAGAACATATTCAGCGAAGGATGGCTCAAATATATGTATATGTAACATACAGTGGGCTTTCCGAATGTCTAATGACATTGACACCCTTGCTGGTGACGACGGCGCCACGTGGAAAATATTCATCCACTGTGTGGACTTCTGACTCATCGAGAGCTTCGAGGGGAGAGAAGTTATCTGGAGTGTTGCCCTTATTATAGGGATGATCTGAAGGCAGGAACATGTTGAACGCAAAGATGAACTGCCCGTCATCTGCTAGGACTCCGACATCCCCAATGCTAATGCCGCGAACCTTCTTATAATCCTCGGGAACCTTCGAAACCGTCGCAGCGTCATACATTGGATATCCGTGGCCGGCTGGAAACAGGGAGCGCGCGTAGGACTGGTGGGGGATGAAGTCCATGATATTTCTCACAAAATGGGGAAATCCAGGAAAGTGGTTGATCGCGCCTTGAAGGAGATCGGAGCCCAACCAAACTACAAAGAACAAGGGAAACTCACATGAATCCGTGCTAACCTTTCTCGCGACGTTGTCTCCGTCCTTTGCATTAACCTCGGGCTCCCTTGGACGGGCCCTGACTTCTTGGGCCAGAATTCCTTCGCCCATTTACACCTACGTACTTCTAAACTTCAACTGGAAGTGTAAAAAAGAATAGGATACCCACTTGGCAGTGGTCAGTTGTGGGTTGAGATAAACGTTAGATAATAAGGGCACCCACAAAACATTCTCTTTTCCCATCACTCGATTCTCACGGTACTCGTTGGGTGTCATTCAATTGGAGTTTCCCCTACTTTTTATACCATCCACACCCATGGCGTTTTAATCTGCTGAATATTGGGTATGTTTTCCTCGGATCTTTAATACGACGAGTTAGTTCGACCTTTGTGTGTCGTCCTTGGATCTAGTCGCTGAACTGATGCCGGAAGATGTCGACCTGCGATGTGGATGACATTGTACCCTAATCCGCATTCGAGAAGGCTTTCTGGGAGGATATCGCGCGCGGGAGGCCGTACTGTGAGCTGTAAATATATGGCGTCGTAGTCGAGGACGAGTCGGATCGTGGATGTTGCGATGTCGTTTAACTCTGGCGTCGCGCTGGCACAGCCACTGATGGCTTCACTTGAACTCGGATATCACTTCGTTGGAATGTAAAAAGACACACATCTCTCAAATTGGCTTCGAAGTCGCCGGGGACATCTTTCAGGGTCATGTTCCGAGCTCAATTGGGAGCAGCAACCATCCACTGCCTTATATTTTCACTTACCAATAACCCTCTACAATGGCCGAGTCTTTCCCCAACTCTGAGAACGCTTTTCGCGATGCATTCCGAGACCCCGATCCTATACCCAAGCTGCTCGAGCTAATTATTGCTCACCCTCGACCCGCAACTATCGTCGACCTCATTTCAGTCTACGAGCAACTCGTTGGAGAGTCCCCTACCCAGATCAACAAACTCGCAGGATTAATGGTCGAGATCCACAATTTCGAAGAGGTAACCATTGTCAGTGACAACCCAGAGCGAGGAATTGCTTCTACGCTCAACAGGACACTCGCTTCATTCCACAACTTTGACCTTGCCCTGGAAGATGAGATAGATATCGCCCCCTCCAATAATTATCTCCTCGGCTCACTCCTCTCCGCCACGTCCATGATATATGGGCTTACTACCTCATCAGCACAGGGTGCTGCAGTTTTGCGTGGGCTGCAGCTCGAGGATAGACGCTTATATCAGGATACGCCAGAATTGAAAGAAATTTTCGTTCTGGGAACATGTCTCCAGCTTCTCATAGCCGGGTCGTATTTATATGGGCCCACAGGTATCCATACCGGCAGGGACGACGTTCTTACAGCCCTTCAAGATGTAAAAGCAGAGGGTCTTGTAAAAAATCCAAACGGACAACGACTCCTGGAGGTCTGTGATCAATCAATTAAATTTTATCTACAACCTGAAACGTCGTACCAGGCTGCGATTCGACAAGCCAAGGACGGCTTCAAGACAGATATGAAGGGTACTGATGCTTGGAATATCTTATTTCCCCAAGAGGCATGAGTATTCTGGTGTAATGAATTCTTGAAATGATTCCACTTCGCGGTGCAATTGTAAATATCCTGGCCAGGGGCCAAAAAAGAATTCGATCTTGCCTTGCCAATGGGTGCTAGAAGTAGGATTGAGCATATCCCATCACGTATATAAACGCTCGACATCGAGCTTACGACGAAACACGCGAAAGTAGGCCGCTCGCATTGACGACCTATATGTAGTAGCCACAGTAACACCAGGTGGTCGGAAATAAAGTTCGGTATACACCGCCCGCCATACTCTATCAGCCAAATCAGGAGTTACGCCCGTCTCGACATGATTACTACGAGTTCTTGGGCTTCTTTTCTCAGTTGACCGGTTCGAGGCCTCTAGAGCGCCAGACAGATCACACCTTCACCACTCAATATTTTACCGAGCTTTCCTCAAACAAAAAATGCCCATGGCTCTCTGATCACGAGGTGTCTGGATTTCTCACCCAGAAATTCAAAAAATCGGATGCAAATTATCTAGATTGGGTAACTTGTTACCCAATTTGGGAATACTACTTGTGGCAAATAAGTCATAAATTATTGTCATTTACAGGACGGGAAAACTCGCTACACCATACCATGGCTATCAAATTTTTTCATCGATGCGGATGCGAGTATGGATGCTCCCGACAGCGATGACCGCGCCCGCGCAGCAAATGTAATCTGGCCAAGGCCATGCTCAGATGGCGGTGACGACGCCGAGAGGTCGGCTGAGGCATACGAAAAACGGATGTTCCGCTCCTCTCCAGTAGATGTTCCCAGCATGTGAGTCCGTTTGGGAACTTGGGCGTGGAGGTATTTGACCATGTCAAGGTACACTCTGGATACCTGAAAGTTCGGGTGTGCTAAGCTATATGAGATATGCGGTGTAGCGTAAGCACGCACCAGCACGGGGTATAGGGCTAATAAAAACCTTGAAAGGGTTAACGGTGACGTAGAGAATTTGCGGAAAATGGCAGCTTACGGTATTCCGATCGACTGTAATGGGCCTGTTGTATTGACAACGATAATTGCATTCGCAATTTTTGCCGCTGAAGATTTTACAAACCCGTTGAGACGGAACGCGGAGAATTATCTAGTCAAGGACCTACTTATTGCACTAATCGGAGACACAGAGTAAAGGTCAAGAAAATATCAAGAACAAAGGGGATAAACGTACAAGAAATAATAGCACAGCCCATGACGCATATAGATCACCATCGTTGGAACGAGCTTGCGCATCTGCGCAAGACTTTGCAAGTTGGCCTTTCCATTCGAGTCCAGGCCACGCATGACGTGTATCAAAGTGGCGACCATTAGCATGAGGTAAGTAATTTGAATTGCAATCGAGGGAACCCTGCGGAGGTTATTAGCGTCGCGCTTTTATCGCGAAAGAGGAGTGCAGACCAAGCAGCCAGAGTAACGTAGGGATGGATGTTGAAGGTAGTTATTGAACAACCAGGTATTGAGATTCCTGGAGATGGCCTAGCGGTTGCTGATGACACATATACGATACCTATTGCAAGACTAATCTAATAATAAATGAACGTTGCTCTCAATCTGCTCCGTGTCGACAGAGTAGCACTTGCCATCATTTGAACTGCAAATGATAATGAGTTGATCAGAAAGCATGAATTGCAGCAAGGCGCACTCAGGAAGAGACAAGTTGTAAATATAAAGGCTGTCGAAGGTCAATCGAAGGTTACTGACGACTGATTAAATCAATAAAGGTTATACTCACTGTACAGGTTCCACTCATATACAGCATTCACTCGAATGATCATCAAAACGTCAGGTAAAAGTGTAACGATGGCAGTATTTCTAGAAAGCTCCGTTATTATAGGCCCAAGGAATCAAACAGAAATTAGGAGATTTACATGACCACCACATAATACCACGCTTTGCAGCTGGCGCAAATCAGATTAGTTTTAGTTGGAAGAAATAAGGTGCAATGATTTTTGACATACAACTTTTGCGGTTAACAGAATTAAGGTTAGACCATGTAACAACTTTGCGATTCAACTCAGAGAGAGACTAAGGTTGGGGTTGGTGTTGACTGATTTCGGATTAATTTTTTGCAGAGGACAATATGGCAAAGGGCTCACCACAAACATGCAAGCTTTATAACGAAGGGATCTATCAGTTCAAGTCAACAGCAGCGAGTGAGGGCGAGACGTACGCCAAATTAAAGACAGATGAGTAACGGATAATCACATATATTCTCCTCGAGTGACGAGGCACGAGTAAGGATCCGAAGTGAAAAAAAAAACCGAATAGACTAACCAGCGACCCCATACAAGAGATACCTGCTCGTCCATTATGAAAATGGTAATTATAATTATTGGCAAATTCGAGGAGAAAGACGGACCTCTTTCCCCAAATTCAACAGCAAGTCATAAGATACCCACGTCAGTGCCGCGGCTAGCAATCAACCCATCCATGTAAGGTTCAACATGTCCAAACGTGGCTGAAAAACCCCACCAGCACATATATTAACCATAAAGGTTTCACGGGCGATGTGCGATGGGTCTAACTGGGAATCAATGGTGTCGATACCCAACGTGGTATTGAGCCATTTCTGCGGAAAGGAGTCGAATGAGCTGGCGGGATCCCGGTTGAGGGAGTTCATGACCCCCCGAACTTAATCTAGGCGACAACCAGGTGCAAACTAGGTGGGCGGCATAGGGTATATGATCGTGGTCAGGGATCAGGGTTTACACCAACGTTAACCCCAGGGGGCTTTCATCCGAGCAATCCCTGACTTTGACCCACCCGGGGGGGGGGTCGTGGGAATCTCCTTTCGGGGATACATCCTCGCCCAGCTTGCCCGATAACGATGCCTTTCCCGTTAATCTAAGCATTGTAGTTGTTCGCCATGGAGGTCTCACGACCCCCCCCCGGGTGGGTCAAAGTCAGGGATTGCTCGGATGAAAGCCCCCTGGTTAACCCTTGGTTAACCCTAAATACTTATTATTACATAAGCGCGTCACTTGGAATGTTTTTACTTTCCAAACCATCTTCGCAGATTACAGACTGCTTTGTCGACATCGCCTCATTAAAATTCGTGGGGGAAACCAAGCACAAACCATTCTTCATCACAAATTGAGGGTGGCGATTCGAAGAGCATACTTATGGGTACACCAGGTTGGTCGTACTCAGCCGTTTTGCTGTTACTTACTTATCAAATCGAGTCTGTAAAGATGACTTTACCGCACTGACGGAATACCTTCATCAAAGTGTCGATTTACAACGAACCAATCTCGTACTAGACGCGAAAGAGGCCGACCATGTTCGGAAACTCCTTGAGCAAGAGGAGCGAACGATAGGAGCGTTAAAACAGAATATCCTCGAGACTGAAAATACTCTCCAAGCGCTCGCTGGGATGCATGCAACTATCGAAGAACGCATTCATTCCTACCGGCGTTGCCTTTCCTTCTCATCTCGGAAAAGACTTCCCCCCGAGATCGTGCAAGAAATATTCCACCATTGCATGGCATTCAACTATCCTGATGAATCACCGTTACCCTCCACCGCACCTCTTCTTCTCACTCAAATCTGTTCTGCGTGGAGGAAAATTGCTCTAAACACCCCTGAATTATGGAGCAATGTCGTCCTCGAATTTATAGGGCTTTCAGATGCCAGATTGCAGGCCGTGCAGGAACTTGCGAAATTGTGGATAGAACGCTGTGGAAGCCGCCTCTACACAATCAAACTCACGACACACCTTCCGCAAGGATTCCAGATGGCCAATCCCTTGTCCGACCTCCTGCGTCTTAAACCCGCAACGATCTCTGCCCTCGACCTCGAATTACCTGCCGAACATCTCAAATACTTCAATGATCACCCATTGGAAATGCAGTTTGAGAATTTGGAGAGCATCAACGTTATCCCTGTGGAACCGAAAGGTCGCGTTCCATCCGTATGGTTCCATACCACACCCATTTTCGAATCCGCTCCGAAATTGAAGAGGGTCCAACTCGAATTCTCTACCAACATCTATGAACTTTCGGAACTTCGCTTTCCATGGTCTCAACTTACCCACCTCGTCATTGACTCTGTGAATGGTTGGTGTCCATCCGATATGTTCTCCGTTTTCAAGCAATGTCAGATGCTGCAAACCTGCGATATCAGCATCGAAAGGCAAGGTGTCGAGTTTGAAGATGTGTACCATCCCCATCTGACAAAACTCAACCTCAAGCTTCCCAATTTCGTGCTGTTCGACAATCTGAACCTTCCGGCGCTCAAGTCACTTTGTGTTTATTCCACTTTGCCCCTACATTCAACCTCCATCATCCCGTTGATCAGTTTCCATCGGCGGTGCAACCCCAAGTTGGAGAAGTTGACGCTAGGTGGCACACACCCTATCGATGAGGTGTTGTCTCTGCTTCAGGTTATCTCGGGCCCTCTCCGGGAGCTTTCGCTTAGCTTTAGGGAAAGTATCCCTGGAACCACTGCAATTCGATACCTCACGATTCCCCGTGGCACCGATAGCCCTGTTTTCCCTGCCCTCGAACGCCTCTGGCTAGGCGTATGTGAGGATGCGGACACGATCAGTCTGATCGTGGACCTACTCGAATCACGGGGGTGGTCAAGCGACAACCCGCCTGATTTTCGGCTTCGTACATTGAGCATTTTCCCCACCAATCGTAATGATGGGAGTTCCCGGTGGAAACAGTCTCTTCACCCGTTTGTTGACAGAGGGTTCGAGTTGCTTACTATGCCCTGGCAATAGTCTCATTTTCATATATATTTTGCCAAAGTGGGCTAGGATCAATCTGTTTTTCAACCCTGCTGAAGCGACTTAGAGGATTCTCAGGGTGCGAGGACCGCAATGCGAAACTCAAAATTGCCACTGTGGTTGAACAACGTCCAGATTTCTACCATCATGTCTTTCCAGTCCCTGCCGTGGTTGTTTCGCGAACCCGCCGTACAAACCAACTTGATTGTTGGGTCCTTCACCAGAACGACCGCTAACTTCTGGGCCGCAATAGTTACATCCCGCCGTCGCTTTATTGCAAAAGGCTACCGTCGAGCCAGGATTGTTTGCTTGAGTGTCGCTCTAGCACTGAAGCATGGGGCTCGCGAAGTAAGTATAGACATTCCCCCCTCGCATAACCTTTCTGAACGCGTCTTTTTCCCATCAGCTTCTCCAAATTCGTGGAAGGCCGTTAGGATCTTAGTCCCATTCTACAGCCTCGCGATTTCATCCACTTCCCTTTAGCCTGAATTTCTTATCTCCCCATGTATTACTTTCTCCTGTCCGCTGTCTGCCACAGCCTGTCCTATTTAATAATTGCTATCAGCTCGCATCGCAGCATATGTTGTGGCCGTGGCGCATTGGAGTATTTATTTCGTTCCAAATGCAGCTGCTCATTATCCTCGGGAAACCGCTCGGATGGTTGATTTCCCCGTCCCCTTGTTCCGTTCTTGTACTTATTGTTAATATGCTATCTGCATTTCTTCTTCTTCTTTGCTCCATTGAACACGGAAGAGTTCGCTGACCGTCAAACTCGCCTGCCTTCCAGAATCCATATTCTTACAATTACTTATTTTAGATCTCCACCCGGTTTGTGTCTTGATAATTATCTGAGGTGGTATTTAACCCTCTAAAGTCGCGTCCTATTCAAGTTTAAATCGGTCGTAAATGTATGATCAAAATCAAAAAAATTTGAAGGAGGAACTTGACCTACAAGCTGGCAGTTTATTCCAGTCCAACTCGGACTCGGAGTCAATTGATCGTTCCGTTCCCATGCCACACGTGACTATTTGATGATTTTCTATGTTTCTTCAACTTGAATCCTAATCACAAATTCCAACTTCCCTTCTACCACAATTCTACCTCTCGAAATGTCGGATTCAAAGCCACGAGATAATCCATACCTCGCACACCTACCGCCATCACAACGGGGTGCGGGTTCCCAGGCTCAGGTTGGGCAAAAGGAGCCTCTCTATGGCTGGATACCTCGAATGGTGAAAGCTGCCGACGTTAGGAAGGCTTTGTATGTTTTATGACTATTTTCACTGGTTTTTATTAACATAATATGCTAGGATGGCGATGTAAATCCATTCACAAAGCAACCACACTCCGGGCAGTACAAGAAGATTCTCGAGGCGCGCAAAAAGCTTCCAGTGTTTGCACAGATGGACGAGTTCATGAAGATAGTGAGTTAGATGTTCTGCGCTTTGAGGAGGGGTTTGAGATTGCTGTCTTTAGCGATAGGCCTACCCTCCTCTGTTGTCGCATCGCCACGGTCGCCCGCTGATGGTTATGTATGTATAGTTCAGTGAAAACCAAGTGATTGTCATGGTTGGAGAGACAGGGTCAGGAAAAACAACACAGTATGCGCAATTCATCCTTTTTACGATCTTGAGCTAATATATCGTGCAGGATCCCTCAATTTGTTGCATATTCAGACCTACCACACACGCGAGGAAAGCTGGTTGCATGTACACAGCCAAGACGAGTGGCAGCGATGTCAGTTGCAAAGCGAGTTGCTGATGAGATGGATGGTGCGTTGAAGTAGTTATACCTTCTTGCTCTCTCTTTGTTAATGATTCCCGCAGTTCAACTCGGACGGCAGGTCGGTTACTCGATTCGATTCGAAGACATGACCGAACCCGGCACCACATTTCTGAAGTATATGACGGATGGTATGCTTCTGCGTGAAGCCATGAACGACCCATCTCTCGAACGATACTCCACCATTATTCTCGACGAGGCCCATGAACGTACGCTCGCGACTGATATCCTCATGGGCCTCCTCAAGGGCATCGCGAAGAAGCGGAAAGACCTCAAAATCATCGTCATGTCCGCCACCCTTGACGCGGTTAAATTCCAGAAGTACTTCAGCCTTCGCTCCGACTCCAGCGCACCACTCTTCAAAGTCCCTGGTCGCACGCATCCCGTCGAAGTGTTTTACACGCAAGAACCAGAACCAGATTACGTAGAAGCCGCGATCCGTACGGTGCTCATGATACACCGAGCGGAGGACCCAGGCGACATTCTCCTTTTCCTGACTGGAGAAGAAGAGATTGAAGCCGCATGTCGGAAGATCAAACTCGAGGCGGACGATCTGGTAAATCAAGACCCAGATTCGGTTGGTCCGCTTGTGTGCATCCCCCTATATTCCTCCCTGCCGCCCCAGCAACAGCAACGCATCTTCGACCCCGCACCTTCTCCACGTACCAAAGACGGTCCTGCTGGACGTAAAATCGTCGTTTCCACCAACATCGCTGAGACATCATTAACAATAGACGGCATCGTGTACGTCGTCGACCCTGGGTTCTCGAAGCAGAAGGTGTACAATCCCCGGATACGTGTTGAAAGTCTGCTTGTGAGCCCGATCTCGAAAGCATCAGCGCAACAGCGAGCGGGCCGTGCTGGCCGTACAAGACCTGGCCAATGTTTCCGCCTTTACACGGAGAAGGACTTTATGAAGGAATTGGAGGAGCAGACACATCCTGAGATTCTACGGAGCAATCTGAGCAACACGGTGCTTGAATTAATGAAGCTTGGAATCAAGGTCGATTCTTCAACTTTTCGCAGGGAATCAAACAGCTGACGCGTTCTGCTTGTAGGATTTGGTTTCGTTTGATTATGTCGATGCTCCTGCTCCAGAAACGCTTATGCGTGCTCTGGAGTTATTAAACTATCTTGCGGCTCTCGACGACGAGGGAAATCTAACACCGCTGGGTGGCATGATGGCTGAATTTCCTCTGGACCCTCAGGTAATCAAATTGAACCTTCGCGACGCTGATGAATCGACTGAATATATTTTTCCCATTCAGTTGGCGAAGTTGTTGATCGTTAGTCCTGAATTCAATTGCAGCAATGAGATGTTGACCATCACTGCGATGATGTCTGGTATGCCACATCTTTGCATCATATCCACCATCTCTGATCTTCTCCTTTGCCTAGTTCCAAACGTCTGGCTGCGACCGAATAATCAAAGACGAGAAGCGGATGCTGCCAAGGCCCTGTTCACTGTGCCCGATGGTGATCATTTGACGTTGCTGAATGTTTACAACCAATATGTCCTCAGTAAGAATATTTCTCTTCATCGGAGTTCCGATTAAAATCGTCTCTGTTTATTTCTTTAGATAAACACGACAAGAACTGGGCATGGACGAATTATCTCTCTCTCCGTGCATTACAGCAAGCGGATAATGTCCGCGCCCAACTGCAACGGAATATGGAGCGTTTCGATATTGACCTTATTTCGCTTTCAGACGAGAAGAGGCTGTACTTGAAAGTCCGCCAGGCCCTTGTATGCGGATTCTTCATGCAGGTCGCACACAAGGAAGGCGAGAAGGGCAACTATCTTACAGTGAAAGATAACCAGGTCAGTTTGTACCGTTGCTTATCGTCCATTATCTCTCCTTATCCCTCGATCCATTCCACAGGTCGTCGCACTGCATCCGTCATGCGGTCTGGACACCCAACCTGAATGGGTTATCTTTAATGAATTCGTTCTAACTACGCGTCCTTATATCCGAACGGTATCGGAGGTGAAAGCGGAATGGTGCGTAGCTTCTTTGCCCCTTATCCTAGGAGTATGCTTGACTGATATCTTTTCATTCCTAGGCTCATTGAATTCGCTGCCAACTACTTCGATCTGGCGTCCTTCCCCGATGGAGACACAAAGCGTGCACTACAACGTGCGTGGAATAAGAGGGCTGGGAAGGAATCAACCCGCGGGAATGGTACAACTGCCAATGGCCCTGCGTCGAAGAAAGTGAAAAAAAATAAAGCCACTGCGCTGGATGGTCGAGACTAAACATCGCCTTTGCTCCACCTTTGCTTACTGCATTTACTTCCCTTTTTTTTCAAGATAGACCTACTTTAATTGCTTTCTTTGTAAGTGTTGGTTGGGTGTAAAGATTCCATTTTGTATATTCCTCTTTCGGGAGATGCTTCTGAAACGCAGTGCTAGTGCAGTGCGCCACGAACCAGTCGTTCCTGGTCTGGAACCTTGCTCAAATCACCAGTCAACCTAAGCAGACAGTTAACTTTGTTGGGGAAGGTGTGAGACACGCGAGCGACGTTGGATATACCTGATCATGCAGTCGTCTTGTTCCGATTAGGGTACCTTGCCTGCTGCAGGTGAGCGTTAGGCAAAATTCTCTGAAGACTGGGCGATTGACTCAGCACTTGTCCAGGTGGACGCGTTTCGATGAAGTCATGGTCTGAGATTCGGGAGGTGTTACTGCACCATGTCGCTGCGTCCCGACCTCGATCCAGCACGAGTCAACTAGTCACGGTGCTTCCGAAAAATCAAATTATTGCTCCTTACTCTCTTAAACCCGATACCTGGTTCTATGGATCAACTCCACTGTCCACCTGCTAAATTACCAGATTCCCCGGGAATTGAAATTCGGAATGGCGGTTGTGGAGCAGGTAATTCCTTTACTCAGAGTCCGGGGTCCTCTCTACACCCGTGTAAGCGTGGAAACATGATCATGCAAAAAAAATTCAGTGGCGACGGGAACTCTTTACAGGTGCCGCAAAACGAGAACGAGAATCAAGGATCCCCTTGGGATCCCCACACATATCCTTCGAAGACGGAACTTCGAAACAGTCCATTTGGTACGAGAAGAGGAGAAGATTTCGAGGTTTTTTGGCCAGTTCTTCCCACAAGCAGAGTACCTCGGCTCCTCAATACTCCGCTTGGATTAAGCCCTCCTATTTCTCCAGTCCCAAGTCTCTTGTTCCGATCCGTCTAGGTATGGGCGTTTCTTAAATTGGTAACTTTTGCAAAATAAGCTTACCTTGCCAACGAAATGACATCAATGCAAACCAATCATCGAAGGCTACATACGACGATGTAGTTTAGAGATCGGACTTGGCGTCCTCCGAGAAACTGACTTGTTCACTCTTGTTCATCAAACACGAAGCTTGATGGGACCAGTTGACCCAATGTGTCGACATCAAGAAGGATCTAGGATCTGATGCAAGATATCCCCCTTCGAAACTCCCGTGTTTTGCTCCAATTTGATCAAGGGTTCGACCGAATGGAAGTCCTACATAAACTGGGAGCTGGGAGGGCTTCACCCTTCACTCTTGCTCGCGACATTCCCTCTTCTTTCGCTTCTTGTAATGTCGGCGAGCGACGCCAAGCGGAACAGCGCCGAAAAAGACGTCAGCGTCGAGAAGGTTAGCTATGATGAAGAGAGATCGGGTGGCGCGGCCCTCAGGCTCGCCAACAATGTTCAAGCAAAGTATGTCCTCGACAACCCCTTCCGTCTCAATTTTGTAACAATAATCTCAGGATCCAAAACCCTCTTTATGGCATACCGCGACAAGAGTTGATGAAGCAAGTTGAAGAGTTTACGAACGAAAAGGGCCTCGACGACAAACTTGAACTATTTCAGAGGGCTGCGCTGCTCGCCCAAAACCAGAAGGACTTCGAAAATATGCCCGAGCTCTCCGAAGAGGACAAAGAAGTCATCAGGCGCGAAACTACCCGTTCGTTCATCCGACCCCCTCACACAATAGATCAGCCTAACTTTTAATCCAATAGATCGATGGAGTCAGTCGCGAGATCTCTACATGACCGTCGCTATCTGCAGTTTGGCTGCTGCTGTACAGTGAGTGTCAAAATTACGAGCTGTCACCTGTCGGATGAGAACTATTTGCTACAGGGGATGGGATCAAACGGGTTCCAACGGCGCTAACTTATCGTTCCCGCAAGAATTTGGCCTCACACATGAACCAGGCAACCCACGAGCGGAAATAAATGACTGGATCGTTGGCGTCATCAACGCCGGGTATGGAACCGGCTTTCTTCCCTCCTGCTTTTTTTTCTCATATACATATATGATCTGAATAGGCCGTATATCGCTTCATGTCTTATCGGATGCTGGTTAACTGATCCTTTAAATCACTTCCTCGGACGTCGCGGGACTCTGTTTTGGTGTGGAATATTCTGTACTTTCAGTGTTATTGGAAGTGGCCTTGCGCAAACTTGGGAACAACTTTTCGTTCGTGGAATTTACTCCGTTGGGGGCAGTTTCTAATGTCAAAATAGGTCTGTCGCTTGCTTCTTGGCCTCGGAATGGGTCCGAAGGCAACGACATCTCCTGTATTTGCTGCAGAAAATGTTCCAGCTAACATTCGAGGAGGACTTGTAATGTCCTGGCAGTTGTGGGTCAGTTACTTAACAAGAAGCCGGCGTCTGTTTGTATGACGCATTGCTGATATGTTTACTTATTCAGACAGCCTTCGGAATTTTCCTTGGTTTCTCCGCCAATCTTGCTCTCCAAGGCACTGGAGCCATTGCATGGCGTCTCGAGCTAGGCTCTGCCTTCCTACCCGCCGTTCCTTTGACCCTCGGGATCTATTTATGTCCTGGTATGTCCCATCTTGCTTCTCTGGCCCAGTTCATGAAATTTCAATATTCGCTCCGTCTAGAATCTCCACGATGGTACATGAAAAAGGGTCGTTATCTTGACGCCTTTAAATCATTCTGTCGTCTTCGGAACAGTGAGCTTCAGGCGGCCCGCGATCTCTACTATGTCCATCGACAACTTGAGGAAGAGTTCGCCATCCTCAAAGGGACTAACTATTTCTCCCGATTCTACGAGCTGTTCACTGTGCCGCGTATCCGCCGTGCGACTCTCGCCAGTTGGGTTGTGATGATTGCACAACAAATGTGTGGCATCAACATCATCGCGTTTTATTCATCCACAATCTTCGTCAATGCTGGTTATACGTCCAAGCAAGCGTTGTTAGCTTCTTGGGGCTTCGGTCTTGTAAACTGGCTATTTGCATTCCCGGCTGTCTGGACGATTGACACATTCGGCCGCCGGAACCTGCTGCTGTTTACCTTCCCCAATATGGCGTGGACCCTTCTGGCTGCCGGGTTCTGTTTCTACATCCCCGATTCCCACAGCGCCAAAGTCCCGCTTATTGCGCTCTTCGTTTTCCTCTTTGCCGGTGTGTTATGTCTGCGATACGTATGAATCGGTTCTGACAATTTTTTCAGCATTCTATTCACCTGGAGAAGGACCGGTACCGTTCACATACTCCGCAGAAGTTTTCCCTCTGACGCACAGAGAAATGGGAATGTAAGCGATTTGCGTTTTATGATGGCCGTTAGCTTGACACCAGATATTCCAGGTCATGGGCCGTTGCCACATGTCTTTTCTGGGCATCCATCCTTTCGTTGACGTTCCCACGACTCTTAACTGCGATTGGGAGCGTCGGGGCATTTGGCTTTTACGCCGGATTAAATGTTGCTGCATTCTTTATGATCTTCCTCTTAATGCCAGGTACGGATGTCGATGGTTTCCTTCAGCATGATCCTCACCTGCACTCATATTCAGAAACGAAACAAAGGACTTTGGAGGAGCTCGACTACGTCTTTGCTGTCCCGACTTCCAAACATGTGACCTATCAAGTGAAGGAATTCCTGCCTTATTGGGTTCGCCGTTACGTCCTGTTCCAGAAAGTGGAACTCAAGCCGCTTTATAACTTTGAAGAGGTTGAGTCAATCACTGTCTTCGAGAAGGGAGCCGGTCATTAGGACATAGCTTCTGTTGATCCCCTTGCGCCGCAATACACCGGCGCTTCCCGTACTTTCTCTGTTTTTATTATTAAAATTTAGGCGCTGCTACAGACAGATGTATATTACATATCTAAATATGTACACGAGGATCTGAACTATTTCTTGGTCATTTAATTTATGTACACTGAGCACTCTCAAATTTGTTATTGAAGCACAGAATAGCATACTGCTGTCTCGCGTATCTCCTTCAACCGTGCAAGATCGGGGTTCCAAAGAGACGCTCTGCCTGTTCATCCGATATATCTTCCATTCAATTGCCTCCAATGTCCCTCATCTCCATGAACATTCTGCAAAAACCGGTCGTTACAACTCGAACAATTCGAAGGCTCTGCGGTTAAAGATTGTTTGGTCTCTCAACCGATGGTGGAACGGGGTTTATCTAAATCAACCTGGCATGAGAAAGGCATTGGAAGCTTGCATCGTAAACTATAATTATAGAAGTCACAGAAGTCATTGCATTTCCCTTCGGACATTATCGAGGTGGTGAAGCTTACCCACTGTTCCTGGTGGTTTGAAAGCAAGTCATTGGGTGTTGTCCTGAAAGACTCGCGACTGCAAGATTTATTAGCCACGGACAAGGTACCAGCACAAAAAAAATGAGGAAGACGCTTATGGTTGCAAAAAGCACATATATCGGACGATGTCGCAGTAATCTCTGGCTCATGAAGATTATCGGTACATGGTAAGTCAGGAACCGTCAAGAGTCGATTTTCCAGCCGACGGAAAAGAGTGCCATCGGGGACGAAAGGACCACCGAAATAAACAGGCTGGTTGACGATCGCCTCGTCCTCATCGTCGTCCCAGTCCATTTCGGCGATGATATCAGCGGCTCCACAAGCATGTATTGCACGAGCGATAGCGAATTTTATATTGCAATACTCAGGGTTCGGTTTGTCGATTACTTGGCCATTGGGATCTCCACGGCCAAATATAATCTCCTGCCCATCGTGTAATGGTGGGTGAGATTTCTTTGGCGCGGATTTTGCGGAAGTAGTATTTCCACTGTGAAAGAGTCAGTGCCAGAACCTTGCTCCGAAATAATATTCACCTGGCCGTCGGTTCTCACAGCTTCGATACCCCATGCCAGGTTATTGTAGCTTTCATGGCCATTTGATTCTGCGTTGAATGCATTGCTTGGATGGTTTATCATCTTGACAACTTCATCACCTAGTGTCCGTCCAGTAAAGGTTTCGAGCGCGCTTAGCGTATGGTGCTGTTATATACCAAAAGAAATATGAGGGCGACCGCTACAGACCATAGCGCAAGTCACAGACCTTGTCGCGAAATGCAAATGGGAGAGTCACGAACCAAAGTGAGCTTGAAAATGTAATTAGGCTCACGTGACTTAAATTTGATTTAGCGCCCGTTGGTGCCGAAACTTCCGAGCTAAATCCTGCCCCCCAAAGCCCCCAACAGTGCAACGTACGGTTCACAAGTTATATAGTAGCAACAACCCCTATACCCGTGGCTGTGTTAGGCCCTTGACTCTGGTAAGTATCTTGTCGTCATACATAAGAAATGGAATCAAAATGGAGAGAGGTTACTGAGGTAACCATAGCGACCTCGTTCGCTCTAATCAAGTCGCGAGCGTAAGTACGAGGAATCACAATGAAGTCGTCCTACGAAGTGGCAAGCTCTTTTTAGAGCGGGTATATAAGCAGCTGGTATAACTAATAAGCGAATGCTCCTTGATGCCCCCTAATTACAGTCTCCCTTTCTGCGGGATCTACCTCTATCACTGAAGAATCTACGTGGGAAGGAGTGGTATCCGAAGATGGGAATCCTAAGGAAAGAGGTGATACAATTGTCAGGTTCGCGCTGTACCCCTCGTCTTCATAGGACCGGAAATATGGTGCCTCCTCTGCTCCACCTGTATGTCCTCGACGAGGAACGCGATTTGTCATATTTGATGTGGACTTTTGTTTGAAGATTAGGAGAAGGACGCGGTTTGCAACGACAGAGTGCACCACCCGTTGGGGTCTTCAAAATTCATGGTCAGTTAAAATTTCAAAGACGAAGAAGCTCACGAAAACGTTACTCACGTCGCGAGCCAGTTGGAAAAGAATCGCTGAAATAGTATTGAGTTAGGACCAAAACTATTTCAGGATAGAGCTTACTTACAGGCGCAAATATTGGCACCAGAACGTTAGCCAGAGATATGGCTTTGCAACATTGAGTAAGTGAGGGATTCGCTGAGCTCGATCCAAAACTTACAAAGGCAGTATAGGTAGAACAAAAGGCCTGCAATATGCTCAGAAATGAGTCGTTTTTATCCGAAGATTCTCCGCATACCTTCTTGATATAGTTGGATAATCCAGCGCGCTTCCGAGTGTCGCACTAAAGCACTATTAATAGGTACCCTCCCCAAAAAGTGGAAAATGGAAATTTACGAGTTTGGTAGGCCCTTACCCCAGTCAAAATAGCCACGACTGTTTCAAATTTCGTGATGGATCCTAGGTATCGGCCATATAAGAACTGACCTGTTTCAAAAAACGCGAGAGCGATATAAGCCACAATAATTATGCTGCTGGCGGCCCCCAGGCGGCAGCCAAGAACTTCGGTTGGGATATCTATGGAGCTAGGACGTTAGTTCGGCGTTTTCAAGAAAATCTACAACTTGCATCGTAAAGACCTGAGTTCTATCTCCGTCACGATGATCGCAGGAATAAAAGTAAGCTGCGGATAAAACATCAGGTTCTAACTTCGAATGACGGGAGCCGAATATCGTCAACTTACCGCACTGGAAATACATAGAATAATAAGGACGGATCGATTCCCTCCCCAGATGGCGTACGTCCGCAGCAACAGTACGACTAAATATAAATCCGAGCGGTCAAATGCCAAATTCACAGATATCCAACCAAGGGACGCCCACCTTCAGAAAGAATAATTCCGGCCACAGTAAACCCTGTCGTTGGTCATCAGCATGACATGCGAGATCCTGGAGCTATCTTGAGCTCGGGTAAAGTCACGAACAGGTAACGACAGTATAATGAGTCAAACAAGTCTGCAAAGATACCGCCCATCGAGATAAGTAAAATAAACCTAACAGCGCCCAAATAAATACGTACCTCTGGTGAATTCATTGTCAATTTGACTATTCATTGTTTCGTTAGCAATTGAAGGGCGGCAAGGCGGAAGCGACCTACGCTTCAGCGACAAAAATGTGTCGACGAACGGCAAGTATCTATTCAAGAAGAAGAGGAATGTCCCAGTCGACCAAGGGAATGCCCAAGCGTAAGCCACCTGTTGGCAAGAGGGCACAGGAGAGTGATTATGACTTTGCCGAAGAAATTTAGAGGACAAAATCCCACCTCTTGGTCGAGTGTGCATAACAGATCATATATCTGAAAAATATTGCGGGTCTAGAGGCGCGCGGAAAAGAAAATGGATGAAGTCCAAACCAATAACGTCCCACAAGCCACTAAAGTACATTGTATCAGTTGCTCGTCCAAAATCTAAAAGAGGAATATTTGTCGATATTTAGCCTGTCACTATAGCACCCTGTAGAAAAAAACATGCCGTCGGGGACTTGTCCATTGTGCAAGCCCACCGTCCTCTTACATTGACGAGGACCGAAGGAAGAGAAGGTGAAAACCGGAATGACCCCACAGCAAAGCGTGGATCTTAAGTACGAGCTGGAGCCGTCGAGAAGCATCGAAACGTGACCCGATGAGAATGATCAACATTGTTACGGATAGTTGAGAAGCACGCAGCCTTCGGTCCTTTTCCCTTAACCCATCGGTGCATTATCACCGTTGCCGGGGACCATGCTACAAGAATGTTGGGCAGTTTCTGACATGTACGAGTCAGCTTTAAGCGCCCAGAACTGACCGGCAGAAGGCCTTCGTTTCAGAGGTGAAAGCATACCGCAATTCCAAATTAAATGTAGTACGACAGTTGCTGATGAGTCATAGATGTGGAAAGCATAGAAATAGCTAGCAGGGCTGAAGGCCGAAGAATCGGATCCTTCGTTAAGAAACAACAGACCTCCGAACGGAAAGGAGGCTGACAATAAAAGGAAAAGGATGGGCGATGTATGGTTATCGCCCGCCTTTCTTCGCTCTAAACCCTTGGAATACGGCATCATCACCGGAATCATCCTCGACAACGAGATTTTTCTTGGCCTTCGTTGTTGTCTTTGCGGTCCGAGTTGATCGTCGTCCGGGTGGGGGTTTGAGCTCAGCACTCGATTGTAAAGTCTCTTCGGCATCAAAAGTGTGATCCACCGCCTGACCTGGAGGTGTAAACTCATGCAGTTCTTCGACATCGTCATCCGATTGTATGAAAAGGTCTGCGGCTTTCGCCGGCGCTTTATTCTTGTTGCTCGTTGTTGCCTTCTTTGATGGCGCGGCAGATCGAGCACGGGAAGGAGGTTTCCGGGCCTTCAGAACTGGAGCTGGGAGCTCTTCGTCGTCGAAATCTGCAGGTGGTCGGCTTTTTGATTTGGGTCGGGTGGGCGGTGGTTGGCTGATGAACTGGGAGTCGTCATTCTGACTATCCACCAATGGAACGTGCGTTTGAGTCCGTTGGGTCTTCCCATTCCAATATGCTGAGGAGCCCAAGTCAAATAAGCTTGTGAGTTAGGGTAATAAAAATGTCAAACGTACCAGGGCCCATGCCATAGTCGTTTTCGTCACTAATAAAGAGGTCAACCTTTGGCCTTGCCAACCCATTGACTTTCTAAAGCATATCAAGGGAGTCAGTCATTTTGCGTGCTCAAACAAAATCATCCTCACCTTTTTGAACTTCTTGAAATTCGGCTTCCCATCCCAAGAATGATTGACAGTTCTCTGCTGAGCGGCATCATCATCCTTCCTGTACAAATCCATCTCCACAACCGTCATAAAGTTACCCCGCAATCCAGAGTCGTCCCCAAACTCCGCGAGCACCGCCCATTCTTCCTCAGGTTCAGGGTTGTCGACGAGTCCAGGTTTCGATATCTTCAAGTTGTTGAACTCCCGATCGAATGCGTCTTCGGTCTTTTTGCCGCGTTTCGTAGAAGCGATGGCCTTGAGGAACGCAGCATCGGTGTCCGGTTTGCCAGCGGCTGCACCCTGTTTACCCTTGTCCGTCGTCAGCACTTTCGATGGAAGCCTGTTGGAAGTGGGTGCGGCAGCAGCAACAGCGCTTCTCTCAACAGCGTTCACACTATCCACCGCCCTTTTCTTCGCAGGTGGCGGCCCAGCAGCGTCAGACGCAGAGGGGTTGAGTTCATCATCTACTGCCTGCATCTCAACGTCCTCCGTGACAGATTCCATCCTCCTCTTCAACCCTCGCGTAGCTGTCGACATCTGACTTTCCTCTTCCTCCTCTCTCAGTACCGCTAGCGAGGATGTCCCCATGCCGCGCAATGGGCGGCTAGCCCTTGACTGAGTTTCGTTCTGAGTCTGTGACTCGCTCGTCCCACTGGGGAGACTATCGAGGAAGTTCAGCGTCGGAACTTGGGTCTCATCAGGATTCGTTGACTCGAACAAGGCTTTGAACTTCTTGAGCGGGGGCTCCCCGATCGTTTCTCCAATCCCAGACGATGAGAAGGGTTCAGAGATAGGAGGTAAAAGAGCATCAGGACCGGAGACCCCAATTCGTCGTTTCAGGCGCGAAGATCGTGCTGGCGTTGGTGCCTGTCGTTATCGTCAGCAAAAAAAATTGCGTTTTGTCTTATCGAATAAGCCTACCGCCAAATCAAACACCGGTGGAGGTGGAGGTGTTTCTCGCAGGTCTGATAAACCCGGTATGTCATCCAAGATCCCCGACGGGTCGTCTAAACCCGTCACAACCGCTTTGCCAGCAGCCACACGTCGTGTCAAGGGCTAGAAAGTGATTGGAATCAGCTTGGCTGCATGAGAGAAATGGGAAAGAGAATGGCTTTACTTTACGCGGTGGCGGAGGTATGTCTTCGACCATCGACCCCATCGGGTCAACCGAACTTGGAGCCGCGGAGGGTTCGATAGAGGCAGAACGGGATACGACGCGACGAACAAGCTTGCGTCGTGGTGGTCCAGTTGCCTGACTTGAGGGCTCCGAAGCTTCCATGGAGGGTTCTTCAGGGATCGAATTAGGTACAACATCTGGCAATGGCGAGAGTGTACGCGCTGAAAGGATTTTCAGAAATACTGATTGAGAATCCGTAGACCAGGACTTTACGTTGATTACCCCCACTGTCGACATCCATAGCGATCGAGGGAAATAGGAGTTCGACATTGACGTCTAGCGTGGCCTGAACGAGCTTAGAAGGTGGAAGGATCTCCAAGCCAAAACTTTGAAACAATCAACATTTGAATAAACCGCAGAAGCAAAAAAAAGAGCGCACTTTTTGGATTCGGTAACAAGTTGTGCATACGTGTCCTCTCCAACTGCTGTCCGCATAAGGTCTGCATCCCCAATCACAACAGTCTTCTTTCCTTCTTTAGCCTGGCTACGTGTGAGCGCTCTGTGGAACTTGGAAATCCCTGAATGAATGTCGAAGGTTTCTAGAGTACCGCCGCCTCGGTGTATAGTTTCTCTAATGTTGCTGTCGAGATCGGTTGGCTTCTCTTGTAGGCATATGAACCTGCATAGGAGGAACAGATTGACACGTTCTTCATTTGGTTCCCATAATCCGAACTTCTTCTGCGCTTGGGGGAGTGATGGTGAATATCCTGGGCGGAATTTGCTTTCCAGGGGCAGAACAAAATGATCTTCAAGACAAACCCCCGTGGCTTCTTCGTTATTTCTGGGGAGTTTTCCGAGCCTTATGACCTCTTGCAACCACTCTGGCTTCACGAACTTGCTGAGCGTCAGCAGAGACGTGGCTGTTATTAAATTGGCAGCATATTGAGCGGTAAGATGATGTGTGATCTCTGGATGTGGTATGTACAAAAGTTTGATACCTGCCAACGAATAAACAAAAGGACAGTTAAAATATGTTCGAAATATGGCTCACCCAATGACGCGCAATCATCCAGCGACACCGAACCTTTGCTCCGAGGTGGCGGAGAGAATGCATGAAGGGGTCTCCATTCGACCCTGTGTTCATTTAAGTGTTAGAGTTACATTAACTGCCGAGAGGATGGACCTACGTTATGACAACGCCGCTAATGAGGGAGACCATATCTCCATGTTGCAGCTGTTGCTTGGTAGATGGGTAGGCCTCGACGCTAGCTGTACCACGAGTAATTAACAATGCCTTGTCCTTTTTGTTGTGATTCAGGAGCTCGAGTGTTGGTATCACGGATGTGTTGCTCTGTCTGAATGCTAAGGGATGGAAGGAGAGCTGGCGAATCTGCGAGACTCACGACATCGTCGACGGTGTGGTCCCCGACAACAAAGTCGCAATGTGAATGGGAGATTTTCTTGTTGTTCACAACCAGGGGCCTGTCCTTTCTACCAACCGTGTATGATTGGTTGGGTTTCAACAGCTTGGGTTCTACAAAGAAATATCAGAAACTGAATAAAACCATGAAGGAAAACATACTCTGAAAGCTGGCATCCCCTGCCTCTCCGTCAAATGGACCCAAAGCCACCCACATCTGCCAGGAGAATGTTAAGACACCGGTATCAAGGAGTCAGAAATAAATTGTCGCGCCTTGCGTGGAAACCGTGGTCACGTGCCCTTCTTTCCAATGTGGCGTTTTTAAGTTTAAGTTCTCCACGCAACGTCCATGAGCTGCCATGCAAGGCTTCAAATCTTCCCAGCCGTGAAAAGAATAGCACTTGCAGTGGTCGACATGTATTCTTCTTGTTTTCGCCGTCGCTCAGATTGACCGCCTTTTTTTTCAGCCGAAAAACTTGGACAGGGTCTCGACGCGACGCAAATCGCGATCGGGGTTACTAAATAAAGTGGCGCCTTCTACTCATATATTTTCCCCCCGTGAACCTGATTTATGGAAGGGCCAATTTAAAAATCCCCAATAATATTTTCCATACAAAAACCCCAACCTGTTTCACCTAAATCCCACCCACGTCTGCCCAATTCCCCCAGCATCTCTCACCCCCAAGAAATATGCGAGACACACCACAGGAGCTCATTGACCATATCGTCGATTTTGCTCACGATGACCACACCACTCTCTCGGCTGTCCGACTCGTTGCTCAGTCGTGGAACATTTCTGCGCGTGCCCATATGTTTCGTCGCCTCAACCTCAGGATTGCACCACCTTACTGTTCGCCAACTCCGCTGGCCATTCAGCCTATCCAGAAACCGGGCAAGAATGCCCTGGATAGCACCACGAATGTCCATTACCTTTTCGAGTTAATCAAGTCGAGCCCAGATATCCCACTGTCGGTGCGGGACGTTACAATTGGCAATACTACCCAATTACCTCTCGGAACTCGGGACGAACTCGAGCTCCTGCTCTGCCTCATTCTTACCCAGCTCAACCGAGTAACGACTCTCAGGATAACCGAGGTAAACTGGCCGGACCTTACGCCTGTGTTCGCCGCTTCTCTGATGCGTATTTGCCGATCCCCCGACCTCAGGCACCTGGACATATTCAATTGTACCATGCCTAGCATGGACAGTCTCGTGGACTTCCTCAACTTCTCGTGTAGTACCCTCACCAGTCTCCGACTATCCTATATCCGTATTCCACGTAATACGGAAGCGGTCGTTTCTGCACCCTCCCTCGCTGGTATCGACAAGCTCCTTTGCAAGCCGAGGAAACCCTTGCAACGGTTGACCATCGAGCAGGTTCCTCTCGCTCCCCTGATTTACACCCTCCTTCAGTCCACCCCTTGTTCGTTCAACATCAAACAACTTGTGGCTTTATCCCTCGAGGACATTAGTGATGTGCCAAGCGTCTGTGGACTCCTTCAGGTCGCAGGAGGCGCTCTGGAACATCTTGAGATGCGAGCTGCGAAGCGTACGCTCAATTTCCTGTCCCGCCTTTATTTTACGTGAACTCACGCTTCCATTCCACAGTCCAAAGTAAGCAAGTTTCCCTCACAGGAACCATCGACCTGACTCGCACGCCTCAACTCAAATGTCTCCGGCTTTACGGCCTTCTATGGACAGGCGGGCTCTGCCCCGCTGAAGGCCTCCAACACTTATTCACCCCCGTGCAAACACCCCACCCTCTCGAGGCCATCGAAATCGTCGTTACCGCCAACAGCACCAGCAAGAAGGCACTAGAATATAATTCCTGGAACATCTTAGACCAGATCCTCTCCAAGCCCGTCTTCGCTTCGCTTAACAAGCTCGAAATCACCGTCCATACCACCAGGATATCGGCAGATTCCACCCCCGTGGATGCTAAGCGCCTCCGGGACGAATTCCCCGCCCTCGCGGCCTCTCGGTCGATCTTCCTGAACGTTATCCCCTCGTCCCCTTTTCCTGGCTCATTGTCTCGTTGAACTACACTATAATCTTATTATAGACCTCCATCTTTTTTCTATCTCTCGGTCTACTTTCCTAAATGTCATCGACCTCCTTTCACCAAGCCTTCCATCTCTTCTTTCTGCTCTATTGTCTCTCGCTATAATCTTATTTTAAGCCACCATCGTTCCTCTACTTTTACACGACCCCTCATGACAATTAACCCTATATTTAGATCCCTTTCTAAACCTCCCATTCTTCGTTTCATCATATATATGTAGCATAGAAGGCACCCTTTGCCTGCCGACTTTTCGTGTAGATTACATACAGTTCAGAAGTCCTTCGCCCATGATATAAATCTTTCAAAGTTACATACTCATAAACACCTGATATTCTGAATTCTACGGCATATACATACATTCGTTCAAGTCTTTTTTAATATCTATCTCACTGTCAATGTGGTAAAAGTGTCAAACATCGCGATCAAGAACAGTCGACAAAAACAACGAAGAACATAAAACAGTACGCAAGAACAATTCTGGGGTCCCGTACAGAAGACCGTGTATCGCAACGAGCGAAGAATCAACACCGAAAAGCACCAAAAAAAAGAAGAATAAAACACATCCAACCAAATTCCGTCTCAACAATTTACCTCGAATGCCTTGTCCTTCGTCAACGCCCTACAAGCGGTGCTCAGAATCCCCACCGACCTCCTTCTTCAACTTATCCACCTCCGAAACCGCCTTAATCTGCTCAGCAACAACCACGCCGGCCCTCTCTGCGCCACCAAGTGGGCTACTCTTGAACCTTGTCCCCTTCACCGAAGCCCCGTGAAGATTCTTCGGCGATCCAGGCGGAACCTGAATCAAGCCCTCCTTGCTTTGCGAAACACTCATACTAGCCATAGACGATGCCGAGCTTGAAGAAGGCCTGATATTACCACCCGGACCGCTGGTATGACTACTGGCCGCAGCCAATCTTCGCTTCCGGTCGAGCAAAATCGCCTCGAGGGCCGGTCCGGGAGAAGGCGAAGGCGATACAGCATTCGCACCTGAAGGGTCTCCATTGTGCAGGGCTGACGCCGCAAACGCGTGGGCAGGGTTAGCTGTAATAGATCCACCCGAGGGCGAAGACACTAAAACTGTCCCTGCAGGCGCCAGAATATTCGAACCCAAAGCCTGAACAGGGGCGAATGGGTTCCTCCCGAGCATCGGGCCGTTGATAGGGGGAGGTGTTAACGCTGCAGCGACTCCAGAATCCGAGGATGAGATGCTGCTGTGCTGTTCGAGGATTATTGAAGGCGGGTTTCGGCCTGAGCTTCTGATAGGCTTTGGCATTTGGATGCCAGTGGCCGCTTGGGGTACTATCTCCTGTTTGTAATCGTCCGCGAAACGTGTCACCTTCTCACTTCCTATTGCGGGATTTTCGCCTTCTCCTCGTGGAACAGGAGGCGCACTCCTAGTGCGAACGAGTCCTTTCAACAGGGTAGGCATCTGGGCAGTCAAATGGCCCGGAAAGTAATTGCTTGATCGTTGGTTAACAGAGGAAAGCGCATTTGTTTGAGGGGTATATGCTGGGTTCATCGCCTTTGAGAGATCCCCATCGTGCTCCTGGATAGGCGGCACCTCATATGGGTCTCCGTGGGCACCTTGGGTATCAAATTCGTCGTAAATTTCTTCTCCGATAAGTTCTATATGGAAAATGGTTAACCAGGTCGTTCTCGATCAAGAGAACAATTCCAAACCTTCCAAAACATCCTCGAGGGTGATAATACCAAGGGGCATGACAGCTGGATCAAATCCTTGCAGGAACTGTATTTCTCTTGATATCAGAAGCGAGCCATTTCGAAGGAAAAAAATTGCTAACCTCCGCCGCGCCCGCTTTCGCCAAAACAGCATCAGCAGGCATACTCTGTTCCAACATGGACATCGACGTCATTCCGGAAGGGATTTTGGGCAGTTGGAACTTCGTCTTCTTGGAATCCTCGTTCTTCTTGTCCGCCTCGTCCACTTTCCAAAGTCGATTCGCAGCGGCGACATCAACCTTCTCGTTATTTCCGCCGTCGGTCTGGTTCTCAGAGTTATTGGCAACCTGGTCTTCGGCGTCTGCTTCCAAATCCGTCTTGTTACCCTTCATGAAGCCCCGATGACCTCCGCGTTTCTTACGAAGGTTCGCCAAGGTCTTTTCGTCATCACTTGACTCGGTGTCGGAATCACTATCGCCCATACCGACGCGTTCGCGAAGACGTTGAGTTAGACCTCGCTTTACAGCCTGCTTCACGGATGCAGCCTATTGTTCGCGTACATGGATCAGTACCTGTACAAAGCACAATATATATATTTACCTTTTCAACACTGAAACGACTGACAATCGCCATATGGCTCCTGCCCTCCTGGAATTTATCGAGGATACCAAGCAAAGATTCATTATTTGGGACAAAAGGGACTTTATTAAGGGGTATCTTGCGCAACGGCGTCGCATCTAGCCAAGAAAAAAAGCATCAATCCAAGGACACTTTGGCAATAATTAATTATATGCACACCTTTCGGATCGAGCAAAACGCATTGCTTGACAAGAAGAATGCCAATAATTTTCTTGACTTTAAGCATTCTTTCTTTGGGTTCCCTTCCGTGCGTATCACTTTCATCCGCTCCAGCGACGACGGAGACGGGTACGTCAATCTCTTCATATACAGGAACGCGACTGTGGCCAGTTTGACAGATCTTTTTGAGAAGATTGTAGTCGAGTTTGGAATCGATGGAGAGCATAAAAACATCACTTATTGGCGTCATCGCCTATTCATCGGAATTAGACATAACCCTGCTGTGAAGTTGGAGGTAAAGAAGCAGACCTGTTTCACGACTTTCTCCTGTAGGTCGAGAGTGGCTCCAATGATCGTCACGGTATCAGTTTTGAGATCCCCTCCATGTGTGGCGTGAGACGAGTGCCTGGCGATTAGTTCTTTCAGCTCTGAAGAGGTGATTTTAAATTTGAGGGGCGGATCATTGCATAAAAAGATACGAACCCGCCCGGCGATATATAATCCCATGGTGTGCACCGAGAACAAACTCAAGCAGTTTGGCGACAGGCCAAGCGATAACTCCCTAAAATGGAAATGAAATTGGGCGTCTAAATCGAGCCAAGAGACTTACCATCGCGTATATTAGAAACTTGGTGAAACCAGCCATCTTTGCCCCCAAATACAAACCATGACGGGTGAAGAGTGATTGGGGGATGATTTCCGAAAATCTAATGCAGAAAGCATGTTTAGAAAATATAAAAGCAAGCGAAGAAGAAGAAGAAAAGCCAATCGAACAAGGCCATTTATGAATTGGAGCTTGGCGACGGAGGCAAGACACGCGATCGAGAATGGCGCGTGACGTCATCTTCATTCACGAAACCTTGGCAAAAGGGAGGATGGAAGATGGATATGAGGTATCAGCACAAAATATCGCATCTTTGGGGTTTGATATTGCTGCCCAAGGATCAGAGGCCTCGTCGCAACGAATGGTGCGACCTTGTGGAATATGGGCTGCATGCGGCGAGGAAGAAAGACTTACATCACGATGAGAACTGTAGAGACAATGACGCTCGGAACTCCACCTCCTAACACGGGATCCGCGATTACGGGAAGAGACTCGTTAACGATCATGTTCGCCAAGAGGAGAGTCACAAGCAGTAAATGGCCATTCTTTCGAATAGGCTTGATCTTGTCGGCATATCTTCGCTGGTCTCTAAAGAGATAATAACCATATAAATGGCGAGAATGAATTCATTGAGCTCTAATAGCCGTGACGTACGGAGTTCCGCTAATGCTGAGGACATTTAGCTGAGTCTTATCGAGACTCATATATCCCAATGTCAAACCGGCAAACAAACCCGACAGGAGGACAAGGACGGGGATAAGGACAGCAAAGATAATAAACTTGGGTTGGTGTGGGTCAAACTCGCTGGCGCGCTTTGAGAGGGTGAGTGGGGCCCCGAGGACGTTGGAAGCACCGCCGTCGCGGCGAAGGAGTCGTGGCGCATATTGTGTGGCAAGTGAAAGTAGAGTATAGAGAAGGCGTGAGGAGTGGGAATTGCGAACAGCAATAGGAACAGGAACCATTCAACGCGGTGGTGAAAGGCGGAAGCAGAGTTCCAATCCAACTCTCGCACCAAATATAAGGCCCTGCTGACAAATGATCCCACACTCATTAGGATTACAAATGTATACCACAAATCTATCTACCCTTTTAAGCACCAACGGTGACAGGCCTGCAGTTGATGCCGACGAACTGACCTGCAAGAACACATGACCTAAATCAAATCTAACTGGCAGCATAGCACCGAAGAAGTTTTGGTCGCTGCAAACAGGCGACGAAGCAGTGGAAATAAGTCGCGGATGGAGGAAAGCACGCCAAGAGAACACATCAGTTAGCGCCAGTGCCAAGGCCAGTGGCAGTGTTGGAGGTATATGGCTTAATTATAACTCGCAGGTTACAGGCAGATGTTCCCAGAGGTAATGAGAATAACGGCGTAAACTTCAACTTCCAAAAATGCTTGGGGCAAACTTATCTCCACCTCGGGCCCGTCGAAATTTCGCCTCCCAGGACTAAGTGGGAAATTTACGGAATCATTCGCCTTGGTCGAATATGCCATAGTTGCGAGGAGACTAACATCCCGTCGAAAGTCCGGAACCAACTATCTTCAGAATGGTAGGCCGCTTGCAAAAAGAGGCAGAGTACGCCCGGGTTCGGGACAATATGTTTGAGTGTTACACAGCTTCATAATATGACGTCCGGTCGCGTCCTACGCGACGTCGGGCTATGGAGAAGGGGGCGCAGCGGGGCCAAGGTCATCGTGGGTGGAGATCAACGACGAAAGATGACAAGCGACCTACCAAAGCGATTGTTTGAACCAAACGCTAGCGCAGACCGGAAATTTCTGAAACGGGCTAGCGTATTTTGTAGGTAGCTGTATGTAAAGTCGTTTGGACGAGGTCAAGAGGCGTACCAAGGCGCATAAGAATTGCCGCTTCTTTTTTAAAAGAAAGTTAACTACGCGTTATCTACACGCCACAATTAAACCAAAGATGGTTACGAAGGTTTTGGTATCTGGGTTTACATTTCCGAAATTCGCGAACAATTCGCCTCCGCAGTTTCTTTATGCTCGTTGGATCCGCGCCGGACATGTTTTCTCTCAAGCGCCCGTCACTATAACCTGAGTAAATAATTATGTAGCTGATAGTCAGCTACTCCAACTCTTGCCTTCTGGCTCAAGAACTCATGAAAAATACGCTGAGAATTATGGCATTAAGATTATATGATGCAATAAGTGATGAAATTCGGCGGGTTCTCTCGAATGATTTCCTGATCATAATTGATGGTCAACTCGTATGGCTTCTGGTTCCAAAAGACGGCATTAGATGCTGTAATGAACTGATTTTCAATTTTTAGCTTTTCGGCTGGAATGTGGGCAGCCATTCCGAAGAAAACAAGAAGAAACGAAGAGAAGTTCAGCCTTGTCCGCCAAAAACTTGGAAAGGGGAAACCAGTGTACCAAAAATCTATTTAAACCACAGACAAAAGTTCTTCATGCCCCAGTCGAACACACCTCTTTCAGCTTTATCCCTCTTTTCCCAAGATGTTCTCCAAAGTCGCCGTCTTCGTCACCGCCGCCTTGGCTGCCTCCGCACTCGCTGCCCCCAGCATCTCCGGCAGCTGCAACAGCGGCCCCGTCCAGTGCTGCCAAACCCTTCACGAGGCTCGATCCGCCGGAGCGGACAACATCCTCGCTGGCCTTGTGGGACTCGTCGTCAAGAGCATCACTGCCCAAGTTGGTGTTCAATGCAACCCCATCACCGTGATTGGCGCTGGCACCGGCGCCAACTGGTATGTTTCGTCGTCGTTCCTTATTAGAGTCCCAGCTGAAGAACAACATTTTCTAGCGCTACTTCCCCAGTTTGCTGCGAAGAGAACTTTTTCAGTATGCCCCTTCTTTTCACTCCGCGTTGGTTATCTCTTCCTTTCAGTCGATCACTAACTCTTCGTTTTTTCAGGCGAACTCATCGGCGTCAACTGCAGCCCTGTCACCGTCGGTGCTTGAAGAGCTTTTGCTTCGTGGACACTTTCTTGGGTTACATCGATGTTACATTCCCGCATACGTAGTTCCTTCCGTAGTTGTGCAGATTTTAAACCCTACATAACAGCATGATACCCCTTTACATCCTCCCGAGCTTGATATAAATTGAAAAAATAAGCAATCACACACCAATACGCTTGTTGTTGGAATTAACAGCCATTGAGAAGGTTTGTAAGGGCAGTCTTCTCTGCACTATCGATGGTAAGGGCGTAGAAGTGCTTGACCTGTACCCAAGCTCGAACGTAGATGCAAACAAAGCTTTGAAACGGCGGGAGCCAGTGCGCGACATCTGGGCGACATGATAAATATGATCAAGAGAACGTCCAGCTGCAAGACTTACCCTTGTCCCCTGTATATGAAGCGAAGCATATTAGAAATACGTTTCGAGACCGTCACTGAAGGCCTACCTTTCGACTGGTTTAAACTGAACATAGGAAACAGGAATCAGTATGATCCTTCCAGCAATATTGTAGGATTCTCACTTGTCAGTGACCGCAACGAGTTGTGGGCGGGTTAGATCATTGGCAAAGGCTTCCCTTTGGGCAGGACTCCAATTTCTCGCCCCAGAGATCCACGCCTTTGAGGACATTGTGAGAAATGGATGTCAGGTGAGACCACTGAATATAGCGTACCTCCTTTAATGGAACCAAGTGATCCTAAATTTAAAACCGCTAAATAAGGGTACTAAGAAGGAAGGAAAGATGACACTGACGATATCAAGATCACTAGCGAGAGTTGTCGGAACATTATCATAGGGCGAGACCCAATTTCCAGAAAGCGCCTTGCATGCACTGTCAGTCACGACGTTGGTCCCATCGCGCTTCAGAACAGCTACAAAGTTGACAAAGCCTTGTAAGGTGACCCCCTTCATGAGGACGCAAAGAAACACTCACTTTCGCGAGTATCGCAGGTACCAGAAACTGGACACGGTGTATTTAATTGCCAAGAGCCGGTGATGGGTCGTTGAAAAACTACGCACTTATATCCCAGGTCTTGAACAAGGTGCGATCGTAAGCTGGAACATTAGAATCCGTTGCGACGACGACTGAACATCCGAAGTCCCGAGTCAATACGAATAACAACCTAAAAATGGGGAAGCCTTACGTTCAGACAGGTAAGTCTTCGCAGTCGCAACGGAGACTGGGGTAGGCAACGCTGCAAAAACAGCAGGGGAAACTGCGAGCACAAGGAGAGCGCTGAACTTCATGTTGGGCGGTGAGTTAGAAAAGTTAAGTGTTATCGTTATCTCGTTTTATACAAGTCGGCCGGTTTCCAAATTGGCACAAATGGATAACTCTGCTTTTGGTAGGGTTGATCACACGAACGTGTTGAGCTGAAGGAAATCGCGAACCTGCTTCTTCGTCAATGAATCGCATGGAATATGACATATCTACAACGCACCGTGAGACATAAGAAATAAGAAACACTCCAAAATTAAGTGAATGTATGGTAGTGGAGTAGTGGCCTTGAGCTTCGAATCGTCCTGCGAAATGCACTTTAGGGCGAAGGTTTTTCAACCCTCAAAATGGTGTACGCGCTTGCAGCGATTCCGGGGGTCGATGAACTTGCTGAATTCGAAGTTGAAGCATTTGCCGTTGTCTTGTTGCGTTGCGAGATTCGTTCAGATTTCATCCAACTGAAGGACGAATCAAACACAGCCTATTTTTACCGCAATCCTCTCCATACGGCACTGCTCGACCAGAATGACGGTTGAGGAACAGGGGATCTGCACGTTCGTCTGTAAGGAGTCTGGAGCACAAGATCTGTAGCCACACGTGGCAAACATAGGACAAGTGGTGGAATAAAGCTGTTGGCAGCCCCATGAGGGTCGGGGCGTTGCAATACGGAGCCAGCACTTTGTGAGCGTTTCTAACGGAAGGGGGTTTTGATCAGATCAATGTCAAAAGTAAAATTCGATCATGATCAGGCGGAACGATCACGTTTTGCTGCGCCTTCACCGTCCACTCCTCCACAAGTACATCTATCTCAGCAGTTGAAAACGTTAAACGTCGATTTATTTTAAACTTATCGGTAGGCTTGACTGTTGTTCCCCATCGAGAGCAGCTTGCGACCTTCAGAACATCGTAAGTGCTCAGCTTATCACTAACGTTGAGACTTTGCCAAAGCAAATTAATAGGGCATCCAGGATCGCATTCATCTCTTCAAGGATGAAGAACGTTCGTTCCCCTGTCATTGACTCCAGCTGAGACTGTCATAGAGATCTTCGGTACCGAGTCTGCCTGTTGCTTTCGAGGAGGATATCGTTCCTGACCCTTTTACATATCGTGTCACGGTGCCGCCACTCCTTCCACAGATACGCTGCAAAGGGCTCATGGTTCCCTCTAAATGCTTGAACTTTGGATGAACCTCCGTTGCACGGGTTTGGCTACGACGACATCGCACCTTCTTGGCGAATGTTTCTCGATGAAAATCGAAGCTTATAGTTATGAATATAAGCCCGTTCCCGCCCTTTCCTACCCCACGATATCTGACAATGAACAACGCTGTCGGTCTCATGATTTCCAACCTTGTTCTCGCAAAGTCCCCACCCTATGTCTACGGGTTTTTCTGATGGCACTTGGACGAAAACCGAAAACGACAGCTCGAAGTCCCTTTTTCGTAGTAATATGCCCCTCCTTGAGGCATGCACTGCTGCCTTCTCTATCGGTTCCTGAGAGGACATGTCCTCAGCTTTATTCCCTTCCATTTGGACATTGCCACAACTGACCAGCCTTTCCAATGCTATCTGACTGTTTCCTTCCCAGTAGAGCCTCTGACGCGTCCACCTCGAGCTCCAACCACCGGTCTACTTCAACCTCAACGAGGAGTAAAAGAAGGCTTTCTACAGCACCTAATTCACAGGTTTCATCCATTTCCAGATGCGCTGTAAATATTTATATTCTTCTACTAGGGCGTCGTGTAAGTCTTGTTACCGCAATCAACTCGAGTCCGTATCTGAATCTGAGGATGTATCACTATCGCTAGATTCCGGGCTATCGTTTTTGGGCAAATAGGGATTAGTATCCATGTGATGCTGGCCTCTCCGAACTAATTCGGTAAAGCCCCTGCTTGCCCAATTCCTGTTGTACATGGACATGAATAATTTTCTTAGATTCGTGCTCCATGAGACCTAATCAAATTTGTTATTGACTTTGAGAGAAATAGAATACATGGCATACCGTTTCAATGCTTTCTTTGGCATTTCGCTCCAATCTCAAAATGCCTGGCAAACGGTTCATAAATGGAGAGAGAAAAGCGAGAGGGGATGAATATTTACCTTCGCGTTCAACTATGTCATAGTAATCAAACAATTCTTTGATCATCATCCTAAAATCTCTAAAGGACGCTCCTTTCGAGCAGGAGAACGTTAACGGAGCACGCTGTTCCAATGGGCCTTTTGTCGAGGGATTCTGGTTTGAACCCACGAAGCCAATCAAATCATCTATCAGAACCAATGGGGCGTCAGGCCGCTAAAATGTATTCAATACCAACGACGTCGTTGAGAAGGAACTGTACCTACCAGAGAGAGAATCATTGGGCCAATAATGTCAGATGGATGGAATGGGTGCTAATTTAAAAAGTAGTATTCAGTATTCCACAGCACGCAATATAGACAGAATATCGAGCCTACAGAAAAATAGGAGAACCCTGGCTCCTCGCCTATACGACCAAACCCAAGGCGGAGCGCTAGCTTGGCTTTGATTACAGTAATCCGAGGTGGAGGGAAATAAAGCTCGGTGTATGGCATCGCATATTCCACATCATCCGGTGGTTCTTCAACATTCTCGAGCCACTCCGCTCTTCCAACACCGATGCGTATCCCCCGAAGGAATACACACAGATTTCGAGAGGGTGGTGTCGCAACGAACGCATTGCTCACCGCGCTTATGCCATCATAGCCATATAAGGATTTCTCTTCGTACCTAGCCATGATCTTTGGTGAAGCAGCCAATCGCACCTGGAATGACATTGTTGAACAATCACTCGTTTTGTCGACGCCTGTGACGACATAGGTGGAACCATTCGAGGAAGGATACCAGCCCGTTTGGGCAAAAAAATAGGCCCACTCGTGTGCATTGCGTGCAACATATTTATGGATTCTGTCCGTCGAGACATCCTGTCGGGTGGCACCGTCTGGTAAAACGAGCAAGCCCCCGATGCGTTCAGAAGAACGGAATGATAGGCGCCTGCAGTTCCAGAACAGAGTTAGCGAAGGATGGCTCACAGACATGCAAATGTAACGTACAGCGGGCTTTCTGAATGTCTAATGACCTTGACACCCTTGCTTGTGACGACGGCGCCGCGTGGAAAGTATTCTTCTATCGTTTGAATTTCCGAGTCATCAAGAGGAGGTTCGAGGGGAGAGAAGCTATCTGGAGTGTTGCCCTTATTATAGGGATGATCTGAAGGCAAAAATATGTTGAATGCGAAGGTGAACTCCCCCGCAGTTGCTAGGATTCCGACATCCCCAATGCTAATACCGCGAATGTTCTTATAGTCCTCGGGGACTTCCGAGACAGTCTCCGCGTAATACATTGGATATCCATGGCCGGCTGAAAACAGGGAGCGCGTGTAGGACTGGTGTGGGGGGAAGTGCCTGATATTTCTTACAAAATGGGGAAATCCAGGAAAGTGGTCGACCGCGCCTTGAACGAGAGCAAATGAGTACCTAAATCGAACTACAAAGAACAAGTTGAAGAGCAACTCACAAGGACCTGTGCTAATCTTGTTTGCGACGTTGCCTACATCCTTTGAAAGGCGGGCGGGTTCTTGGGTGACAATTTCTTCGGCCATTTACGCCTACTTACTCAGTTGGAAGTATGAGGGCGCGAAAGGACAAGGTGCTCGGCAGTGATTAATTGTTTGATAATAAAGTGACCCACAAAACATTCCTGTCCCACCCAATTCTCGCCCTAGTATCCCCATCGTTCCCTCCTACATTTTACATCCGCCCACCATCGCGTCTTTTGTCCTATCAGTGAGTGGTAACCAATCCTCCCATGAGGAGGTTTGTGTATGAAGTTCCAGAGTAAGGTATGGGTCACGATATTTTGATCTGAACATTCCAGACTTGCCGCATTTTCAACCAAGGACTTACTCATTATTCATCACTGTTCTCAATGCCACTGTCATTCTTATGTACCTTGCTTTCTCGTTACCCAACGCGGTTTGACCACTTCGTGTTAACACTAGGCGACCTTGAGCGATTCCCCTTCCAGCAATTCTACGAAATTCTGCGGTATTCCGACCGGCGAAAATTGACCATCGCTCGATTTCAACCTCAATGGGGACTGCCAGACTGGAAGAAGGCTTTCCACAGCATCTAATTCATAGGTTTCGTCCATTTCCAGATGTGCCGTAAATATATTCTTCCACTAGGCCTCTGGTAGAGCGTGTTAACCCAATCAACTCGACTCTGAATCCGAGGATGTATCGCTATCATGAGATTGCCGGTTTCTGTACTTAGGCAGGTACTGGTTAGTATCCATGTGATGCTGGCCTCTTCGCACTAATTCGGTGAAGCCCCTGCTTGCCCAATTCCTTTTGTACGTGGGGTTGAACAAGTGTCGTATATTCGTACGCCATGAGACCTAATCAAATTTGTTAATGATTTAGCGAGGGCCAGAATAGTCAGCGCACCTGTGCCATCCTTTCTTTGGAGTTTCGCTCCAATTTCAAAGCACCTAGCAGATCATTGATTGACGAAGCGAGTAAATCGAGGAAGATGGATACTTGCCTCCATGTTCAACTATATCGTAGAAGTCGAACAATTCCTTGACCATCATCCTGTAATCTTTAAAGGATGCTCCTTTCGAGCAGGAGAAGGTCAATGGAGCATGTCGGTCCAACGACTCTTTTGTGGACAGATTCTCATTGGAAGCTATGAATCCAACCAAATCATCGATCAGAACCAATGGGGCATCAGGCCGCTAAAATGTATTCAACATCAACAACGTCATGAAAAGTAAGTGAGCCTACCACAGACAGCATTATTGGGCCAATGATGTCAGATAGATGGAATGGGTGCTAGAAGTAGGATTGAGCATACCGCACCGCGTAATATATAAACTATCGAGCTTACAGAGAAATAGAAGAAACCAGGCCATTCATGAACACGACCAAATCCAATGCGGAGCGCTAGCTTGGCTTTGATCACAGTGAACCAAGGTGGGGGGAAATAAAGTTCGGTGTAGGGGGTCGTATGTTCCACACCGTCTGGTCGTTCTTCAACATTCTCAATCCACTCCGCTCTTCCAACACCAATGCGTATTCCCCGAAGGAATATGCACAAATTGCGAGAGGGAGGTGTCAGAGCTTCGTCGTTTCTCACTGCGCTAATATGATCATAGCCAACCAAAGCATTCTTTTCGTACCTAGCCATGGTTTTCGGCGAAACGGTCAATCGCACTTGGAACGACATTTTTGAACAATCACTCGCTTTGTCGACGCCTGTGACGACATAGGTGGAACCATTTCTAGAAGGACGCCAGCGCCTTTGAGCAAAAAAATAGGCCCATTTGAGTCCGTTGCGTGCAACATATTTGTGGATTCTGTCCGTCGAGACATCTTGTCGGGTGGCGCCTTCTGGTAAAACTAACAACCCGCCAATGCGTTCAGTAGAGTTGAATGAGAGGTCCCTGTATGGGCGAACGGATTTTAGGTGCGAAGGATGATTGAAAGGTATCCAAATATAACGTACAGTGGATTTTCTGAATGCCTAGTGACCTTGATCCCCTTGCTTGCGACGACAGCACCGGGTGGAAAGTATTTATCCACCGTCTGGATTTCTGACTCGTCAAGAGGTTCGAGGGGAGAGAAGGAATCTGGAGTATTTCCCTTATTATAGGGATGATCAGAAGGCAGAAAAATATTGAATCCAAAGATAAATTCTCCTTCAGTTGATAGGACCCCGACGTCCCCAATGCTAATGCCGCGAATGCTATTATAGTCCTCGGGGACCCTCGCGACAGTCGAAGGGTCATACATTGGATATCCATGGCCAGCTGAGAACAGGGAGCGCGCGTAGGACTGCTGTGGGGTGAAGTATTTGATATTCCTCACGAAATGGGGAAATCCAGGAAAGTGGTTGATTGCCGCTTGAACGAGAGTACTTAGATAAGATCCCAAACCAAATGTCGAAGAACAAATGAGACTGACGTGAATCGGTGCTAACCTTCGTCGCGAGGTTGTCTTCATCCTTTGCATTAACCTCGGGCTCCTTTGGAAGGGCCCTAGCTTCTTGGGTCAAAATTCCTTCGGCCATTTACACCAATGTGCTTCTGAACTTCAACTGGAAGTGTGAAAAAGAATAGGATGCACACTCGGCAGTGGTCAATTGTGGGTTGAGCTTAACGAACGTTAGATAATAAGGGGCACCCACATAACATTCTCATTCTGTCACTCGATTCTCACCGGGCTCGTTGTGACTCATTCAATTCGCGTTCCCCCTACTTTTTATGCCTCCCCGCCCATGAGATACCATGAATTCTCTCTATATCAGCTGGTATGTTTGCCTCGAACCTCTGATACGATGAGTTAGTTCGACCTTCAGTGTGTCCTCCTCCTGGAACCTAGACCCTGAGATGATGCCGGCAGATCTGCGCTGTGGATGATATTGTCCTTACTTCCTCGTTCAAGCAGGCCGGTCTAGGAGGACCTGGGAAATTGACGTCAAGTCACTGATCCCTGTGCGGACAAAAATTTGACAAAAATTCTGGGAGGCCATAGGACTGTGCGGACAGAATTTTAGAAAAATTTTGAAAATCCGTCAGGTGGACGTGCGGACAAAAATTGCTCGAAGTGGGATGGTTCGACGCCAGTCCGGACAAAAATTCGTCGAAAAAGTCGGGATTTTTTGAAAATATCTTGCCCCTGGCGTCGTCGGCCGCGCAGCCGAAAAAATTGAACACTATTTACTTATGTGATGCCTGACCCAATGTGCGGACAAAAATTGGGAAAATGAGAACCCTAATCCGCCGTGCGGACAAAAATTTTCAGCATTTGTGCGGACAAAAATCACCAGATTTGGAGGTTTTGGGATCAGTGATCTGACGTGAATTTCACAGGTCCTGGTCTAGGGTGGTCAGGTCTCGTGTGCGGGAGGCCAGTATCAAATAAGGATGTCGTTCGTAGTCAAGCACTGTCAAGGATTCGAAGACGCATTGCGCTGACACAGCCACTGATGACTTCACAATGATGAAGGCGCATCTGTATAATATTGGAATGGAAACACACAACACACATCTTTCAAAGGTTTGGAACACCTCTCGGGGCCGTTTTCTATTCCAAGCGCAAATGGGGAAGAGACATCATCCTCGGTGAATGACATCTACCTTCACTAACTGCCCTCCACAATGGACGAGCCTTTCCCCGACGCTGAGGATGTCTTTTGCGACGCATTCAAAATCCTGATCCCATACCCAAGCTCCTCGAGCTAATCATTGATCACCCTCAATTGAAACTATCGCCGACCTTCCTTTAGTCTTCCTCTGGGGGTCCATTTTGAGTTCCTTGCTTCACCACGATGTGTCAGTGTGACGATGTCCTTGACAACGATTGGAGTCTTTGTGCAATTGTCCACCCCTTGCGTTGCAATTGGACACCTTGTATATATAATCTCATTGTTGTTCTTAGAGGTTTAAGTATCACTGGTGTACTGGGGCATTGGATACTTACGTCTTGCCCCGCGGGCCCAAGCCATTCTCATCTGCAGGGGCACGCCCATCTGCCTATTAGTCTCGACACTGTCAATCCAACAAGTCAAGACCTTCCATTATTTCACGCAGCCCATGGCTTGGTCACGCTTTTACTCGAGGATGGCCACTCCCCTCGATACAAGAAGGTTCAGGAAACCACTTGGTCGAGACCAGCACAACTTGAAAAGCACCTCCCACGAGGTTATTTCCCTCATCAAAAGGCTATTCTCTAGTCGTCCTTGGAAGCGTTGGGAATACCATAGGACCTCTGATTCATATTCAGTCGCAAATTACAAAAGGCGGTCCTTCGGTTCTCACTCTCTGAGGCGACGTTTCCCTCCACAGAAGAGCCTTTCGTCCCCTCTTCGTTTCACCTGGTCTCACCCCGACTTTTGTTTCCCTGATACCAGTGATGCAAGTCCATGTCATTGTTGCACATTCGGTTCCCAGCCCAGTGCTCCAGACCCATTCACCTCCTCTACATTCCGAGGGTCTGCTTGGAAACGCTTTAGTTTCCTTTACAAGCCCATAGATTCCTCTATTCAACCCCGCATTGATGAGAAATGTCGCAAAAGGGACCGACTCCGAACGTGGGCTTTTGAGCCATTACCCGCAATTGAGGAGGAAGGTGACAATGCGCTAGCATCCCGGATATATCAGCCAGTGCCTATTCGGATTCCTCGTGATATTTTGCCAATTGCTGAGGAAGATGAGGAGGAGGGATGAGGAAGACGAGGAGAAGACAAATTTAAACCGTATGAGACCTTAGCTTGCCTTCACACGAAGTGGATCGGATTCACTCTCTCTTAGCCCAATTTACATATGTACTACCAGGGCATTGAAAACTCAAATAAACATTGCAGTCAGACGTACAGGATGAAATTTCCGATGAAGGATATCAGGTCTTCGATGGACCCATATCGAAAGGCAGTGCGGAGTTCCTTGCGCAACTCTCGGGGATCTGGGCGAATTCCCGTCAAGTTGCGCAACGAGAGTGCGGTATTCCGGCCCACGCACAGTGCCCATGCTTTTCTTGACCAGTTTACAAGGTCCTTCTAAGCTTAGGCAAAGATGAATTAGTATCCATGTGATACTGGCTTTTCCGAACTAATTCGGTAAAACCCCTGCTTGCCCAATTCCTGTAGATGGGCCTGAAAAAGTGTCGTATATTCCTACGCCCTGAGACCTAATCAAGTTTATTAGTGATTTTGAGGGGTTAGAATAGGTGATGGCATACCTTTTCCATGCTTGTTTTGGAGTTTCGCTCCAATCTCAAAACACCTAGCGAATAATTCATTAAAGAAGAGAGAAAAGGGAGGGGGATGGATACTTGCCTTCTTGTTCAACTACATCGTAGAACTCGAACAATTCTTCGATCATCATCCTAAAATCTTTAAAGGACGCTCCTTTTGAGCAGGATAACGTCAACGGAGCACGTGGTTCCAATGGCCCTTTTCTCAAAGGGGTCTGGTTTGGATCTATGAAGCCAATCAAGTCATCGATCAAAACCAATGGGGCGTCAGGCCGCTAAAATGCATTCAATAACGACGACATTATTGAGGAGGAACTGAACTTACCAGAGAAAGCATCATTGGGCCAATGATGTCAGATGGATGGAATGGGTGCTAGATGTAGGATTAAAACAACCCGGGGAGGAATATAAACTGGATGCCAAGCTTACGGCGAAATACGAGAACGAAGGTCGGTCGCCTATACGACCAAAACCAAGGTAGAGCGCTATCTTGGCTTTGATTATGTTAGCCCAAGATGGTGGGTAATAAAGCTCAGTATAGAGCGTCGCGTATTCCTCGTTATTTGGTTGTCCATCAGCATTCTCGATCCATTCCGCTCTTCCAACACCGATGCGTATCCCTCGAAGGAATACACATAAGTTGCGACTAGGGGGAGTGGTCGCAATTTTGGGCTTGATTGGATTCCTCACCGCGCTTATGTCGTCGGGGGCAACCAAGGCCTTCCTATCATACGTAGCCCTGATCCTTGGTGATTCACTCAATTGCACCTGAAATGCCATTGTTGAACAATCGGTCGTTTTGTCGAGGCCTGTGACGACGTAGGTGGAACCGTTTATGGCAGGATGCCAGCGGGCTTGGGAGAAAAAGTAGGCCCATTCCTGTCCATTGCGTGCAATATATTTATGTATTCTGTCTGTCGAGACATCCTGGCGGGTGGCGCCTTCAGGTAAAACCAACAAACCCCCGATGCGTTCAGAAGACCTGAATGATAGGTGCCTGCAGTGGCCGCGAACGGATTTTAGCCCCAAAGGATGGCTCAAATGCAAAATTAATCTTACAGTGGGTTTTCTGAATGCCTAGTGATCTCGATACCCTTGCTGGCGATGACGGCGCCACGCGGAAAGTATTCATCCATTGTGTGAATTTCCGATTCATCCAGAGGTTCCAGGGGAGCAAAAGAATCTGGAGTCTTGCCCTCGTTATAGGGATGATCTGAGGGCAGAAATATGTTGAATGCAAAGAGGAACTCCCCATCGTCCGATAGCATTCCAACATCGCCAATGCTGATACCTCGAGAATGATAGTCCTTGGGGACGATAGAAACCGTCCCAGTATCATACATTGGATATCCATGGCCAGCTGCAAAAAGGGAGTGCGCGTAGGACTGGTGTGCGACGAAGTGCCTAATATTCCTCACGAACCGGGGAAATCCAGGGAAATGGTTGAACGCGCCTTGAACGAGAGTAAATCAGAGCTCAAACCGAACTACAGAAAACAAGGGGAACTCACATGAATCCGTGCTGACCTTGTGTGCGAGGTTCGCTCCATCCTTTGGGAGGCGCACAGGTTCCTGGGTCACAATTTCTTGGGCCATTTACACCTACTTACTAAACTTCAGTTGGAAATATGACTGTATGAGAAAGGACAAGGTGCTCAGAAGTGCTCAATTGTTCCCACAGTAAGTATTAGCGATTCGTCACTCAGGGGTTTTTGGCGGGCGGTTTTACGGTGGCTGTGTTTGCTACTATCAATGGAATTTCTTTCCCGCACTTTCCCTTCAGGCCCCTCTCCTTCATTGCTTGAACCATTCATTCTCCCCTACCGTCAACGAATACCCTAAAAATTCCTGTTCACAGTCTCCACTGTTTCCCCATCCTCAGCTGTCAGAACAAATTCGACGGGGAAAATCTGGTACTTATTCCCATCACACTAGTCGTCCGACGACAGGTATCTTTTCATGTCTTGTCGAGCTGCTACCTGTCGACACGATATTGGAGAGTGTCAAATACTATCATCATTGATGCATTGCTTGAATGCTCCTCCTCCCAAGGCTCCTCTGCTCTCAATCACTGATTTTCAAAAGTAATAAGCTCTCTGTCCAACCTATTAACATTAGTCAACTCGTTTCGCTTGTACATTCCGTTTCCGTTAACATACATACCTATGTTTCTTGCCACATAAAAGGTAATGGGCCATGCCGACCGTGGTCGGCCTTAGTGCGTTATTGGATAATAAAGGGGACCCACAAAACATTCCTCTTCGAGCCATTCAACTCACCCTAGTATCCCCGTCGTTCCCTCCTTCATCTTGCATCCTCCCATCCATCGTGCCTTTCGCTCTATCAGCGAATGACTTGAAAGTTGTAACCAATTTCGCAGAGGAGGTTTCTGCGTATGATGTAAGTATCCACGAAGATCAATCTCAAGCCGTTTGCGTCATGTGCCGGCGCCGATCAAGGACATTTGTTTTTTTCCCCGGACTCACCTCCTTGATTGGTATCGTCCAGGCAAGTTATGTGGAATTTATGTCTGCAACCATCACGACACCTATCTAGAACAACTTTCCACCCGCAGCATGGCTCTTCACGACGGTTATCATCTATTCCGGGAGCCGCTATCCCGAAACCCAGGTCCCTGCATCCACCCCGCAGGCTCCAAAAGCTTGTTAGGAGGACAGGCTTTACGTTGGTTGGATTAGGAGCCGTTTACATCGTCGATAAAACCTACAATGCATCCTCCATATTCCGTAATTTGAGGACTCTATGGACGGTGCGTCATCACAGCATAATTTCCATCGACTCATACTAACCTGTTCTCACCAAGTGTGCTATGATAACCTTTGACTACAAGTGGAATTTCACGCCAGAAAAGAGCGATCTCATCCCGGAGCTTCACGAGAGAGTGGCGCAGCGGGTTTACGACCTCCTTACATCGAATGGTGGTTTGTATATAAAAATTGGGTTCGTCTTTTTCTTTCATACCTTACTTAACCTGTTGACCTCGGAATAGACAGGCTATCGGTGCTAATGCCGCTGTCCTTCCTCCTCCCATGCAAGTCAAATTCGCTAGTCTGTTTGACGACGCCCCACAAATTCCCTACTCCGTTGTCCATAACGTCTTCGTCAAGGAACTCGGTCGTCCGCCAAGTGGCCCCGATGGTGTCTTTGAAATATTTGAAGAGACCGCCGTCGCCAGCGCAAGTATTGCACAGGTACACAAGGCAAAACTCTGGCCACAAATAGGACCCGATGGCAAACCGGAGAAGGAGGAGAAATGGGTGGCGGTTAAGTTTCAGAAGCCGGATGTGAGCCACCAGATGAATTGGGATCTCGGCGCATATCGTTTGGTTATGTGGATGTTTGAAAATTGGGCATTCGACCTTCCAGTTTATTTTATCGTTGGTGCGTAATTTTTTATTTGGTGAAGCTATCCTTTCTGAATAAACCATTTCGTGCAGACTTCGTTTCAGACCACCTACGGCAAGAGCTTGATTTCGTTCGCGAGGCAGATAACGCGCGCCAAACCGCGGAATTCGTCGCCAATGAACCCCTACTACGTGACAAGGTTTATATCCCAAAGGTATATCCTGAATATTCCACCAAGAAGGTCATGGTAGCCGAATGGATCGATGGTGTTCGCCTCAGCGACAAAGAAGGTATTTTCCGCCTGATGGGCGAACGTCCCTCCTCGTCAGCAACCAGTTCATCAGACCCGTACTCTGCTGCCGCCCTCGTTTCCTCCCCTCCCATGTCACCCGCTTCCTCGCTCCACATACCCGCAAAACCACTAAAGGGCGGTGTCAGCGCCATAATGAAAACCATGGTTGAGCTCTTCTCTGCCCAGATGTTCGAATGGGGGTGGGTGCATTGTGATCCACACCCAGGGAACGTGCTCGTCCGACCCTCGCCGTTGGACCCGCGGAAACCACAGCTCGTGCTACTGGACCATGGATTGTACGTTCGGGTTCCGGAGGAATTCAAGCGCGATTGGGTGAAACTGTGGCGTTCGATGCTTGCGGGAAACTACCAAGGTGTCGAGGACGTGACGAAGCGATGGGGCTTCGGGCTGCCTGATCTCATGGCGAGTTTCACGTTGATGCGTCCGACGATTCTGCGGAAGGGACGGAAAAGAAAGGACGAAGGGGAGAAGCCGAAAGAACGGAAACCATTGACGCAGTACGAGATCAGCGTGCTGATGAAACAGAAGCTGAGGGAGTTCCTGAGCGACACGGATCGAATGCCCAAGGTGTTGATATTCCTCACCAGGAATATGCGCATGGTTCAAGGTTCGTTGGTTTTTCGTTTTATCCAGGATGATACTCATCGTTTTATCTTCTACACAGGCAACAACCAATCCTTCGGTTCTCCAGTCAACCGCATCAAAATAACCGGTTATTGGGCTTCACGCTCTCAGATGCGTAACACCAAACTGCCCTTCATCGAACGTCTCAAGGAGTGGTGGCATCATGTCGTCTTCCAGGCTATTATGTTCCAGCTCGATATCATATTCTGGAAGAGCCGGTTCCTGCAGTGGTTCAGCAGTTTGCGTGCTCGATTCCATTTGGGTGGAACGAGGAAGGGCGGTGGGGGGTTTGAAGAAGAGCTAGAGAAGAGCATGCGCGGGTTCGCCAAAGACAATTTGGGGATTGAAGTGAATTCGGAAATGTTCGTGGGGTGAATGAAGCATGGCGTGGAGCTAGTTTCTGACGGTCTTTGACCATGCATTGGAATTTCTTGCCACTCTTTTTTCTTAGAAGTAGACACATACATATATCCTATTTTGTATTTCAATTAGTGTAATTTTCATCGTAATTTGGGATCATTGGTCCATGGTGTTCGATTCGAGTATTTTAGCCCCGCGTTGTGAGTCCCATCCTGGATCAAGTTCCCCAGTGAATCTCAAATTCTCCTGCATTCCTCCGGAACATGTAGGAATTCATGGGATTGGGCACCCCGTTGAATCCACCAACTTGCCCTCGTTCGTCAGTCCGGCGCCCTTGTGTTAGGAGGTGAGCCTGCAGTAAATTAACAGGTTGGCGATCCAGTTGTTCAACGTTCGACAACGTACCTTGCACAATATCTAGCCGGATACATCTTGGATGGCGTCGACATTCTTGAGTGAGGAGGGGATAATTTACCAGCAAAGGGAGGCCTTGAAAGGAGCTTTCCGGAACGTTGCCGATGTGGGTAGGAAGCATGTAGACTGGAAGGCCCAGCCTCGTTGGCTTCCTTGCGCCCGCCCCGTATATATGTAACGGGATAATGTGTGGCCGAGGTAGGAACAGGGAGCAGTTGAATAAACGACACGTGGGAATATCTAAACAACAAAACAACAGGTGAGAAATGTGTGTGGTTCAAACTTCAAAGTGCCCCCCATCTGCGAAGTGAGCATCCCCCCTTTGTCAAACGTGTTGGAAATAGTGGCTGTAGATGGCCGAAGAAATAGTTGCAAAGCAGAGAGAAGAAATTCAGAGTCACGAAGCTCCAATTCAAGAACTGGGGCCCCTTCCAAAGGAGCCCAAGGACGGAGACAACTTGAACATTGCGAGGAAGATTAGCACGGATTCAAGTGAGTATTTAGTTTGTTCTTTGTAGTTTGGTTTGGACTCTGATCGTTATTCTTATCCTTCAAGGTGCGATCAACCACTTTCCTGGATTTCCCTATTTTGTGAGAAATATAAGGCACTTCCCCCCACACCAGTCCTACGCGCGCTCCCTGTTTTCAGCCGGCCATGGATATCCAATGTATGACGCTTCGACTGCCACGAGCGTCCCCGGGGACTACAAGAACGTTCGCGGTATTAGCATTGGGGATGTCGGAATTCTATCAACCAACGGGCAGTTCATCTTTGCATTCAACATATTTCTGCCTGCAGGTCATCCCTATAATAAGGGCAATACTCCAGATTCCTTCTCTCCCCTCGAACCTCTTGACGAGTCAGAAATCCACACAGTGCATGAATACTTTCCACCTGGCGCTGTCGTCGCAAGCAAGGGTATCAAGGTCACTAGGCATTCAGAAAACCCACTGTACGTTATATCTAGATACCTTTCCACCATCTTTCGCACCTAAAATCTGTTCGCCCATGCAGGCATCTCTCATTCAATTCTACTGAACGCGTCGGCGGGTTGTTAGTTCTACCAGAAGGGGCCACCCGACAGGATGTCGCTACTGACAGAATCCATAAATATGTTGCATGCAACGGAGCCGAATGGGCCTATTTTTTTGGCGACAAGCGCTGGCATCCTTCCTCTAATGGTTCTACCTACGTCATCACAGGCGTCGACAAAACGACTGATTGTTCAACAATGTCGTTCCAGGTGCGGTTGGCTGTTTCACCAAAGATCCTGGCTAGGTACGAAAAGAAAGCTTTGCGTGGCTCTGATGGCATAAGTGCGGTGAGAAATGCATTCGTTGCGACACCTCCCTCTCGCAACTTGTGTGTATTTCTTCGGGGGATACGGATCGGCGTTGGAAGAGCGGAGTGGATCGAGAATGTTGAAGAACAACCAGGTGATGGGGAATTTGCCGCACCCTACACCGAGATTTATTTCCCACCAACTTGGATAACTGTAATGAAAGCCAAGTTAGCATTCCGCCTTGGGTTTGGTCATATAGGCGAGCGGCCTGGGGTCTCCTATTTCTCTGTAGGCCCGATATTTTTCTATATTACGTGCTGGAGAATACTGAATACACCTTCTAGCACCCATTCCATCCATCTGACATCATCGGCCCACTGATGCTCTCTCTGGTTAGTTCAGTTCCTTCTAAATGAGGTTGTTGGTATTGAATATATTCCAGCGGCCTGACGCCCCATTGGTTCTGATAGATGATTTGATTGGCTTCGTAGATTCAAACCAGAATCCGCCAACAAAAGGATCATTGCACCGACATGCTCCGTTGACCTTCTTCTGCTCGAAAGGAGCATCCTTTAAAGATTGCAGGATGATGGTCAAAGAATTTTTCGAGTACTATGATGTAGTTGAACACGAAGGTAAGTATCCACTCTCTCGGCATTTCTCTCCCATTACTGAACAAATTGCCAGGTATTTTGAGATTGGAGCGAAATTCCAAAGAAAGGAATGCAAAGGTGCGCTCAGTATTATAGTCCTCGCAAAATTACAAACAGCAAACTACTTTAATTAGGTCTCATGGCATACAAATATACGCCGCTTCTTCTGGCCCATGTACGACAGGAATTGGGCAAGCAGGGGCTTTACTGAATTAGTTCGGAGAGGCCAGCATCACATGGAGACTAACCTGTATTTGCCCATGGACAGAGCCCGTTAATCTCACGATAGCGAGACGTCCTCGGACTCGAACTCAAGTTAATTTTCCTTGATAAAGCTCGACAATCCCTCCAGCCTCGCCGTCTCCATCCCAGGATCTTCCACCGACGTCTTGTCCACGATAACGCTATGCGGCATTCTGCGCTCTTTCCTTATCACCCTCCATCCGTTCAATACCTTCATTGAATCTCCCTCTAGTGTACGCTGGGTCTACGCTGCCAACAGCTTACCCTCCGCCTCCAGTTGTCCAGCCGTCTCGAAGGCCTTCGGCATGTGCCAAAATATGAAAACGCGACGTTGCGCTAGTTCACGAGCAACGTCGGGATTTGGGAAGAAACCGAACGTCATTGCCGTTTGCTATCCCGAGGCAGGAGGGTAAGTACAGAGTGCACAGATAGGAAATTTTAAACCAGACTAGATACTTGTTGACAACTGTGCTTACTCAAAAAATATAGAAGTATGTTCAAAATTTCTGGCATCCTCTTGCTATATCGAGATGACAATGTGTGAATGTTTGGGTCATGTTCCCCTTGTTATCGAACCTTCACCCACAACCTTTGTGAGGATCCTGTCCTCTTCCAAACATGCATTTGAATTGAAAGACTAACTGTCAATGGCCGAAGAAATTGGTTCGAGGCAGATATCGAATGAACAAATTCCAACAACCGAAGAAACCCAAATTCACCAACTGGGGGCCCTTCCAAAGAAGCCCGAAGTCGATGTGGACAACGCCAGAAAGGTTAGCACGGATTCATGTAAGTCTGCTTCGTTCTCAGATGTTTGGTTGGTCTCGAATTGTTACTACTCTCGCTCCAGGCGCGCTCAACCACGTTCCTGGATTTCCCCATTTTGTGAGGAATATCAGGCACTTCGTCGCACACCAGTCCTACGTGCGCTCCCTTTTTGCAGCTGGCCATGGATACCCAATGTATGATACTGGGACAGTTTCAGAGGTCCCCGAGGATTATACCAACATCCGTGGTATTAGCATTGGGGATGTCGGTGTCCTATCAAATCACGGGGAGTTCGTCTTCGCATTCAACCTGTTTCTGCCTCCAGACCACCCCTACAATAAAGGCAACACTCCAGCTTCCTTCTCTCCTCTCGAACCCCTTGAAGAGTCGGAAATCCAGACGGTGGATGAATACTTTCCACGTGGCGCCGTCGTCACAAGCAAGGGTATCAAGGTCACTAGGCATTCAGAAAGCCCATTGTACGAGTTATACAATACCTTTGAGCTATAATTCGCGGCTAAAATCTGCTTGACCACCGCAGGCGCCTATCGTTCCATTCCTCCGAACGCATTGGGGGTTTACTCGTTTTACCAGAAGGTGCCACTCGCCAGGATGCCTCGACAGACAGAATACATAAATATGTTGCACGCCACGCGCATGATTGGGCCTATTTTTTTTCCCAAAGGCGCTGGGATCCTTCCACAAATGGTTCCACCTACGTCGTCACAGGTGTCGACAAAACGAGTAACTGTTCAACAATGGCATTCCAGGTACGACTGAGTACTTCGCCAAGGATCAGAGCTACGTACGGAAAGAAGGCCTTGGTTGCCCCCGATGGCATAAGCGCGGTGAGAAATACAATCAAGCCCAAAGTTACGACACCTCCCTCTCGCAATTTATGTGTATTCCTTCGGGGGATACGCATTGGCGTTGGAAGAGCGGAATGGATCGAGAATGTTGATGAACGGCCGGATAACGTGGAATATGCGACGCTCTACACCGAGCTTTACTTCCCACCACCTTGGATTACTGTATTCAAAGCCAGGATAGCACTCCGCCTTGGGTTTGGTCGTATAGGCGAGCGGCCTGGTTTCTCGTATTTCGTCGTAAGCTCGATTTCCCGTTCGATGCGTCGTACTCAATCCTACATCTAGCACCCATTCCATCTATCTGACATTATTGGCCCAATGATGCTTTCTCTGGTAGGTCAAATTCCGCCTTATTGTCGTTGTCAGGCATTGAATATATTCCAGCGGCCTGACGCTCCATTGGTCCTGATAGATGATTTGGTTGAGTCCATAGATTCAAACCAGAATGCGTCAACAAAAGGGCCATTGGAGCGACGTCCTCCGTTGACGTTCTCCTGCTCGAAAGGAGCATCCTTCAGAGATTTTAGGATGATGGTCACAGAGTTGTTTGATCACTATGATGTAGTTGAACACGACGGTAAGTATCCATCCTCCTCGCTTTTCTCTCTCCGTTAGTCAATGGTTTTGTCAGGTATCTTGAGATTGAAACGAAACTCCAAAGAAAGCATTGCAAAGGTATGCCACCTATTCTAACCCTCTCAACACCACTAAGTAACATAATTCGTTAGGTCTCATGGCGTACGGATATTCGACACTTGTTCACACCCATGTACAACAGGAATTGGGCAAGCAGGGCCTTTACCGAATTAGTTCGGAAAGGTCAGCATCACATGGATACCAACGCGCACTTGCCCAAGCATAGGACCCAGTGACCACGCGATCACGATTCATCCTCGGACTCTCACTCAAGTTGATAAGCTCTGGTCAGTCGCTACGCACGAAAGGCCCAGGCGCCTTTATTCCAGGTGGGTTGTCGGTGATTCCGGTCGACATCTAGCAATCTAGCCAGCTTCAGCTCTGTAGGAGCCGGCAATACGTACCAGGACGAACTACGCGCTAGAGATTTCCGGCTCATTACTCCTGTCACTTGCTTACATTTTGTGTATACCAATTTGTGTGAGGTTGCGCGACTGTCGTAGAGGAATGCCCAAGGGGCTCCCACCGGAAAATTCCGTGACCAGGACTCCCAGGACTTCAAGCCTTCCCTGTTCCCCGGGGTCTATCATGACCCCGGCCAAATTCAGCGGTACCACCCATATTTGGTAAGATTCTGATCGTCGGTAAAGGTAAGAAACCTAGCGCTTCAGCGCTCAGCGCAGCGTTGACTTGAATTCGTTCCACTCCATCCTCGATTTACATATGTTGTATCTTAGTAGGAGATTCTTCCCTTCCAGAACTCGAATATTTAGACCTCCGAACCGAGCATTTCCCGTTCTGCATTCTGGCTCTGCAGCCGCGCATTGATCCTGGTTTTCTGGTCGCACACAGCGGCCTTTTGGTGACGATAAAGGTGCCCCGAGCTCACATGCACCTGACATATATTGCATTGAACTTGTTTCTTTTCTGGTTTCTAGATAGACGAAGTGGTAAGATCCATCTGCATTAAAGCACTGGAAAGGTTCAGCTCTGGCTTAAGAATCCAGGATGGGGTCTTTGGTGGCATGGGGAGGAATAAGGTATATTGAAACTACGAACACACAAGAACAGCATACGTAGAACTACCGCTATTGATGAAAACACAATTATAGGCGGTGGTAGTAGAGCAAATCTAGCCGAATCATAATTACCAGATATGGGTGGTACCGCTGAATTTGGCCGGG
>KN831797.1:217312-265744 GCA_000827355.1 Hebeloma cylindrosporum | reverse complement strand
CATAGTCTGGAAATATTTGAGGATGCGAGGATGGCTCCACGCCACGGAATGTTGCCATGAGTAAAAAGTTTACAAACTCGTGGACAGTCATAGTATTGATGAAAACACAATTATAGGCGGTGGTAGTAGAGCAAATCTAGCCGAATCATAATTACCAGATATGGGTGGTACCGCTGAATTTGGCCGGGGTCATGATAAGACCCCGTGGAACAGGGAAGGCTCGAAGTTCTGGGAGTGCTGGTCACGGAATCTTCCGGTGGGAGCCCCTTGGGAATGCCAGTAAATGAGCTCCGGGATCTGAGTGGTTGCCGAAGCACAAGAGAATTCGGCAGCCGTGACATTTTGATTTGTTTAGAAACTTCCCATCACCGCCCAGCATAGATTCCACCCTCTGCAATTGCCGACGTTTACAATGTTTACGGTGATTTCCTCAGATAATGGGCTATCCTAAACGAATTTACAAGACCTAGCTGGTCCTGATGGCTCCTGTCACACTGTGGGTGCCCCTTATTGTCTAACCTCAACGACGTACCGCATAACCAATATTCCTGACTATGGAAACTCCAATTCAACATCGTTCAGACCTTCCAAAGGACCACTGGCAGGAGAATGATCCAAAGGACGTCGCTATAAAAGTAAGCACAGATCCATGTGAGTTTCCTTTGTTCTTCGGCCCTCAGGTTTGGGCTCTCATTGTTACTCTCGTTCAAGGCGTATTCAACCATTTTCCTGGATTCCCCCAATTCGTGAGGAATATTAAGCCCTTCTCCCCACAGCAGTCCTACGTGCGGTCCATGTTTGCAACCGGCCATGGATATCCAATGTATGATGCCGTGACAGTTGCTAGGATCCCCGACGACTATAAAGCCGTTCGCGGCATCAGCATTGGGGATGTTGGAGTCCTATCCCATGAAGGAGAATTCCTCTTTGCATTTAATATTTTTCTGCCTTCAGACCATCCCTACAATAAAGGCAGACCTCCCGAATCCTTCTCTCCTCTCGAACCCCTTGAAGAGTCGGAAATCCAGACAGTGGATGAATACTTTCCACGTGGCGCCGTCGTCACAAGCAAGGGTATCAAGGTCATTAGGCATTCAGAAAACCCTCTGTACGTTATACAATACCTTCGATCTTTACTCCCCGGCTAAAATCTGCTCGACTACTCCAGGCACCTATCGTTCAGGTCTTCTGAACGCATCGGGGGGTTGTTGGTTTTACCAGAAGGTGCCACTCGCCAGGATGCCTCGACAGAGAGAATACATAAATATGTTGCACGCCACGCGCATGATTGGGCCTATTTTTTTGCCCAACTTCGTTGGTTTCCTTCCACGAACGGTTCCACCTACGTCGTCACGGGCGTCGACAAGGCGAGCGATTGCTCGACCATGGCGTTCCAAGTGCAACCGAACACATCGCCAAAGATCATGGCCAGGTATGAAAAGAAAGCCTTGCGCGCCTCTGATGGCCTGAGTGCTGCGAGAAATGCGATCAAGCGAGGAGTTACGACGCCTCCCTCTCTCAGTTTGTGTGTATTTCTTCGGGGAATACGCATTGGTGTTAGAAGAACGGAGTGGATAGAGAATACTGAACGTCCAAGAAATCCGGAATTTACGACGCCCTACACCGAGCTCTATTTACCACCATCTTGGGTTGCTGTAGCCAGAGCCAAGCTGGCGCTCCGCCTTGGGATACGCGACCGACCCATTTTCACCTATTTCGCAGTAAGCTCGATATCTCGCTTCTGACCAGCGCTAGACCGTACTCAGTCCTACTTATAGCACCCATTCCATCTATCTGATGTTATTGGCTCGATGATATTTTCTTTGGTTGGCTGTTTCCTCTTCATTGAAGTCGTTTGATAGTGAACAAATTTCAGCGGCCAGATGCCCCATTGGCTCTGATAGATGACTTGATTGGGTTCGTGGATTCAAATGAAAATCCCTCGACAAAAGGGCCATTGGAACGACGTCCTCCATTGACCTTCTCCTGTTCGAAAGGAGCGTCCCTTAAAGATTGCAGGCTCATGGTCAAAGAATTGTTCGACTTCTACCATGTAGTTGAACGTGAAGGCAAGTATCTATCTTACTCGCTTTACTTTCTTCATTAATCCACGATCTGCTAGGTGTTTTGAGATTGGAGCGGAACTCCAAAGAAAGGATTGCAAAGGTACGCCAATTATTCTAACGCTCGTGAAACTGTAAAAGAATTTTTGTTAGGTCTCACGGCTCACGAATATTCGACACTTGATCTGGCCCATGTACAAAAGGAATTGGGCAAGCAAGGGTTTTACGGAATTAGTTCGAAGAGGCCAGCATCACATAAATACCAATCGGTATTTACCCATTGAATACGCTTTGAACGACAGTGATACACCCTCAGGCTCGGACTCCAGTTGATTGTTCTACAACTAAAGACCCTAGTACGAGAATCCAATTAGTTACAGCACCTCTGCAAATGCACGAAACTTGTGTGAACTAAGCGTTGCCAACTTGAAGAATAGAGCAGGCTTGCCGCGCGCTTCGACAGCAATGGGAGAAGGATGGACAGTAAGTGGTGGCGAACTCAAAAGGATAGAATGAAATTAGGTACATATTGAAGGCCCGAAACCTTGGAATGGTGAGATTCGTGGATGTACAGAAAACGAGACCTCGCTGCCGGTGCTGTTTTCGGATGACGGCCCTATCTTCCAAATAAAATTATCTGAAATTTCTTGTCATCTCTCGGGATGGATTCTGAGTACAAAGAACGTACCAATTCCAGGACAGATCTCCCTTGCGGTCTCAGAGTCCGTGGGCGGCCCAGAACCGCCTGACGCCCCCTAATCGCTCAACGGAACCGTACGTACGTGCTCCCCCAGTCACAAGTCAAAAGATTCGGTGAAGAAAAAGCGTTCGTAAGTTAGAAACGGAACACCGTGACCGGAAATGAAGTTCCATGGTGAGAGAAACACGCTATGGAGTAGAAGGCCATAGTTTACAATAGCCAACCATCTTTTAGTAGCTCTTGCGCACTCGGTCGCAGCTTCGGATCTAGCGTCAAGCATCTGCGCAAGAATGCAGCAGTGCCTAGAATCTCGCTCTCATCCACGGCTTTAAGGCCTCGCAAAATGTCTTCGAGGGTGGATGGCGCAAAATCACTGTTTGTGTGAAGGAGGGTACCTAAGTGAAGAAAGTCATCGTCGAGATGAGCATGCTTAAATGAGGTTGCACTCACCTTTCTCATCAAAGTATTTCCCCCGGTCCTCACAATGTTTGAGGAATTCAAGTGGGAACGGCCCTAAACACTCTACCATGTACTGTAAATGGAGTTCATGCGAGTAATTAACAGTGTCCTGGGGGAGAAGGGGGTAATTGGTGAGAAGCCAGAACAGCTAGGATGCATTCAATATCAGTGGAGCGATCTAGATAGCCAACGTACGTACAAGGCAACCGACAGTCCAGATGTCGATGGCAGACGTCCAAGGATATCTGAGGGTGACTTCGGGGGCGCGGAGGAGAGATGGTTGACGAAGATGCTCTCTCACGGGCGCGTCGACGGGAGTGGCTGTTTATGTGTCATCGCGGTAAGAGCGAGTAAAAGTAAAAGGCAAGATGGGCTCACCTTCGCTGTAGTCCATCAGTCGCACCGATATATCTTCAATATATTCACAAAGGCTAAAATATGGTAAAGGCTGTGAATGTGAGAAGACGAGAGGTAAATTCAACGATTTCATGTTCAGGGGAGCGCCATAGATGGATGGAGGATTTGTCTTGATGTATTCGCTTATTCGAGAAGCCCTTGGTTCAGGTATTGAAAGAAGGATGTTGTCGGGTTTGAGATCTTTACATATGCTCATCAGAATAGGTAAGAATGGGTGGAGGGTCAGACCCACCAGTGTGAATATACCCGCATTCACGATGAAGGTAGTCCAGAGCGAGAAGGACCTGTTTTGTGATGCGCTTCGCAATGGGCAGGGTGAACCGATTCTGCCCAGGCTCTCGAAGGTTTGCTAGGCTCGAGCTCAATGCCTCCGTCACGAAGCATATGTGACCGCCAGCCGCGCTCTTGGCAGTAAAGCAATTTCGGAGAGTCAAGCAGTGATTGAATCCGGGGCTGTTAGGGTTGGCAGATTCGATCTTTCGGAATACCTCATACTCTAGTGAATGACCCCCGACAATTTGTGCAGTGGCTTGTGACGTCAGGATCTTCAAGGCAACGAAGGTTCTTGTGTCCGCCGACTTGTCGCTGTAAGATATTGAAAAGACTAGTAGACAAATTTACGAGCAGCTCACAGCGCAAGCCATACGGAGGAGTTAGCAGCCCAACCTAGCTAACTTGAATGATCAAAGCAGGTTGACAGAGGGAAGCTCAAACATGCGCACCTTGCGGACGAACTCGTATTGTCTCAGCGAACGTCCAACTGCGGCACCGATGAAGTACCCAAAGCCCTCCTCGAAAGTCGAAAACAGGGGTTCCTCCGGGGGCACGTCATTTCCTCCCATCGCGGCGGCGAGAACCTTGGGATCGACTGCCTTGACATCCTGGTAGAAGGACGATCGTTCTTCAGGCATGCTCTGCGGGATGTATGGTCGTCTGAAGAGCCTGGGTGCGGAGATCGAGAGCGCGCAGCGTGGAATATGTAGTTTGAGGAAAAGGTGCATCTCGGATGCCTTCATGAGCCATGAGCTGGAGGTGTCACATCCACGATTCCTGCCCGACTGTCTTCGGGGCCGGCGGTGATGGTGTCTCGAGTCGTGCCCCGTGGGGATTCCATGTAGTTTGCTCAAATAAAGCGGACTATCCTGAGCGACTTTACAGGACTCGGCGGTGGCCGTAGAATCATCAGTTTACGCTCATGATAGCTCCTATCACAGGTCTAGTTCTGTGGGTATTATATAACTGGCCTATGTACAAAAGGGACGGGCTAGTAAGGGTTTTACAGAGTTAGTTGGAAGAGGCCAGCATCACATGGATACCAACCGGTCAGTACGAGAACGTAATTGTTCTACGCTCGTCTCTCCCGATGAGTCCTGATGGAAAATCCCTTCAAGTCAAGGACGCTCTCCAATAATAGTTATGTACCCTCTTCCCTCCCCGGGAAAGCAGCCGCCACTTTGTTGCGAGTTGGCTTGCCATGATAGCCATCCTTTGTATGTGGCCGGTTGGATGCAATGAATATGCGGTGGAATCAATTTCAGGCTCAGGCGTCCTCGTCTGACTCTGGCTCAGGAGTCGGCACCCGACCAATAACCCGGTTGAGAGTTAACTCAAGTCCCCTGTCTTCGAATTTCTTGAAGACTGATTGATCGAAATTAACCTCGACGACGAAAACCAGGCCTTTCAGCTTGGCGACCGTCGGAGGCTTCTCGGTCGACGACTCACTCGGATATCCACGAGATTCGAGAATGGCTTGGACCTTTGGGACAGGGAACGACCTGCAGTCGGTGGAGAGGACGGAGAGGTTGGGAAGCAACGCCTTGTTAGAGCTGTTATCCTCGAAGGCAGAGAAAAATGTGTCATCAAGACCGGCAACAAAGGTAAGCGTGAGATCTGTAAGGGAAGGCAATAACCGCAGAATTTCGAGCAGCTCTGCTCGGTCAATGTGAATGTAGAAGATAGCGAATCTTGAAAGAGAGAAATTCGACGCGCGTCGCAGATTTATTATAGGTCGTAGGTCAACCACATCTGCCCCAGGCGGAAGGACGGCAAGGGTAAGACTCTGCAGTTGTGGCAACACCATGGAGTCGAAAAAATGGGTTCCGCGATTAGAGTTAATGGTGATAGCAACTGCTTCAAGGTGTGGCAAGGTGATTTCGCCGTTCAAGTCCTCCTCGATGATAAGGGTATCAAGCGAGACTACGCATGTTTCCAGCAAGGTGCATTTACGCAAGACGGTCCTTACGTGATTGTGTGGAATTCGAGCTCCGGAATTGGGACTATTCATGGTCAGGTCCGTGAGCTGACGCCATGGCAAGTGAAGGGAGTCGGGGTTGAAACCTTCGGCTTGGAAAGTCAATGACACGATTTCCAATTTCGGCGCTGATTCGAAAACTCGAACGGAATCAGGCCATAGCAGCCAGTTGTCTTCCAAGTCGGGGTCCTGTGCGGAAGTATTTACTCGCAGATATTCGAGGCTGGAGAACGCGACGTCTGAGGGGAGTTTTTCGAGGAACATTAAACCGTCATGTGGGATCTCGATCTCGAGCAAGCTGACCGTTTCCGGACGTATCGTGAGGAGATTGAGGAATGCATCGATAAGTATGTCAGAAGACAGAATAGTCATGAAGTAGGTGTGGTGTCGACAACGTTCTATCCACGTTTTGGCCAAATTGTAGGTGTCCTCGATGGTATCTTCTTCAACATCGAGATAAAGGTCCTTCCATAAATCGGGGGTCTGGAGGGCAACCTGCCTCCATCCCGAACATATTTGTGTTAGGAGTAGTGGTGCCGAACGGGGATTAGGATAGATGTCATCCTTGAATTCGAAGCAGAGGCGGAAAATGTGGGTAACGGTCTCGGGCGGAAGTCGACGGGCAGGAGAAACAACGTTTTTGAAGGCTTCAATCTGATCCTGGATAGCTTGACGGTGTTCCGACAACGCTTGGACTTCAGTTGCGATGCTCTGATATTTCGCCTCGCTTGCTCGGATGAGTTCGCGGAAACGCTTGCTCTCCGTCTCCGATGGTGGTACGTTGGATTTGAGGAGGAAGTTGGTGAGCTCGTGGTGGTCCATCAGCCTAGGAGCGAAAGTTAAGGATGGTTGAGGGTTCCTAGAGACGGGGAAAAAAATTAGCCATCACCGGACCATTGTTACCGCATGGCCCGACGATCAATGACTTCATATGGTAACTAAGTACTTACATATGCACTGACCTCCTTCAAAGCTTCACATCTCATCGACCTCATACCCAATCTCTACCGACCCTCCTTCCAGCTTCAACGCAATCTCCCACACTCACACCTCCAACACCTGCCCCAACGACAGCGAGCCTCCCACCCCACCCACCACTACTCATTAAAAATGTTTTCAAATCCTGCATACGGTCTAAGTGGCCAGGCATCAATGTAGGAATGCACTCCTCATTGTTCCAAATACGCCAATAAATCGGGTCCGGAAGTTCCCTGCCCAACTGTACTTTGAGTGCTTCAAGAAGAGAACGAATGAAAGCCGGGATATGAACCGGATCGGCGCCGCCTTCGGAAGAGCTGAACTGTGAAGGTAAAGGGAGGGTTGGGTAGGGACCGCCTGTCATCACTGTCAGCTTGGTGTGCGAGGCTTTATTATAGTAATCGGTTGTGTGAGGGAGGTCTTGGGCATGAAGAGAGCAGGAATCGAACACAGTTCCGAGGATTCCTGTGTTAGTGGTTGTGGATGGGTCTGGGTAGCCGGATGGTGGTCGCGGTATTAGGTATCCGAACCCTTCTGGGTGGATGTTTTTGGGAGCGGTTGGGAAGATGAGATTGACGACGTGGACTGTAGAAGTTGGATTTTGGGTCAAATGAGGGATATCGAATGAAGGAGATTTTGAAACAAGTTTGTGTAAAACAGGCAGAGGCAACGCGGACACAGCGTGAGATGTCCTCAACGGCTCGCCACCAGAGTGCGATATCTATTAGATACGTTTTAATGTCAAGTCAAATCCGAGAACAAAAAGAAACTGCGAACCTCCAAGAGTTGATCGTCCACCATTTTTATCCTCGAAATCCTAGTATCCACCAAAATACGGACGTTGGCCAAAGTTCCAAGATGGTCTTCAAGAGCTTTCGTCAAGGATTCCATTCCATCTTTGAAGGAATACACGGAAACTCCATTCATCATCTCCAACGTACGTCCCAGCTCATATGTTTCTTGCTCATCTTTCAGCTTCCTGGGTGGAACCAGAAGGCCACGAACCAAACTTCCTCGTCCTCTTTCCTCAGCATCCCACATACTGGGAAAAGCTGCCCGGACACTCAATTTCCGAGAGTCTGTAGCATATATTCCATGGACCAAGGCACTCCCAAATACCCGCGCAAATGTCTCGCCGAACCGACGCGTAAGGAATGAATCCACACTCTCGTCATTTGCCCTAGGTGGTCGATTGGCTCCTTTGAAGGGTTCCCGGAGGATTGCAGGGAGAAGTATGGATAGTAGCGGCGAATTCAAAAGGGATAAAATGGAATTCGGTAGACGTTGAAGACCGGAAACCTTGGAATGGTGAGATTCTGGGATATACAGGAAACGAGACTTGGCTGCGGGTGCTGTTTTCGGGATGGTGATGACCTTATCTTCCAGGCCGAGTAAATTGATCTGGATTGTTGGATTTTTAGTCTTTAGTCCTGGCGGAATCGAGGCGAACAACGTACCAGTTCCAGGACACATTTCCCATTGGGTCTCAGAGTTCGTGGTCCAGCTTCCAAGAGCACAGAGGCGCCAATTTGGTTCAAGTCAACGCGATTAGACCGAACCCAGCCGCCTAATCGTGCTTGTCTCTCCAGAAGAACGATTTTTGAGGTAGGAAATCTCCGTGAGAGGTGGTAGGCTGATGATAGCCCGGTGAGTCCGCCACCCAGGATTGCGATGCTTTGAGGCATGGTTAGGGATTAAGCACGCAAAAACCCTTTCGACCTAGCTCTCTCCAACATCCAAGTCGAGACTGTCGAGAGTGAAATGAAACGACGACGCGTAAAGTGAAGTGAGAGGACCGGCGTAAACATCCGGGCCGTGGGGTTGCTTTTGATCTCGCATTCATACGAAAGTCATTTGTACACAAAGAATCATCCATTGTTAAGAAAAATAAGAAATAAAAGCAAACGATATGAAGACTATATAAGTAACACCATTGCCATTTACTTACTTATTTATTTAGAATGTCCATTCACCTGACTGAGCGCTGCATCTGCCTTCAACAAATCACCCTCACTCAGACTCCTAAAAGCCCCTCCACCAGGGGTACTCGTGCCGCTCATGACCGAACCGGAGCGCGATCGCACTTTCATCACCAAGGGGCTGTTCAAAAAGAAGATCATTAAAACAATTACAAAATCACGAAAAACATTAAAAAAACGCACAAAGGATAAGAATCTTCTTCGTCGATCGACGCTCCTGCCCAGCTGTGTCCGCGGTAGTCGCTAGTGTTTAAAGACTGCATCTACAGCCGAGCTCGACATCAGCGATGAAGAAAATGTCGTTCAACCAGAGCCGAAACGTACATCTTCTGTCAGTGTCCCCATATCACCCGGCGTCGCCATTCCTCGCAAACGCGGGCTGGCAGGCATACTACCCGGTCTCATCCTCTCGACGCCGCCACCGAAATAATCCACCTCCCCGAATCCCTCTCCGTAGATCTCCTCCCCATCGCTGCCGTAAAAGGCATCAGGGTAGGCACGCCGCAAGGCGAGTTGTCGGGCTTTGCTATACTCAATACCGAGGTTTTTCCAGTCGAGCAACGGGCTCAAACGTTCGACCCGATTGCGTTGGTTGATGCGCTGTCGACGCGTCTTCTGGGTGAACGTGAACATATTGTCCGTGAGTTGGGTGACAGAGTCCTCGACGGACTGCATGCGGCGGTCAATGATGTAGCAACCTTCGTCCTCGGGCCGTTCTATCAGATCTTGCATGAAGCAGCCGAAACCGGACAGGTTCGTGGTGATAGAGGGTATGCCCATCTGCGAGTGGTCAGTTAATAGCGAGGTGTTTAGAAATTAGAATGAAAACGCTACGAACCACTGTGCACTCGGCGGGTGTATAACCCCAAGGCTCATAATAACTCGGGAAAACACCGAGATGGCAGCCACGAACGAACTCTTCGTAATCAAGGCCAAGGATCGGATTGTTGCTATTCAAGAAGTCTGGGTGGAATATAATTTTGACGCGGTCATGGGCGTCGTTAAATAGTTTGACACGGCGTATCTGGCTGAGAATAGGATCATTGGCGTCGTCGGCCATGTTGTGAGTAACGATAGGCGGAAGGGAATTTCGTTTCAGAGCGAAAATACGACGTTTGAGAAGGACCTGGTCCTCCTCGGAAAGCAGTTCATCTGGTGTAGGAAGGAACTTTTCCTCACTGATCATGAAATAAACGAACGAATTAACGATGATGACGAAGGGTTGACGCGTACCCATGGAATCGTGCAGCATGGTCGAACAGCCTGGCACCGATTCGGTTTTGAATCTCGGTGACGGTATCGCGAAGTTGCTTGGTCACGGCCTGACCTTTAAGGGCTTCGATGGTGTAAGAGTGAGTGGCGGCGGGCATAATGATAAAGGCGACGACAGTGACGTTGGATCCCGCTTTCTGCAGGCGATAATTTAAGCCTAGAAACAACCGGTCAGTTGAGTCAGGAGAATGGTACCGAGACTTACGAGCTAGAGATTCAATAAACATATCCACCCCTTTATTCCTATATTCATATCTGCCCGCCGTGAACATCTTGAAATAGCGTCGAAAAAATAGAAAAAATATGAATATTCAAGATACATACGTATAGGGTGTTGTCCAGGTCGAAATCGTAATGGCCGTAGAAATGGCCCCTGATAAATTCGTTAATCTTTGCTTTGCTCGTGGCGTGGAGGTTTTGGAACTCGTGGATGGCCTGGAACTTGACGACGTTGAGCCCGTTGGGAAGTACACCATCGGGTTTCCTCTTGAGTAAATGTTCACTCTCGTAAGCAGTAATGTGGGAAACGGTGGTGAAGACATCGGCACAGTGGGTAGCGGAACGTTCGATACAATATCGGTGGTAGATGCCTCGCTTTCCTGCTTCATGATCGACGTCGAAGTATTGGAGATTGTTGTAAAAGTCGACTGAGCCAGCGCAGAGATAGCGGCCGAGAAGAGTTGCGTGGGTGGTGAAGACGGTGGTGACGTCGATGTGCCTTTTACGGCAGAGTGGAATAGCGAGGCCAGCCTGCCACTCGTGGAAATGGGCGATGACAGCGGTTGTCAATTGCCGGGCAACGTACTGGATATAGATAGAACTTGATCAGGAGGGAGCCAAGTTTGGAGTGAGAGTACTGACATCACCAAGGAACCATGCAACGAGGTACCCAAAGACGATAGTTTCGTTCGTTTCGTGGTCGTTTGGAGGACTGGGAATGCCAGCCAAGTTCCACAGATCGCCCTTCCACTCGTCTAACCGCGAATATGCGCTGCCGGTGTCGAAGAGGAGTACGTGGGGATTGCCCTCGATGAGCCAACGACCGTAGAGAGCCTTGACGCCCTGCGAGCGCATTGACTCGAGACTGGCGGCCAGATGTTCGTCTGTCGGTTCCTCTGCCTCGACTTCCATGGGTGCGGTCTTGTAAGAGAGGGGTCCGATGAGGCAGTATCTGTCGCCATATTCCGAGACGGTGACGGGGACTTTTGTTTTTATGACAGTGTATATACCGCCGACTTTGTTAGCGACCTCCCAGGCGCACTCGAAGAGGAGGGGATTGTGAACGTCGCGTTTGAGGTCTGGCATGGTAAGGGGTACAGAGCAAAAATCTACTTTTTTGATATATCGGGCTATTATCTCAACCTGACGTCATCCAATCCAACCAACCATCACCGCACAAATCACACTCGACACCAAATTCACCTACACAATCAGTAAATTTTGGCGCACAATACACTCCTAATTTACCTGGTTGTTGCTCAAAAGATTTATTCCGCTGATAACCCGAACACCGTCCTTGGTTTTGTTGGTGTCTTGCAGAACAACGCGCTTTGTGTTTGAATACCGCGTTTCTTGAACCGTCGCCCCAAGCAGTGAATCCACCTTGCACCCTATTTTCAGCCGCAGCTCCAGGGAGAACAAAACTATAACTGACCAAACTTCCCATTCCACCGCCGCACATCCCCCACGCCACACTTTCAAATAAAATTCCACTCCACTCTATTGAGCACCGGCTATTCTCAATCACCATCGTGACCTCCACCAGCATCCCAATAAATCCACCTCCAGCGATCGACGCAACCGTCCCACCCACCGATATCGCGCCGTTTGTCCCAGCCGGTACGGTCCTCAGGGTTGTTATCAGCTTCGGTCGCGAGCTTGATAAGATCCCCAATTCTGATGCCAGCGTATCTCCAAGGCAGCAGGCAAAGTGCCTTCCGATAACTTAGCACGTCCACTAAAGTTATTCCAAGTGACACATACCCCAAAGCACTCAGAACCAACCTGCGACTCCAGCCATTCGCCACCGTCCTCGATAGCGGGCACCATCCATTATTATCGTAATCGATACGTGTTTGAAAGACCGCTATGCCCACAAACTCTGCAATTCTAGCGTGAATGCTTGTTGGTACGAACGCCGCATTCCACAGGAACGCTGCCGCAAAACCAGACGCGCTATTGCACAAGACCTGCCAGCCAGTGCGATAACCCGCCTCCTGGTATCCATCTTCAAGTTGGGCCTTTCGTTTCTTGCCATCTACAACAACCAATGGGTAAATATATAGAAATATCTTCGACCAACACTCACACTTTGTTGCACGACTGCCAGCAAGATAGAAACCTATCAGGGCCACCCCAAATACCCGCACCCCTCCGCTCATCATCAAGAAACCAACCACGAACGCAGCCAAAGCACCACTTGGAGAGAGTGATTTTTTCCGAAGACCATGCCCACTAAGCAACAAGGCAAGGAAAAGGGGATAATAGTCAGAGAGGTGGACCATCGGGCCACAATGATATGTATATGATCAATAATTGGTTGACGCGTTCTGAACGCGCCTAACCCACGTGTCTGATACTGATCCGTTCCCATGATCTGATCGACCACCAACGACGCTCTCAACCCCACTCTCCTGCAACACGAAACCACTCCGCCTCGGTGAGATTCAACCGAACATCCTTCTGAAAAATATTTATCCACACACAACCCCTCTTAGTTGACCTCGACGACCAATAACGCGCAGTAAGTAATTGCACCGTGATGACCCTGGACTGACTACCGCCGTAAGAGATGTACCTGTGTTCTGTGGGCTTATACACTTTACAGACAGAAAGCCGCCACCACGCGATTCCATTGTGAATGTAGGTACAATTCCTTACATTTTCTGTGAAGAGACGGGGTTATTATTCGCGGCTTGGTAAGGGGCTCTTAGTTTCCATCAACAATGATCAAGCCACAAGCATCATGCGGCGCCCGAATTTGATCACTGCACCCGGTCGCTCATCTAATTAGCACTGAACGTCCTCCTGTTCAGCTCTTATGCACCTCCTGTGGTGGAGATCAACGTGTTCGACGAGATAAAACCCACAGGGCTTGGAGGTTCGCAACTTTTGACAAAAAGTCCCCTCGGCTGGTCTTCATGTTCGAGGTGGGACACGGCTCGCTTTCGTCTATCAACTTCCTAGGCCTCCTTGACCCTCGTGCGGGGCCCGAAGTCTACTATCAAAATGTGCGTTTAAATATAATCACAACCCACTTCCCCTCCTAATGCCTTCGCTTCGCTTCGTAGAGTAAGATCACCTTCGTGAAACATGCCGTCACCCTCGGAACGCTGGTCCTCATAGCAAGTCCAACCCCTCTTCCTTTTATTCCAGGTAGGCTGATTTTGCGGAGACAGATATATGATTACCTATGTACATTCGACCAGGAGGTGCGTCGCGGACCCTGCCAAAGGCTTTCCATTCATTGACGTCCGTAAACCCACAGGTCGAGCATGTATGGTTACGCCCTCGGTCATTGGGAACATACCTGTTTGTCCTCAACCGGTATCTGCCAGTAGCTAACTTGATTTTGGCCTATATTCGTGCGTTCTCTCATAAAGAACTCATGTGGTCCGACTAACGCCCATCTACTACAGCCTTGAAAGTGTACATGCCGGCTTCAGTTCGTATCCTGGTTATCCAATTTACATCGATCCACTAAGCTCTCAAATATAGGCATGCCGCCATGTGTACATCACAATTGCATGTACGCCGCATCGCCAGACTTTTGATTCGTTATTCTTCCAACTTATCATTTATAGGGATCAACCTTACTGGAATCTGTGTTGCCCAAAGTACGTACAAGCCTTGCGTGCAACAACTTGAATTCACATTTTCCCCCTAGTCATCCTCTACCTCCGAACCATCGCTCTCTGGGCACGAAATCGTTGGGTATTATGGTCGCTTGTAACTTTATATCTGGTGGGTCCTTTCACATAATATTTTTACCAAGGATATGATCTTACCATCTCTGTAGTGTACCCTTGCACCGTGCCTTGTTCTCGCCAAAATATACACCAATAGCCTTCATTGTGCGTCTAGGGAATCGAGAATACCACCCCCATTTTGTACTCACTCCCCGTGCAGTCGGCGTCGGTCCTCCAGGTTCTGGCGCAGGGTGCATATTGCTGAATTCGAACCCGATAATATTTCTCGACTACATTCTACTGTTTATTTCGGAAACGAGTGAGTAGCTCCAGACTGTTATTGTCTTATTCTAACATCCATGTGTTGCAGCTGTCGTCGTCCTCACGCTGGTTAGGGCATATAAGCACCGTACGCCCTCCTCGATGTTCTTTCTTTGCTCGTCAATGTAAATGCTTATGTTTAGTACGCTACTCCAACTCGTCGTGGGTTCACCAACTGTATGAGCGCGGTAAGTATTTTTTTAACCCCTAAATTTTTCTATCCAATTGACATTCGCACAGGCTTCCTCTTCTACTTTTATTTGCTAGGTCAGAGAAAATCCATTCCAGTCTCGAATAGGGTCATTCCTAATTTTCCGGATGGACCACACAGGATTCACGATCTTGAATATGTTATTCCCCATTTTCGCTCCTGTGCGTTCCCGCCTCTCGAGGCTATCCCAATCAGCTAACCAGCATCGTCATTAGGTACCTCTCAGGTCAATATTTACGTTGTAAGCATACGAAAAACCCTTCCCCATACTCCCTGCTCATGCATCCCCGTCCTCCCTCCCCTCCCTTTATAATCGTGTGATCAGCACGCAAATGGCCCTCCATTCCATGTTCTGCAGTAGGGTTGTTTTCGTGATTCTCAGCCAGCAGAGTCGCCGGGACGATGCCGATTTCGATACCCGGCAACAGCCCACCGATGGACTCAACATGACCTCCATGCTCGATACGTACGCCACACGAGACGAATTTCTCCCGCCCCATCGGCGGCGGGGATCACGGTATCGGGGTAATCCTCCATAATTAAGATCCCTGTAAACCTATACGAGGCATGTTTTATTCTTAACCCACTTTCGTAATTTTCTGAGAAGAAATCTTCGTCTCTTAGATGTGTCGAATGGTATCTATGGACTAAAAAGGGGTCAAATCCACTTTATTCCAGCACCCTCAGCTTGTAGATTACGCTATTCGTGTACGTCATCGTTGTATCATTATTCTATCCTAGAAACCCTCTTCTTGGACGAAACTGTCAGTGTCAAATCGCGGGGGAGTTAACTGTCTGATACGATCGCCGTCGTTTCCGAATGTTCTCGCAAATCTTCCAACACGGTACCAACCTCTACTCTGATTTTTCGGAAATAGGTCGGCATTCTCGAGCTTCTAAATACCTCTCTCTTTCCATGGGGGAAAGATAAAACGGAGCCGCGTAAAATCCCTGCTTGTTGTTAACGTCTTTATTTTCGTCCCACCGACTCCTCGCCACGCTCCTAAAGGTAACAACAGGTGCGGATAGGTTTTTTATTCGGCCGAAGTCGTGGTATTTTCTTTCTTTCTTTTTTTTCCCTGTGCGGAGCCTCATTGCATAATGTGGTCGAGTCATGGATCCCACTTCCTCCCACAGGTTTGCATTTCTCTCCCACAGTCTGAGTCTGAGTCGAACAAGTTCTCTTGGGCCCTTGGGAGTCATGGTGAAGGTTCGCTGGCCCGGCGATCGTATGGGAGTATTAATTATGTCACTTTTTTTAATCGAAACACTCACACTGGACGGAGATGAATGGACGGCTTACAAGTTACGAGAACTTTCGTATCTAGGATGTTCTTTTGTGCGGACCAGGTTGGACGTATGTACATTGCTAGTATCCCCTCAACGGGCGCTTACTAATTGGCTAGGAGACTAGGCGCTTGCAGCGATCATGTTTCCGTGAACATCTCGACTTTGTGAACATATATTAAGCGCCTGTATCTCCTAGCTTCTATGGGGACTCCGCTCCGCTTCGTTATCGTAAATCAAAATGCTCATGCGATCTATTCGGAGGCCGGAACCGGAATCGTGAGCCTCGTGCACATAAGTATTATATTCAACGATGGCTGGGAATTGTCCTTGAATTGTCCACTGGCAAACAACTTTGAATTGGGACCCCTTGGAAGTTCTCACCATTGTGCAGCCCTTGAGGGATATGAAAGCCATTCAATAAATACTGGGAAACTCCGTTCGCAATCTCGAACTAACTTTATAAGTACATAAGTTGATGGCGAAGGCACAGTTTACATTTATATCCTGCATCATTCATATGTAGATAGTGAATGGAAAGGTTAATCGCATGCGATTCTATGCGATTGTGTGAATACATATGAAATACATATGTAAGGATTCGGGGGGTTGCGAGGACCAGGGCAGGCGTGAAATTTATCACCGAACTCCGCATCCTGTCTCCGAGGAAAGCCGCTATGAAGTTTCAGGTATAATGTGTATCACCAGGCGCTGAACTTCAACAACGCAACGCAATGGATAATGGTTCAACGTCTTGACGCTTATGGGTTTTAACGGAGAGAAGAGTGGAAAAAAGCACACGTTTGATAGGATGTGCGTGACTCGCAGGGGGGGCCCGGGGCGTTGAATTTGGTACGGCTGCCATATCGCCTTTAGGAAGAGAGATGATCGGAATCAAAGTTGATGACTGAATTGAGAATTGATCAGGAGAGATCCACATGTCGATCCTCGCTCAAGGATCTCCACTGTCGACAGGCTTTCTCATCCACAATGTTCATTCACTTGCTATGATTCAACACATCATTTTGCTCTTCTCACGCATTGTGGGTGCGGGTCCTCGAAAAACGCCCACATTCGAGGAGCCGCCGGAGAATCACCCTGATGGCGTTCTAAATTGCCTATCATGACCTATCATAACTCCCATCATCAAGGCAACGAATTCCAGGTCCAAAGTCACGCGCAACTCAGGGTCCCTACTAATTGAGCAAAAATCGGTTTTGAGCGGCCCTTTCCTTGGCTGCATTCGCTCAAGACGCTTTGCCCTCCCATGTCGCTTTGAGTCCCCGCTGGTTCGCCTTCTCACTTGGTACACTGGGTTCTTCATTCGACGCTGGCTCGCATCTGACGCACTTTGCTCTCCTGGTGCCCGGGTAGAGGTGTGTCGTCCTCCTTGAAAGTATACGTGGTCTTATCTTCTTACGCCGCACCCCGCACAGCAGGCTTGGCTTTGCAGAGATGTATTTATACGTGAGTTCAGCGACTCTGCCAGCCGACTCAATTCTGAGGGGGGGGAACGATAGAACAAAGAATTCATCATAGCATCACACGTCCTGGTAGCATCGTCCATGGTTCTGGTGCGCCACCCAAGCCACTCTTCTTCCAGTTTAAAATCTAATTTAATTCTTGACCAGGTGTACGATGCACTCCTCACAATCGGCGACGAGGTACACATTTTCTGTTTGCACCATTCCCTGCGCTAGCTGATTTTTTGGTATGTCTAGATCAATTATGTTTGGTTTCAACCTTGGACATTGGGGAGCATCCTCTTCATGATAAATCGGTACCTTCCCTTCATTGACACGTCCATGGGCTTGTACTGTATGTGTATGTCTTGAATCCTACCTACGCCTTGCTCACTTCCCTCAAGTGCAATTAACGGAAACCAGCCCCAGTGTAAGGATCTCTTCCGTCAATTGAACGCTGATGTTTAGAGCACCTTTTCGAACAGCAATGTGAAATGTACTACAATGGAATAACATGTAAGTTGTGTCATCAACGGTGACAGGAAATCTTTGGACTCATCCATCCTCCAGGGTTAATCGCGATCGGCTTGATGGTATCTGAATGTACGCCTTCATGAAGTTCTCGATCCTCCCCCATCTTTAAACACATGTCTTCAGTAATTCTTCTCCTTCGGACGTGGGCTCTATGGGAACGGTCAAGGAAGGTACTTCTCATTCTTGGAGGGCTTTCAACGGTAAGTACGCGACCTTCCTTCTTCGCTTTGACGTCCTGAGTTTCTTTATGTGCAGGCCACATTCATCCCCGGCATTCTCATTACACACTGGGAAATTAAATCTCTGCATTGTACGCCGCACTGCTCAATTTTCCAGGAAACGATTCACTCATCCGTAAGCAGTTGGCGCCGTTCCTGAAGGAGGGGTTGGATGCAACTTAATTTCCGCGAGCAAAATTATCATGGTGGCATATGTTTTGATAGCGCTTTCGGAAACTGGTGCGTCCTTTCCTGAGGATGGGGTCATTTAGATATTAATTCCACGCTCTCAGTTGTGGTCGTATTGACCATTATAAAGGGCCAGCAGCATCGGGGTATGCAATCATATATTCCTCTCAGCTTCTTTCATTTGATGAGATCCATTTACAGCACGAAACTCACGATCTTCTTGGGTTAAACGTGTCTATCGGCATGGTCTAATTTTCTACTTCTATCTGCTTGGTTCGTCGTGGGGATTTGATCTCCCTCGAAGACACTTGCTAACAACTCGCCCGCACAGCTATCACGGTCGTCAACATGGTCGTTCCCGTTGCGGCGTCGCAACCTCGATATAAAAACTATCTCGCAGTGTAAGGCTACTGCTCAACCTGCTGACCTTGAATGTTGACCACTACCTACCACCCAGCCCGCAACGTGTTTTCCACTCAATCTTCTGCAACCGGGTGATCCTCCTTATACAACGACAGCGGTCAATACGTACCAACCCTCCGGAGGAAGCCACAGAACAGCACCGGTCAATTTCAAAACCGCGATATACAGGAAATGCTCTGGACACTGGGATAGAAACACGTTATTCGAGGGATTTAGATCTGGACATCCGGTATGAGGTTGGGGAGGACGAACACGAAATGTCAACATACAACCAAGACTGGACACGATAGCATTAGCTTCAGTTGTTTTCTATCCTCCCCTCTTCTTCGGTGGTCATTCGTTCTCTGTTACCTCAAATCCCCTGTATGTATATTCTCTTGGTCACACGGCACCGCCGGATTTCAGTTCGGCGTATTCTAGAACTTTTCCCTTCAAACCCCTAAAATTCCTACACCACAACAATACGAGAAAACATACTAATAGCTCCAAGGGGCACAGATGTATATACTATTTCGCTTCTGGCGTAACCTCCTTCACCGCAGAGAGTGATTTTTCAAAATAGAGATCTTGCTTGCCGAAGAGCAAGCTGGAAGCAAATTTAATACCTTGGCTGGTAAACATGAGGCCGCGGGACTTACTCGAAAAGAGCCATGATCGTCCACTTTCGATTATCAGCTTCCGGGAACACAAGTGATCGAGATCCATAAAAAACCTAGAAATCGGAAAATTAAATTTCAAATTTCGTCAGGGGCTTTGTGGCGAGATCAGAAAAAGTTAAAAGACCTACATCGTCGTCCACTTCATGTGGCTTCCGTGGCAAACAATGTAAGAATTTCCAGGATGGGTTAGCATTGGCGCAAAGTGCCTCGGTCACTTGATACCCTTCGAACGCTCGGAGACGTTCCTCTTTCTCGGCTTCTTGGCCCATGGAAATCCTACGAGCACATCAACAAGAGGGCCTCTCACCTAAATAGAACGAGCTTACCAGGTATCAGTTACGACGACATCCGCACCTCGTACCGCTTCCTTTGGGTCTTCACCCCACCAGATACCCTTGTCGCATTCCAACTCCTTCACACGATCCCATACCTCTGTTGGAGCTCGATACTGCTTCGGACTCGCCACCCTGAGCTGGTGTCCCAGTCGAGGATAGGTGACGAGCATATCATGCAGAACATTCGCGGAATCACCGACGTAGGCTACGGTAAGCGGCTTGAGGTCCGGGAGGCGCGCGGGTGATTTTCTGGGATCCTTAGCCGTCCCAAATTGGTCAGAGTGCTCGTGGAGAGTGAGTAGGTCAGCCAAGATTTGGGTTGGGTGCCACAGGGACGAGAGGGCGTTGAGGACTGGGACGGGAGAGTATTTAGCCAGTTCCTGTCAATGCAAAGCCCTTGAGTTGAAGAAGACACCGTCTTGCCTAGAAATTATACGCTCACCTCGATTTCCGAGTGGTCGCCGACACGAGCAAAGACGCCCTGGCACATTCCACCAATTACACGAGCTGTATCTCGAGGGGATTCATTGACGCCCAGCTGGATGTCCTCACTTCCGAGAAAGAGAGCGCGACCACCGAGAAGCTCTGCACTTGTCTCGGCAGCAACCCGCGTCCTGGTGCTTCGCTTGGAGAATAAGAGAGCAATGGTTTTAGGAAACAGAGATTGGGAAGGGAGTCGCATGCTCTTCTTGCCTGCTTGAGATGGAACACTGGGAAGAAGCCATGGTTGAGTGCGCCTCTTGAGACCATAGGCATGGTTCAAAACACGCAATATCTCTGGGGCACTGAGGTCGCCCAAAGTCATAAGATGAGGAACCTTGCTGGCCATGGTCGTCGATGACTCGAGACCAAAATTCCGGCGCGAAAGAAAGAACAGTTTCTGAGCACGTGACATGTTATTCCAGGGACGCGTTGTTTCTCTCCCAGCTCTTGACAATACACCATGGCTTTGCGTGCATTGTGATCTGTGAGTTTTATTTTTGGAGTATTCAAAACCCCATCTAGAGCTGATGCGTCAGATGGCATACGTGTTTCACATTTTTGATCTCTTTTTCTGGGTCAGAACCTGTGCTTTCTGATAAGTATCCAACTGGACATTTGATTTTCAATTGCGCATCGTACGACGCAAGTACGACGTACAAAACCACGCTCCTGGCTAAATCGCACAATACCACGCTATGTATCCTGTCCTAAGGACCGCCTTTGAATCAACCTGGCAACATGCCACTGAAACAGTGAAAGCACACCCAGTTCTTCTATACGGCGCGATTGCGGGGATAGGTACGTTAATTTACGTATATTATCCCGTCTAGTTACTCAAGATTGGCTCTAGTTTGGTCGATCTGGTCGATTTTCTATCGAATTTTCTTATACCCTCGGTTCTTCTCTCCCCTCCGCGCCGTTCCTGGGCCCTCACTGGGTCATCCACTCTATGGTCAATTCCTGGCGATCATGCAGGGTGAATCAGGCATTCCTCAACGAGCATGGGTAAAAGAACACGGTCCCCTCGTTCGCGTCGTCGGGCCTTTTGGCATTGAACGCCTCATTGTGATGAAACCTGAGGCCCTTCAGAAAATTCTTGTCAATGACTGGGTTGACTATCCAAGAGTGCGCTCAATGTCCGATCAACATGACACTTGATTTATTCTTGATTCTTGATTTCTACTCCAGCCTAAATTCATGCGCGATGTCCTTGGATCTGTTACGGGGCATGGCCTGCTGACCGTAACTGGCAACGAACATAAGCAAATGCGCAAGGCTATGAATCCAGCCTTTTCAATTCCCAACCTGGTGGCTCGTAAGTCTATTGATTTAATGGAAAGATGTCCACCTTCGATTTGGGATAAACAGAAAGTGAAATGTATCATGATGCTATCGAAGGGTAAGTAATATACCCTTGCTCCGTTGCTCTATTGAATTGAACCTTCAGGTTGGTTAAAATCCTGAACGATCAAATCGATTCCGAAAAAGAGCCACAGGATGGTAAAGAATTGCTCATGTACGAATGGTGTACGGACGTGGTCAACATTATATTATATTTTTGCAGAGAACTGACCCCAAGAATTCTCCAGTAAGCAAAGCCACTCTCGACATAATCTGCGAAACCGCTTTCGGATACCGCTCTGATTCCCTTCACAACGCTCACAATGAGCTTGCGGAAGCATACGACACTTTGACTAGCCTTCAGACCGGTAAGTCGAAACATTGCTGTAAAAATTCCTACCTGAATCTTGTTTCTAGGACCCAACCTTGCCCGCTTTATTGCCATACTGTCGCTTCCAGGAGCCGTAAAACTGATATCCTCAGCGTGGGCTTTCAACCACCGCCATTGGTTCAGGAAATTTCGCCAGACAGGTAACACCACAACAAACTTCGAAGCTCTCCAATCTAGCCTAATCCTGATTCCTCAGAACAACTAGCATTGCATACGGAATCTATGCACCACATCAGGAAGGTCTCGGCCGCCATGCTGAGGGAGAAGATGCGAGATTCAGCGGCTACTCGCTCGGATTCAGAAGCTAAGCGAGATATCATGAGCCTGCTTGTTCGAGCCAGGAAGGCAGATTTAGATAACAAAACCGACGGATATGCCATGAGTGATGAGGCGATGATGGACCAAGTTGTATGTTTCCCTTTGTCTACCGTCAAGAAGTATTTATATCGATCGGACTCTCTCACAGTTAACATTCTTGGGTGCTGGGCATGAAACTACGGCTTCAGGATTAGCTTGAGTAAACTTCCTTCTGGATCATATCGAATACCCGCCATCTTATCTCCTTTGCTCATGACCAGACTCTTTGGCTCCTCGCAAAAGACTCAGAATCACAACAGAAATTGCGAGCCGAAGTAACGCCGATCTTTGCAGAAAACCCTCGCCCTGGATATCGTGCCCTCAAGGATCTTCAATGGTTGGACTGTGTTGTGTAAGAATCATATTTTATTCTCTAAAGGAGATGCTTGAATGGTTGACCTTGATCAGCCAGGAGAGTCTTCGCTTGATGCCGCCTGTTCCAATGACTTTCCGTCAGGCAGCTAAAACTGATTACATCGATGGCGTCTTGGTACCGAAAGGTACTCTATTATATATCCCCGTGCGTTTTTGATCCTCTCCCTGGGTATGCTGCCATAAGCTCCCTTTTAATTTTCAAAATTATGTCGCGCGACCACTTCTCATTGTTATACATATTAGATTCGAGTGATCAACACGTGGAAAGAGGTCTGGGTTGAAAACGCCGAGGAGTATATTAAAACACATTGATTCTCCTGGCCGCCACCATTCATATCTCCCTCCTGGTTTTACCCCGCGCGGTGGTTGGATCCTCCCCCATTGTCCAACTCGCCGTTCTCGACGCTTTCGTTCCTTGCTGGTCCTCATGCATGCATCGGCAAGACGATGTCGATCATCGAGATGAAGGCTGTCCTGGGGTAAGGCACCGCCTCAGCTGGGAAGTTCTTGTTACTGATTGAACGTGGTGTTCTCTCTATGTAGAGCATTGATTGCCAACTTCGAGTTCGAACCTGCGTATGAAGGCCAAGTACCTCAACCAACGGCGGCAGTTACAATGAGTAGGCCTTTCTCCTACCAAGCTTCTCTTGCGCTGAATAGCGTGATAGAACCGAAGGATAACATGCCCCTTCGAGTCCGCAAGGTTTCTCGTTCCAATTGATGACCAAGACACTTTTTTCAAGGGAAGTTCTCGTTTCTCCCTTTGTAAATGTAAATTTGTTTCCGTGCTCACCCCCCGTTGTAAAATTATTGCCCACTGACCCTAAAATTGAAACTCAAATTATACAAGTTACTCTATAACCATTATAGGCATAATACTATACAGGTAACCGCTGTATTTCATCGTGTATCGAGAATCCCAGCCGTCTTTGAGTCTTAGTAGCTTTCCGACCACCAGTTTGTCTAAGGAGCCAAAGTTAATGTCAAGGTTCAAAATGTGGCGGCGAAAAAAGATGCTCGCCTTTGCTCCTGGCAAACAAAGCTTTCCGGTGCACCTTCCCAGTCGTCAAGGACATATTTTCCCGTCGCTGTGAGCGAATCGTCATCCCCTTCTCCAAATAGATCCCTCGCAAGTTGCGTATGGCTGACTCCAGCATACGTTGTCGGACACCGTGGGTTGACAAGAATCCTCGCAGGCCTGAAAACCGAATTGGGTATCAACAGTGTGCCGACCTCTGGTGGGGGCACATCCTCGCCCCCATCTTCCACAGGCATCGCATCATAATCCGAGCCCGCGTTGGCGTCTGGGTCGATTTTTTTGCCCCCCTTGCGTCGGTCTGCACCATCATCGTCCACCTCCTCTTCCTTACCTCCAACATGTACTTTGACCGCGTCTCGCCCTTGCATGAACGCATCTCTCGCGGCGACCTCGATAACGCCACTGCGTCTCCGATGACCAGCACCTGCCCCACTTCCTTTATCAACCTCGTCCATGGCGTCACGAGCGCTGCGCACCCACAAATCGCGACAGAACCACGCCTGACTGCTGTCCAAACAAGGCGCGTCCGGGGAACGCGTGGGTACGCCCTCTGCCCTGCTCAGGTTCTGGAAATCCGTGCCGGCGCGATAGGCGAGACCGCGGTAGTAAGACTGCGCGGGGTCGACGACGTGTGTGCCGGATTCGCAGCAGAATACTTGGAATGGGAGGTGTTGGGCGTACCGCATGGCGCCTTGGCGGTCGCGAGGAGGGACGGCGTCGGGTTTGGAGGAAGATTTGGATTGTCTGAATTGGTCGCCTTCGATATCGCGTGTTCTCCATCTGCGAGGACGTGAGTTTGGATATCAATAGGAAGAGAGAGAGGGGTGTGTGGCTGACCGGTCAGAAAAGATGAAGAAACCGTTGTGTTCGGCCCAATCCATACCGCATACCATGGAAGCTTCGTTAGCGAAGCTGATTTTGATCGTTTCCAAGAGGTCGTTGGGACAGGTGAAGCCCTTTAACCAGACAACTCTTGAAAACTTGATGCTTCTCCTCACCTGCAACTCGTGTAGAGGTTCGAGTGCAAGGTTTCTCATGTAGGCCTCTTCGAGCGGGTAGTACGCCGCGCCTGGGTCTTCTGTCATCCCAGGCACTCTTCGTATCCGAAAGGGAACTCCAAGAAGGGTAAGAACGGCCTCGCAAAGATCGGTCAGAGTTTCTGTTGAATCCGTCGAGTCGTAATCCAACATTGATACGAACAAGTTGTTGGTGCCTAATCGCTTGGCCATTTGGACGATAACAGCAAGCTGGTCGACCAAAAAGTGATCTGCTGAATGTATGATGATGGCCACGTAGTAGAGGTGGTCTTCGCGAATAAGGTCGTCGTATGAATTATCGAGCTTGTTCTGGCCGAAGGGACGTATTAAGGTCGGACAATGAGCAGCGACCCAGCCGTTTAGTGAAAGAAGCTGGTCAATTGCACCGAGGACATGTTGAGCGTCCATTGAAGATGTTTCCTTGTTAACAATGCTGTTCAGATGCGAACTGTTAAGCGACCGTGCTTGTGAGTCCACTTGGCGAGTGTGCTCACTAGGGTAATTGAAATCGTTCCCAGTAATCGCGGACACCATTTCGAATGAGATTGGAAAATATATCCTCCTTCTCGTCCCTGCCCATTCTCGCCTGCAAAAACGGATGGCGCTGGACATTGAGTGACTTGTCAGAGCGCGTTGCACGTTCAATAAAGTTGTGCCCTTGAATTTGGTGGGAATGTATCCTTGGTGGTTGTGGTGGCGGAAAGAAAAAGACTTTTACGAAAAAGGACACGACACAGAACAACGGGAGCCGCGAGAGGGTCCGACGGCGAAAGGTAACGACGGCCATGGTGGCAGTTGAACCAGAGTCGGTCTTTTCCAGATCGGGATGCACGCTTGGCTTGCCATCACTTGTTTATTTCTACAGACATAAAATTACTACTATCTACCTCTTAAGCCGTCCAGGCCTTGGCGATGAGCTCTGTGAGACCTGAACAAAAGTTGAGATGAACAAGATGAGAGAAACGATATGAAGGAATCGTTACCGATGTCGTTTGTGTTGAACTGGTAGATACCAATGAGGGTGGCGACAGTCGCTGTTCGCAGACCCCACTTGACAATCTGCCCCGTCACAGGGAATTTTCGTGTGTGAAGATAGTCAACAATGCAGGCGTCGAACTACAGCAATGATGTCAAATTCCAAGGAGCATTTCAAAATGAAGCAAGCTGACCCCAAGATGCGAATGCATGACCAAGCTGACTCCCAGAACACCATCAAGGATAGGATAAGCGGTCCCCGACGTAACAAACGCTGCGGCGGTCATCGGAACGAGACTTGCTGAGAGAAGGCGTTCGAAGGCCCAATGATGAGATCCATGGGTACGCGAGGACGGTGGGAAGGATGTAGGATCGTTGACGGTGCCCTGGATGATGGCTGAATGTGCGTCTAAGCGTGATCCTTCAAAGAAGCAGAAAATGAGGACATACGACCACCAGGGACGTATTGGAGCTGAGCAGCATCGTTGGTAGCATAGCGAGCTATTTTATGGTCAGAAAGTGTTTCTCGCGCGCCGAAAAAAACCACAGAACTAACCTTGAGAAATGGGTCCCGCCGCGATACGACGACCGAAAGTTCTTTTAAGGGCAGAGCGGAGAACAAGGCTCGAGGACATCGTCGCGGGCGATGAGAAGAGGTTGTTGGTTCCCGGAAACATTCACGAGACCAGCCTCAACCGGTCACTTCCGAGACCGGTGGTAAATTAGGGTTAGGGTTAAAATGATTGCACATGACCCATGTTATCTGCCAGCCTTGCTCTGGGACGGGATCCTGGCTTCAAGTAACAGAGATTAATTCTTTAAACATGTGTAGGCTTGGTTCTATTACATGCCTAGAAAATTTTGGAGATTTTTCGTGCTTTTGGGGGCTCAAAATCAAGATTCAATATCCAATGCCCCATAGCCCCCAATTGATTCTTGAACCTCTCAGGCAATGACGACAAGATCTGAACAAGTATTTGTGTATATATATACTGATATAAGCCATATGTACTCTGGGAACTCTCGTGTTTATTCCACGTGATGTAGCAGGACTTTCTTGGGCTCACAAAAAAAACTGACATTTTAGGTGGTTTTTGCACACTTTTTCACCTTTTTCTTCACTTTGGGAATGTCAGGGAAGCACACTAGTTTACAATAGATCTGTGTATTTAGGCTGAATGGGATGAGTACTGTAACTTGAACTGCAAGGCGATGCCATCAGCAGAGCTGACAGCATCGCCTCGAATCCAGGATCAGCCAAATGTGAGTGCGTGAGGTGTGGAGCGAGTATGACAGTGTCACATCTGGTATATCCTCATCCTGTAGTGGTAGCTACAGTGATATGCTCAATCAAATCCTGTGAGAGGAGCTGATAACAAGTTTGCATTTCATCAGAACTTTTGTCAAATATTTTATATCAAGAAATGAGAGAGCTTCTGAAGCCAACATAACAGACAACTTATGTTCAATGGCAAGGCATGTGCAAAAAACAATCCCTGTACACAAGGTGCTTTTATTTGGATAAGGTCTCGCAGACCCTCTCCCTTCACCTACTAAAAAAGGAAATTAAGTCTACCAAAAGAGGAAATAAAATAATATGACCAAACTTGGGCTGAGCTTTCTGAGCCTCAAAAACATAAAAACAACATTACCTAATTAGTTAAATGAGTTCTAGAGGCAGAGGCATCCAACTGAGGATGGAGGAGCAGTATAACAGGAACACCCAAACTGCCCCAGTCCACTGGTCATCCCTTCTCCTTACTCTCTGATGTCCATCTACTGCTCTGCCATCTTGATAGTGTTTGGAAGTTAGGTTAGTTAACTGGAAAATAACCGAGACCTAACCGGACCCTAACCGCAAATAACCGGACTGCGGTTAGTGGTTAATGATTTTTGAGAATTTTCTAACCGGTTATTTTGTGGTTAACTAACTGTAAAAAAACCGGTTACAGTCGGTTATAACCGCCCCTGTTCCACACCTTCAAAATGCACCCCAAAACATCCAAAACGGCTAAAATCTGGCTGAGATATTCTCAAATCTCTAAACTTTTAGCCAAAAGGGTAGAGTTTCAGGAATATTATCATAAATATGTCAATTCCTTACCAAATTTAGCGTTCTTGGGCTCTATTTGAAGCTATCATACATGGCAGTAATATTTACTGAGCGATATATGTGCAGTTTTGACCAGTTATGACTCGTTTTTCATTTTTTCGGTGTTAACCAGTTAGGACTGCAACTAACCAGTTTTTGTTGGTTATTTGCAGTCTGGTTAGCTTATTTTGGGCTTGGAACAAAGGCCTAACCAGTCCCGGCCTCAGTGAGAGCCCCTGGGTACCCAATAACTTAACTGGTTTAAACACTACATCTCGCACTCTCTACTGCTGGACTCCCCTGTCACCCCGCACACTGTCATCATTCCCTGCAACCACTGGTCACCAAACCCACTGCACCAACTCGGAGCACCGGTCTTTACATACCACTGCATCACTGGTCTGTAGGACCCTGAGGACCCTTTTCATTTATGGTCCCACTTTTTATGAGTCTGAATATAATGAGGATTCATTCTTATAAGCTCCACATCCAGCCAAAATTTGGGGCGGAGTGCTTCTTACAGGGTGCTCAATAAACTTTGATGCACGATCCGGACTAGATCAAAGGTCCCTTATGCAGTAAAGAAGAGTTATAATTAAACACTGCCCCGATGTGCTGACCACTCCACATGTAAATAGATGGAAACATACAGTCTTCATGCTCCATTTGTTTACTTGTGATTGTACCCCTTGGCACACTGTAATGCTCACATTGTGCTTGTGAATAAGTCCGTCTCTGAGCACTATGTCTTTGCAAAGGAGGTCTTTCAAGGGCTTTGTCTTTGGGTGCAAATCTTTAATATATAATGTGAGGCTTTCAGGTATTTGAGTCGAAAGGTTGGCCTTTCTTACCTTGAGGTCTTTCTTTGGTTGTGCCAAGGTTCTATAGCTCATGAGGAAGCTGCCGATGATCGTCACCAGTCGAAATTGGAAAGTGCAACGGCGGAAAGGGAGGTGCTCGCACACGAAGTGTATGAGGAGGTGTGTTTGGTGATCGAAATGTTATATACGATACTGGTTGAAATAATTTTTTAGCTATTGCAAAACCTCCTCAGTGAGGATAAGGTCCATCTCCACTTTATCCCAAAGAGACCGGAGTATCACACAGCATTGAAGCATCTCGAAACTGAATCAGAGACTCCTCTCGATTGCCAAACTCCCGCTTTCAAAGCATTAGGGACGAAGTGGGTAAGTGGCCCAGGAGTGCACATCTTGTGGCTGGTTGCATAGTCGCAAGTAAAAATGGATGTTTATTCTGCCGGTAGTCTTGCGGGGTGCGCAGAGGAGTCGACAGGAAGTCGGCTGCTCTACGGGGCGAAGGACGATGGAGATGGCAGATGAACCCCCACCTCTCGTCCTTCTCCACCGGCAGAAAGTGTGCTAAGTTACATGGTGTGCTATGTGTAAATGTGGATGAAACGTGAAGAGAGAAGGCGTGGGTGGGTGGGGAAAGAAAGAAAGCGGCCCGAGACGATGTATGAACAAGGGATGAGGGCCGCGATGTGAGATATGGGGATACGTAGAGAGTAAATAGAGTAAAGAGTACGCGAATGCGGAGCGATGTCTGCTGTCCCAAGAAGGCACGCCCACGTGACTTGTCACTTGGGTGTTTCCATCTTGTGGCTGGTTGCATAGTCGCAAGTAGATGATCTGCCGTAGTCTTGCGGGGTGCGCAGAGGAGTCGACGAAGTCGGCTGCTCACGGGGCGAAGGACGATGGAGATGGAGGATGAACCCCAGACGCGATTGGAGATCGCCCAGCCGACAGCGAGAACATCGGCTCGCCCCAGACGGCGACGCCAATCGCAGTTGGTGTGTCACGATGAACGGCGTTGTTTGTCGTGATGCACCTTGCGGGCATGGAGCGGGGCAATGCGCTCGAGGTCCCACCAATACCGCAGGAAGGAGTCCGAGGACCAGCGCCCCATGGACTTAACGACGTCTGGCGGTATGCTGGAGGTGAGGAGCTCAGTGGTTCCACCTATGCGAAAGCTGTGACCGGTGGTGCGAGGATATCCAGAGGCGGTCCAGATTTGGTTGCACCTGGCGAGAAAGGCGGCCTTCGTGAGCATGCGAGGACCGGAGGGCGTGGAGAAGGCGAAGAGAGGTAGGTTGTCAGGAAGGGTGTTGGTCGCGAGGTGGGAGAGGGTGGCAGATATAGGGTCTAAGGAGTCTGAGCAGGCAACGAGAACGACTTTCTCCCCATCTCGGTTCGTCTTTGTGCGAGGGAGGCCGAGGGTGGAGGAGTTCCGACTGCACGTGGAGCGGGCAAAGTGGGATCTGGAGGGAACTACGTCGGTTGTGAAGTCAGAGGAGGAGGAGGGCAGAAGCTCGCCGAGCCGGCATTGGCCCCAGAAGGCGTTTAGGGCACAGGAGGCGATTGCCGCGTCCTTTGGGTCAGCGAGATCGAGGTTGTCAATGAGGAGTAAGAGTATGGTGATGGTAACCGGGGGACGCGGAAGGTTTTTGGAAGATGAGGGGGTCAGGTTCTTAGCACCGTTGACTATTACCCGTAGGCGCAGACCTCCATTCCAAGGTGCGCCGTGCGTGCTGTGCCACGCTTTTAGGCCCGAGAGACGGTTCTGTATGGTGTTGGCGGAGACGAGGCCGGCATCTGCAGCGGCATAGGTGCAGAGAACGAATTCATCTGTAGGGAACTGGAGGCTTTCGGGGACCCCTTCCTGTTTGCAAAAGTCGAGGAAGTGGGTGACGTGGCATGAGTATCCGGCCATGGTGGATTTGGCCCAGCCGTTTGCGAGTGCGTGAGTGATGGAGTTCCTGACTCCGCTGGAGAAGCGATGAGAGGGGGATTTGTAAGACGGAGAGGGTGGAGCCAGCAGAGGTGTCGTTGGAGGAGTGTGGTGCTGGCGGTATGGGTGAAAATGGTTGTCACGTTTTGGCCTCTTTGGGGTGGATGGAAGTTCTGCAAAGGAGCTCGACGGTGCAGTATCGTCCCAGGTGGTCGCCTCCTCGAGGAGTGGGAGGTCCTCCCAGCCGGCGGTTGGAGGGGAGCAGAACATAGAGGTGTTGCACGAAAGGGAGGGATTGATGGCCATCAAGGGATCTATTCTCAGGTTGTGAAATCTAATCTAATCTGGTCTAAAGGTGTGAGGTGGCTAGGAACGGTGAAAGGTGTGAAGGTATCGATAGGGGGGTAGGTACTTGTGGTAGATTCTGGGGTGGTAGCCCCCTGGAGGGTTCATCAGCTAAATTTGAGTCCGACGGAATGTAGGAGGAGGAGATCCATATGGAGTGAGTGGCAACTAACTGTAGTATGTGCTGTAGCACGCGGTTCTGCTCTGGACTACGTGACTTTCCACCTTGTATGGCTTGGATGACGCCTTGGTTGTCAGAGTGGACGATAAAGTGGGTGTTAGAGTAGCCTTGCGATATCGCTCGGAGGAGTCCGAGCTCGATGGCGATGAATTCTGCCCAGCCAATGTTCCGACCACTTGATTTCCATCCTTCTCGTTATTTGATCGACTCCCAGTGGCCGTTGAAGACTATTCCAATGCCCCAGTCTGTGGAGGCGTCGACCCAAAAGCCGACTGAGGAAGGAGGAGGTGGGCGAGAAAGTAGGGAGCCGCAGAAATCCATTTCGAGGTGACATCGCCACCAGGATATGTCGTTGATTACTGCTGCAGTGGGTGATTTCCGAATGAAGGAGGAGCGAGCGCCATTAAAGGATGCGGCGAATCGTGATAAGGAAGGAAGGCGCGAACGCCCGTCTGGGATAGCGAGTGAGCAGTGAACGAGTGTACCGAGGATGCCTTCAGCTTCCTTGCGAGTGAACTTATTGCCTTCGACCCAAGGAGAAAGTCTCGCCAAGTATTTGGCTTTCTTCTTGTCTGGAATTTGTACGCTTTTGGAAGCAAGATCCCACAGGAAGCCGACGTAGGTGAAGGTGGAGTCGAAAGGTTTGGTTTTGGAGTGTTTCCAGGGCCATCCCAATGGGCGGGTGATGGAGTCTATGCTCTCTATGTCATATGGATATGTGTGAGGGGTGGCGAGCGGTAGGTCTTGGTTATCGGAAAGTAGTGGGGATCAGAAGAAGACAAAATCGTCGACCCAGTTTTTAGCTGGGCCTATGCCGTGGGCTCGTATGATGGCCATCATGGCGTCTGCAACTCGCCCAAAGGCGAAGCTGGCACTGGAGGTGCCAAAGGGTGCCACGTGGTCGATGTAGCACAAGCCGTTGAAGTGTATGACGAAGTTGGGTTGTTGAGCAGGCCTGATGGGGCAGCGCCTGAAAGCTGCATCAACGTCGAGGGTGGCAGCTTGAGTGTGCGGCGGAGCATCTATGACGATGGCTGAAATGTCTTGGAAAGTGCCCCAGTCACAGCGAAGGTTGCTGGTGTCTATTTCAGAGTTGAGGGAGGACCGAGAAGGGTCGTTGCATGGGTAGGAGAAATCCTGGACAAGGCGGAATTCGCCTGGTGTTGGTTTGGGAATGACACCGAGCGGTGACGTTTGGAAAGGGCCAATCAGCGCTTCGAGACGCGAAGGGGAGAAAGGGCCAATGTATCTGCCATTAGAGAGTTCAGTATTGATGTAAGCCTTAATTTCGGAGGGATGCTGAATAGCAGAGGAATGATTAGTGGGAATGTATGATTCTGAGGGAGTGGAGTGGATGCCAAGATCGAAACCGTGGTGAATGCTGTATAGGACATCGGAGAAAATATTGAACAAATTGAGGAGACGAAGTTCACGTTCCCAGGCATCAGCGATGAAGGGCGTGATGATTATGAGGAAGCTAGAGCATGGTGGCGCAGGTTTGGGCGTTGTGGAACTTGTCGCCGCAGAGGGAGCAGGCATGTTCTCGGGCGCATTGGTTGAAGGTACAGTTGCCGTTTTTTCCATTCCAACCGAAGCAGTATTGCCGGCCACCCTTGTCGGTACGTGGCACGTCAGGTGTGGCGGGCTTGGGGAGTAGCAAGGGCCTCCCGTTGATGAGGGTAACGGCGAGACAGGATTTGGGGCTGTGGGATTGTTCCCCACAAAAGAAGCATCGGCAACGAGCGGACGCCTTCGACGCTTGGGCACAAAAGGAATCGCCGCGCATCAAGGCGGAGTAAGTGTTGTCAGCGGCACGTTGGTAAGGTTGGAAACGTGGAGAGGAATGTGGGGGGGGAGCAGCTCGGCTCGCGGTTTGAACTTGGGCTAGTATCTTCTCAGTAGTGTAGCGGACGTAGAGGTCGTCAAAAAGCCTTCTGTGGAATATGGAGGGGTCGAGGGAGTTTACGACGGATCGGCGACGAACCTCGGTATCATATGCCAGCCAGAGTGACCAATCTTCTGCGCGGGTCTCCTTGAGTATGATCGAAGTGTAGTGGGTGCGCCACAAGGCGACTTCGTCCGGGTGGAATTCATCGATGAGCTTAATCAAGCGTTGCCATGCTTGATGCCACTCGTCAAAGGTCATGTTTAGTTCGCCTGCGCAGGAGAGTGTCTTGGATTTCGCCGTAACTTGGCCATCGACGACCGCAAGGAAATCGGCTAAGGATGTTTGGGAGGCGGGTTGGGAGGCACAGAATTTGTCGGTAAGGTAGGTCAGAGGAACATGGGTCTCCCACTTTCGGAGCTTCTCGCGTATAACATCGGGGACCATGAAACCTCCTCCCGAGACTGTGGCGCCGAGCTCGCGGTGAGGGCGGGATGACTGGGCTGAAGCCGAAATGCGAGGCATGACGATATGGGGCTCTGGACGTGGGGCCATCCCTAGGTAAAGGCTTACAGGATTATATGAGTATAGGGTAATAAGGTAGGGTTTTGGGCTGAGAAGCACCTAGGGAACTAGTGATGTGTGCTCGGAATGGAGCTGGAAGTGAGGGAATGCTCAAGGAGCTAATGGAACGAGGCTCAGCAGAGCTAGGTGTAGGTGCTCATGGGAGATAAGGCGCAGGGGAAAGTGCTCATAGGAGCTGCAAGGAAGGAAGAGTGGCTTACCTTGCAGGTACTCTTCGATGCGTTCGTTTGCTGCGACTTCCCTGTTTGCCGCGCGGTGAGGTGGCTGTGGGGCTGGGTCTCCATTTTTGATGCCGTTCCAGTTGCTGATGGTGTGCGAGTCTTGAGAGACGTTGGCGGCTTGGTTCCCGAACGGCAGGGGGTCTCTGTCGGGGTAGAGTGCAACATAGTCGTAGTTGTGCTGCAACTCCTGCTTGTGTGCAGCCAAGTAATTCTGCAGCCTGTTGCGCAGTGTTGGACAAATGCCAGTTTGTGGGAGTTGGAAAACTTGACAGGCCTGTCGAAGTTCGACGGTCGTCATTGACGTGATAGGTTTGGTGAAGGTTGGTTTGGGGAGGGAAGATACTGAAGTCATGTTCTGAGGCCCGAGACGATGTATGAACAAGGGATGAGGGCCGCGATGTGAGATATGGGGATACGTAGAGAGTAAATAGAGTAAAGAGTACGCGAATGCAGAGCGACGTCTGCTGTCCCAAGAAGGCATGCCCACGTGACTTGTCACTTGGGTGTTTCCATGTTCATGGACTCTGGGGACATGGAAATTGTGTTGATCATGTGGGATCAGTGGGTATTTATTCACCTTTTGGGATGACAATTTCAGTTTTTTTTTTTTTTTTGATCAGGGCATTTGTGGATATGGAACCATGCCACCGAGCTCGGGTTGAAGAAAGCTTGAAAACAATTATGGACTGGATGTATGCTGTTTATGCCATCAAGAGCAATCGAGTGCACATGGTGAGAGGACATTATCCATCCTCTGATGAACACTTGACTAGATCATTATCAAAGACTGTTCACGGGTCTGGTGCTGAGAATGCGGGAACTCGTACTCAACTGGGATCGATGTTTGGATTAGGGTGGCATAATTCTATGGAGCGGGGGAAGCATATTGTCTTTTATGCCCTGGCCCCGAAAGTAGAGGGTTTTGAAGTGCAAGTCTTTGAATCTGTGCCTTTGAAACATGTGTAACGACCCTTTTAGGTTTGCGGAACTCAAACACAAGTCTATTTCCAATATTGCATTACTGTACCAAGACGGACTCTCGATGCTTTTCCTGGGGGGGGTTAAAAAACTTCATGATTATGTTGAAGAGTGAAGTTTCAGTCACCTATCATGATATGTGAATTCTCTGGCACTCATTCACAGACATGAGATTCTAGGGTTTACACAATTAGAACTGAACGATTTGAATGAATCCATCTTTGCCAATTCCCTCATCATTATGCGTGATGATTTCTCCAACTATCAACACCAAGATGAGGATGAGGTTGCAGTTGTGTACGAGCTTTGGTGGCCTGCACTTGTCGACGATGCCGGTGAACACTACATGCTCTCAGAATCCTGCAGTCATGAGAGAATTCGGGGGGGTTCTTTTTTGTTGGGTGAATATGGTGTTGGTGTTGAACTTGACAAGTGAGTTTCATGGACTTGTCTCTTGGGGATTCATCTTGAATGTTTGTTCAGATGTCATGGGCTCGTCGAGATTGCCTGGAGAGGATCTACTGATTTCCATGGTACAACACTCAGTTTCAGTGACCCGGGAACGACTCGATTTGGTACTTTGGTCCAAATCACCAAGAAGACACCGTTATCCACACATCGATGGAGATCCAAAGGGTTCTCGAAGCGGTTGGGGATAATCACCTACCATGATCAAGTCAAAATTGCACAGAAGAAATATCATTAAATTCACTTGTTGTGTATTACGCTGAATCTCTATCAATGTCCTGGGGATCTTTAGGATAATTCAAAAGCCCATTTGCATTTTTTCTAACACCATGACTCTGATCAAACCACCTCCAAGGGTGTCCCAAGTCAAACCTTTGGAACACCCGACTGACAAGGGCAGCAAGGTGGAGTTCATGTCAAAGCATTATCATGTGGTTCTAATCCGACGGAGAAGAATAACTGGGATCAGAGTCCACTGTAATTCCGTCGGAGGATGAAATTACTAGCACCTAGTTGTCCATTAAGCGTGCAGAATAATTTTAGTGTTTTAGGGTACATGATACCAAAAAAAAACCCCCGATGATATTGCTACTATACTCGGTATAAAAACAATTGATAGTCTAGAGGTGCAATTATGTGATACCAAGATACAGAAAAAAATGACTAGCGCGCACCACAGTTGGCAAAGTTGGTGATGAGACTGAGAAGCTGCATGTCAGAAGTGGCGAGATCGACGGCGGAGGGAGGGCGACCAAGAATAGCCTCCAAGACATCTCTGGCCCCTGATGCCTTGTTGGGGAGAGCGAGCAACCAGTGGAGGACTAACGGTTCAAGTTCAGAGGCGAGCTGGTCGACCACTCTACGGTTCCCTTGAGATACCATCAGAGCTGTCTGAGCCATACGAGCAGTGTTGTCGAGCTCCGTAAACTTGCTTCATATGTCTGTCAAAAAGAAATGAATAACGGAAAAGAAGGAAGAAGAAACGAGGACTTGTCTGCCATGATTGGTTGACTGACTAACTGAGCCACCAGCCAAGTTTTTAGCATGGCCTCTTGAGGACTCATCTTGAACATACAGGTCGAGGATCTGTTCACGTCTCGACATGGACCGCAGGTGACACCCCAATTGGTAAAGGAGCAAGGGAAGTGTTCATTCCCAGCGTACAAGATGGAACACATGGAGCAAATGGGGATGGGCTAAGGAAAACATGAGTGGAACGACAGGAAGATATCGATGAATGAAAGACTTGCTGGGTCATATAAAGATGCGGGCGGGCCCTGTTCCAATATAAGCAGCTCATCAAGTTTGATGGGGCTAATGAGCTCCTCCTGAAGATGATGGTTCAGTAAACATGATGGAGGGCGAAAAAGGTGACATACAAAGCTCCATGATCAATCCACGTCCTCCAGATATGCCCAAGCCTTCCAGGAAGACTGTATCCAGAAGGCTTTATGGCCAGCAACAGAGACCACAAAACGTGGGCACTCGAGCAGATTGAAATCATCAGGGAAATTGTGAAGGTGCTCGTTCTGAATCCATCATGTTAGGATAGATGACACAGTGGTGAAAGAAGGCAGAGTCAAATATACCACTTTAAATCCCAAGTGACTGGCAATAGGGAACATTATGCTCCACGGCAAGCATGTATATCCACTCGATATCCTTTCAATCCAATTCAAGTACTAAATACCACACTTCTAATTCAGGGTTGCAATTTAAAGTCCATCAGCATTCTTGTTAGCACGCCATGACAGACAAACTGCCACCCAATAGTTCCAAGCTTCATCAAGAGGCCAACAAGGCCATGCAAGTTAAACTTTTGAAGCATTGGATGGAGAACAACAAGGGGCCCGGTAAGTCATTTAGGGTTAGTAACCCTCCACCCCACAACTTATCTTGAATCAGAACCCCAGAACAAATCTCCTGAAAATTCTGCACTTATATATCCCACAGAGGCCGTTTTGATTCTGTTGGACGACGAAGAGATTGTGGGTGGAAAGTTGTATCCTGCTTGCCTGGCATGTTACAACGATGAAATGGAATGCCTTTGGGAATTCAGCGCTATCTGGGCTCACATGCAATGCAAGGGCCCGCGAAAGCACTGTGAGCGGTGTACGATCAAGGGGTTGGACTGTCAGTTTGTGTGGGGCATTGCAGATTCTGTGATGAAAATGGAGGAGGCGATGGATCGATTGACTTGTACGACACACACATTCTGAATGCAGAAAGATGGATAGCAGCATTCAGGAACATGGGGAGGCTCAAAAAGGCATCAAAAATGCACTTGGCACAGTGGGAAATTGATGGCTCGTGGAGTTTCTTTACCATTGACCACTATGTCCGAATTTGTTTTTGCTCTTCCCGATGCACGTTTGAGGACCAAGGCAAAGCTCAAGGGTAAGGTTGATACCAGTACATTCACGTGGGTTAGAGGATATTTTGGTGATCTGCTCACAGTGCTTTACTTGTGCATCTCTAGTGAGGAGGAGTTTGCAAAGTACGAGGCAAAAAAGGTTAGAGACCGTAAATCGACAGTGAAATACAAGTAGTGCCTGTTCTTCACGTGATGATACACACTGAATTGTTTCTAGGGCTTCTCAGAGAGAAAAATTGGGTCTACCTACTGCACGCAAGAAGGCTCGTATTGAAGCAGGTATGGGAACAGTCGAACCCATTATTCCTCCTGTTGTTACGGGCATTTACTGCCAACACCCCCATGGCTATATCCAGCAGGAAATCTTTCCAGACCCTGGAGTTGCATTTGACGAGTGGTGTCCATATGCTGTGTGGGCGGATCAGTGCCTGACACGGCTTCCATATATCCCAGATCCCAGTGACCCGGACAAGAACGCTCTCGAAACGGTGAGTCTGTTTTATTTTTTATTTTTTATTTTTTTTCTTCTGTTGTTTTTCTTGTGCATTTCTCTTACTGGTCTTCTTTAGCTAGCCCCGCATCTTGAACAGTTGGTCAATGATGTTTGCAATGCTCGTGGATCTCCCTATGTCGACTACTATCCATATAGTGATGAAGTTGTTGAACTCGGAAACCAGATTCAGGAAAGCTTGGCCAAGGGAAGGATGGTGGTGGTAGAAGGGTGCCCCAATGTCCGGAAAATCAACTTGTCGATGTCTGACCTCCTCAAGTATCTTCACATTCAACCCCATGAAGAGTTTTCTGCACAAGGCAAGTCGAGAGCATTTACAAACTCTAATATATATATTCACTCGTATATTTAGATATGTATCTCCGGGAAGTCAACTTTGAATGCCCACATGTCGGCATGACCATCATGGACTTTATCAAGAGCAGAAAGGACCCCAACATTATCAGGGCCATTCTGGACTCTGCCACTGGTTCTGTGGAGTCTCTGACGCTGATTGGGTAGGTCCTGAGGAGTCTTCATTCGATTTATCCTCAACCACGTTTCAAGCCATATCGACGAGGGCTATGTGGTGGTAGACAAGCTGAAACACCTGTTTCATTCTTGGCCTGTCGACATGAAGTCTTCACATTTCTGGGTGCTCAAACATCACCCAATATTTCACATGTACATCCACCGCGATGCTTGTGGGACCGGAACTTGGACTGCGATATGTTCTGGGTACAAGTTTTGGATCAAGGTGGTAGGAAAGATGGATCCGACGTGCTCCTTCCTCTTTGAATAGTCTCTATGAAGAATACCTCCGTTATTTTCTCGAGGAGCAAGGATCGGGAAAGTGGGAGTTTCCATGCCCTGCCCACTCTGAACAGTACTGCATCTTTGGAAAAGCTGGCGATATCATGTACGTTTTTGTTATTATTATTATTGTATCCTTTACAATGAACATTTCATCATCCTTTTTTTCTTTTTTTTTTTTAGAATCCAACCTCCCAACAACTGGCATGAAGTATATACTCCCAAGGAATCCATAGTCGTTGGAGGCCATACTTTCCTGTATTCTACCCTCTATTTCGCTGATGTGGGATGTTGTTTCAATGTCTTGCACCCTGGGACGACCAATCAACATCACAGTAGTGCACAGCTGACGTTGTCAGCAATGGTGGTTTATATGATTATGTGAGGACCACAAGGCAAGTCGATCATTTTCTGATGTTGATTTATTTCTCTGACACCCTATCTAGCTTACCATCGTAAACCCCTCACCTCGCTATGCTGGATGATCCTCTGCACTCATCTCTACCTTTCTGAAAATGAAGAGGAAGCATAGTCGAACAGGTGATCCTAATGGCCAACGTCCTCATAGATGCCCTGGATTTAGCTATCACTGACAAAGACCACCTCTTTTTGACTATACCATGGACAGATCCTGGAGAGAAGGTCATGATGGATGCACAGATAATTGAGAGTATGAAAGGCGCTGTGGATGATAATTAGCATTTTATATATTTTCCCCTCAGACACTTGTGATCCTGGGATAAGTTGACTTTCTGTATACGGAAGGACATTTGTGATCTGGGATAAGTTGACCTTCTGTATACAGAAGGACATTTGTGATCCGGGATAAGTTGACCTTCTGCATATAGAAGGTCAACTTGTGATCCGGGGTCAGCAGCATATGGAAGGATGTGCGCCAACTTGCGGCTTATAATATGAATATATGCAGTTAATATTGGCAGTGAATGTATGCGCAATGAATATATGCATCATCAATATACGTCTGTGGCTATATAAATGGCCTCTGCTGTCAAATGCTTCTTTCCTCTGCTCCCTCACCATCATGGTCCACAGCAGAAACACTGCACTATCTGCCCCCACCCCTGCCTTTGCAGAAACCCCTAAATACAAGTTACTACGCATGCAGGAGAGTGCCAAGCAGGCTGAGGTGCCTCAGAAGTTGAGGCAAGCCTTTCTCAACTCTCAAAAAGTGGCTGAGGAAGCGCAGAGAAAGGCTGACGAGGCAGAGAAGGAGATTGCGGAAGCTGAGCGATGACGGGTTAAAGAGGAGGCCAAGAGGAAGAAGGAGGAACATGCGAAGAAACAGGAGGAGGAAAAAAAGAGGTTGGAAGGCGAAAAGAAATGGGAAGAGGAAAAAAAGAGGTTGGAAGATGAAAAGAAATGGGAAGAGGAGAAGAAGAGGTTGAAAGCTGAGGCGAAGAAACGGGAGGAGGAGAAGAAGAGGTCAGACGAGGCAAAGAAAGAGGCGCACAAGGGTAAATCCAAAGCAGTTGTGGAGCCTGAAGAAATGGAAGAAGACAAAAAGGAGGAGCAACAGGTGAAGACAGAAGTGCAGGAGGAGGAGGAGGAGGAGGAGGCAGAAGCAAGCACCAGTCACAAGCCAGGTCCATCACTTTTTACCCTAATTTTGTTTTGTTCATATATATATATATAATTACTAGCGACCTACCCACAGAAGAAAAGCGTCAAGATGCCTATGATGATTGATGACTCAGGAAAAAATATCTCTGGCGACCTTGTGCAGGGTCCCCTGTATCCTTCCTGCATGGCGTGTTTCAGAACCCGAAAGGACTGTCAATGGAAGCGCTCTGTAATCCAGATTTGAATGTCTGGACAACCGAGCAAGGCAAAGAGCTGCAAGACCTGTGTGCGAATGAAGGCAAGCTGCACTTTGGTTTTCGACTTTGAAGAGACTCAAAAGCTACCGGCGGAGTGTGATATTGAACTGGAGTCGCTGCCCAAGAGGACCAAACTTGAATCCAATCTCACCACAGCCATGCTGGGAACGATCGAAACCCAGATCACTACGTTGCTCAAGCTCGCCACTTTGCAGGCCAAGATAGCCGCCCAAGAATCCAAGGCCAACGTTGAAATGTTTGAAGAGGTGAAAGATTCTCTCGAGGCGTTGCATGGAAAGATCAACGATGCCTGAGGGCATCTGTAACAAATGGACGTTTCATGTATTATTCACATGTCAAGAATCGCTATTATTCAAAACTGGGGCGTCAAAATCTAAATCTTTGGGTCCAACACGATACCTCGTCCTTGTCCTCCACTTCCCTGATCGCATCCCCCTTGACTCTTCTGTGGTGCGACCAATCACTTTTTTTGTTTATTCCATCCAGTAATCTGGCATTTCTTCCTCCAAGTCGCGTATTTCCCTATTTTGTCAGCCCTGCTATATATATTTTTTCATCAGAGGAATGTGATTCGAGTGGAAAGGCCAAGGATTCCAGGTATGAGGTGCTTCATTTAACGAGGAACAGGGTGGGACAAGTCGTAATATCTCTTGGGTCCTTTCTACATAGAGATTGACTATTCCTTCGCCGCTGACTCCTTTTTGAAGAAGGACTGTAAGCATGAGCGAAAAGTCTTTAGTGTCCTTCACCTTTTTCCCTCCACCAAGACAGGTATGTGCAGTACCATGTGCCTGTATCAATGTCCCACCAAAGGGCTGCCAGAGATTTTTCAAATCGTTCCACAGTGCTCATGTGTTCTTTTTGTCAAAAGAAAACAAAATACAGAGGGTTTTCCATCCAGTTTTCCTAACTAGAAGAATATTTCGATTCCTGTGGGGGTGGAAGCGCCCTATACACGAGGGAAAGGGTTGGACATTCTCCTTGTCCAGTTTCTTTGCGAGTCGTCAGATGGAAGTCAAAAATAGTGTAACGCCGGGGTCAGCCTCAAAGTTTGGATCGCATTTGGCATGGTTTCTCTGGGCAAGACCGTGAGGAACACGGCGAAAGGAGCAAAGGAAAGAAAACATGCCATGGCCTCGGTGTAAGAGTATAAAGCAGCAAGGAGGGCTTGGTCAAACCAGCATTTGGGTTCATCATCGTCCTCATACTCTCCGAGGTACATGGCCTCCATGGAATGAATTCCGCACACAACAGGGCGCAAGTGGGAGTACTAATCCAAATGGATTGTTGGAGTCTGCATTGGGGAATGAACGGGGTTGGATGGTGAAACGCAATTTAAATAGAGAAGAAAATAAAAGGTGAGAATTTCGGCTCTGATCCCATCCTAGATCCTCATATTGACATGAAGTGATCTTCAATGTGACAGCCAACGAGTTGAGAAAGAACCTTTCCTGGCACCGGCGACGGGAAAATTATGACATGACAGCGAACGAGTTGCAGAAGAACTTGGCCAAAGCCAGATGCCCAGATTATTCTCTGTTTCCCCCCCAATGACCATGTTGTCCGTGGATGAGTTGCTGTGCATTGTTGACCAACTGCATGGCCACACCAACATTCTTTGATCCTTGTGTCTTTGCAACAAGGCATTCAAAGATATTGTCCAGCCCCATCTTTTCTACTGGCTTGATCTTTCAGAACGCAAAAGGCACGAAGCAAAAAAATTGATATCATTCTGAACCTTTCAACAAATGTTGGAACAATCTGTGCACCTGGCTGGCTACCCTTGCGAGGTGATGATTCAACTGGGTCTGGGACAACTGGATGATGTGCTTTTTGTACTTGACACACTGACTCGCAAAAATATGTCCTTTGTCCAAATCACTAGTCTTGCGCACTATTGTGCTACCCCAGCGGTCAGAAGCATGGTAGCATCATTTCTTGGGGATATCGTCATCCCTCTCTGGGTCAAGCTTTGCAGACTTGGGGGAATTTCTTCATCCTTTCTCCATCGCACTGAGCACATCATACTATTCGACAGTGTCATCAATGTTACACCTACCTCGGACCTTTGTAACACAAAGACACTAGTCGGCAGTGGCTGGGCACCACTGCGCTCGTTTAGAGCAATCTTTTCCAATTCTTTTCCATTGCTAACACACCTCCTGGTCTTGTGGGCAGAACCCTGGGGCACGCACGAAGAGTGGTACGCTGACCTTGGCATGGGCCTTGGCAATATGCCCAAACTCGTCCTGTTGACAGTCGAATACTCACGTAAGAATGGCCAATTTCACTCATCTGAAAGCATATAGCTGATGGCATTTGGTAGCACGGTCTACCAACACCGAGTATCTGGAAGCGTATGCATCTGTGATTCAGTGTTCTGCCCCTCACCACATTTTGTTGGACTTTAGGGTTAGGGACTGTAGCGCAACCAACCCCATGGACATTGTCAGAAGCCTACAAGTTCCCAATGGATGGAATACAATTGTCTTTGAGATCGACATCAACCATGGTATTGGAGACGCGATGCTACAACTTGTGACAGAGATTTTCTTCAAACGTTCAGACAATTATTACATGCGAATCGATGAGGTTACCTTGTCATCTTGGTATCATCTACCGAAGAAAGTTAATAGGTCTACCTTGGCCATCAAGGGCAGCTCGTTGGATCGGGTGGAGTGCCATGTACATGAAGGAGTTTATCATGAAAAATGGCATGACACTTTCCATACACTGCCCTTTTTTCATTTTCGTTCATTTGTTCAGGACCGTGGGAGACGAGGGTGGTACGAATGGTACACAATGGTATGGTACATGAAAATCGTCCCATGTTCTTTTGTAGAGGGTTCACTTGATTAAATTGGCAAATGGGAAACTCTCTCTGTTTGTTTTTAGTGGAGATATCAAGTCATATCCCCGGTAACATCTGACAATGACTATGGCAATCCTCAATACATCTTGACACTCATGGAGTTGGCAAACACTGCTCACACAAGTTGTACATCATGGGGAAACAAACATTCGCTTCCATGTCAGAGCTTCCTTTCAGGAATATCTGAACCGGGGACTGGCTCTGTCATCTATGACTTCCCTTCCTGTCGATCTTCATTACTATATTTAGAACATGGGCACTCCTGGTGGTCCCAAGCGCCGTCCCTTGGTGATATTTGGCTTGCGCATGATTCATTCTTTTCATACATATATAATTTCCAACTATTTCCAGCGACCATCCTTATTATCTTGGAGGGTCGCCGTTCTCAGCTATTCAATTCAGTTTGATAAGCAGCATCACCATTTCTTCAGCAATCAAAGTTTATTCATTCTCCTTCTTTCCATTCAACCACCATGTCTTCCCCTCGTCAAAAATCACGCAACACCCTCAACGTCGGCTCCCACTATACTGCGAGCCTCGCTGGTCACTGGCCAGGGAAAGTCGAGCCATGGGAGATGGATGTCCTGCACGCATTGACTGCCAACATTTTGGTACGCGATTTTTCTATTCTGTTTCTACTCTTCAACATCTGTTATCTGATGTGATCTCTTATCGATCAGACCTCCCATGTTGCCCTCTATCCAGAAGACTTTGCTGAGCTGGAGCAAATTCGATGGATCACATCGGTAGCCAGCAAGCATGGGGCTCAAAAGCAAGGGTGGAGGTTGTGGCTTCTCTCTGATGACTTTTTGCTCCCTTGGACCTTTGTATGTGGGATGTTCGTTTTTGGGCTGGTCTGTGTATTAATTCTATCACATTTAGGAGGAGCTTGTTTATCCTCTTGACGACACCACATTTCCAAGCTTGCCGGTGAACCCTCCTTATCGAGTAACCAGTACGCTTTCAGATATCCCTTTGCACAAATTTTAATTTTCTCTATCCAGGTTCTGATGAGCTCGTCCCTCTAGTTTTGTTTCTTATGCAGAGCCTGGCATCTGTGCAGCTTGCAGCATAATCTACATTGACACGGGGATGCAGCCACCTTGCCACTTTGTCGACTGGTGGACTAGATGTGGTCCCTGCGACGATGGTGACCATCCCTGCACTTTCACCTTGCATCCCTAGCATGCGCAGGATCTAGGGAGGGTACCTTCCATGAGTGGGAATGTCATCGTTGACCCGTTGTTGGCCGGTTCATTTTTTTTTTTTTTTTTTTTTTTGTTTTTTACACATCGAATCATTTGATCACCTGTGTCTAGAGTTCTGTCAGTGGTTCGAACGACTCGACAAGGCCTGCCGGAGTTCGTGCAGTTATCTCAACTATGCGCAGAAGACTGCAAGAGATGCTGCACATCTAGGGTTTGGCATTTACGGTTTGCTTGTCTGGATGCGGGTGCACATCGAGGACCACTCTTTTCTGTATGTGTTCACCAAGAGGGATGTTTTGGAGGCTTTGATGGAGTGGGTCCCCACTGATGATGACTTGCATAACGTCGACAGGGAGATGCTAGACCTCATCACCAGCCTGGCAAACCAGCATTTTAATGGTACCCCCTGATCAATGTACCACTACCATTTTGCTGTTCCATACAAACTAGTTTCCGTATTCATTCTTGGGACTTTAGAGTTGGGGTTATTTTGGAACACATCAAGTCGTATTGTACGATGTAATTTTTGTCATTGAGATGACTGTAAAATAAAATTTAATGATCTCTCGGTGTGACCAACGGTAATGGTGCTGTAGAAACCACATCCGCCAGATCGTCGTTCATTTTTATGTGTTGAACAGGATGTATCTCCCATAATCCTAACGTTTTATGGCATCCTGACATATCCCAGTGGAACATGGGTATGTTTGTTAACTTTGTAAGTGCATGGAGAAACAGTGTTGTACCCTGGCGCATTCCCAGGCATCCCAAAATAGTGGCGCATTCCCGAGGATCCCAAAATAGTGGCGCTTGACCCTCTGTTGTAAGGTTTTCCACTGACATGCCTATTGTCTGATTCGATTTCCTTGGCTCATACACCACTCCCTCTTCTGAATTTTAGGTGTGAAACATCGTTGTCTTTCCTTACCCCCCAAGAAACTCGTTTTCTATATTCTGATGGAGATTTTCCCAGATTATGCCAGATTTTTTTTTCCCCAAGACTATGAAAGGTCCGGTGGAGTATGGTGATGAGCAGAAGCCAGGATGAGTGAAACGGGCATCGACATGTGTATTGACATTGTCCTCTGTGTGCAAGCATTTGGATTCTTGTTATGATACAATAAAAGTTGAAACAAGATAGGCCGAAGAAAGGCTCCCAAAACTTGTCTCGGCCACAAGCCCAAGCCTGCAACATCCATTCATATGAGAAGTCAGGCACACAAAGGGTCTTGTGCGAGATAAGATGTAACAATATCCATATAAGGATATTGTTACATCTTATCTCTGATGCAGTGCTCTAGGATTGTTTCCATTCTGCCAAGGAGCACCAGGCGCAGAAATCTCTGGACAGGAAGTGGCCTTGTATACAACAATCTATTTAATTGACAATCTAGGAAATTTTTCCCTGGATCTGTCGATGAATACGGAAAATTCCTCTCCTCAGAAAATGATGTTGCTTCGGACTAATCCAAAAGAACCTAGAACAGAAAAAGTGAATAAGTAAAGGGCAGGATTGATTTTGCCTGTTCCTCCAACCCCATCATGCATGCCCGCACAGCGCTCGAAAATCTTGCAAACAAAATCCTTACCAAAATCATCCTGATAGTCGGCACAGTGCCCACGCATTTCTCCATCTTTTGTCATTTGAGCCAAAGCCTCCGGGCGGTTGCGCTGGACACTGAGAAACTATGGAGTGACCTGGACACTACCTTTTGGACATGTCCAGTGATGCCACTATTGGTCGAAGATTGGTACATCGAGTTTCTAGTTTGGTGGACAGAGAGGGTCAAGTACGCCAACAACTTTTCACTTACGTTTAGGGTGGACACCACCAAAGGCAGAACAAAGTGATGGGTCACCTTGGAGGATGAAGACATTGCCTGCATCATCCAGCTGTTGTCTTGTGCATGTCATCTCAAAACCTATGGCAGTGGCTTGGGGTTTCTCCTATACGGCCCCCAGTCCAATGTACCATGGCGCTTGGAAAGCATTGTCTTCAAATCGAGCAAGTTTTTGGAGGACTACGACCATAATTTTCTGGATATCACGTGAGGGTTTGACTCTATCGTCTGTAGATTCCCCCTCCCCTCTCTACAAAAATACAGCGTCTTCGATCTGTTGGCCTGCGACGGCCTCGCCTCTTACCCAGCAGCCTTCCTAACTTGGGGAAAGCTCACGCACATTGACCTCAGGCTCAAAACAATGACACTTTCTGAATGGAGGATATTCGTTGTGGCTTTACGGGTGGTTCAGAGTCTTCGCATTGACTTTGACATCAACATGGAGGCTGAGGATGAGGATGGGGTCACTGTAACCAGCCCCACCATCCAGCATACCCTCGCCGACGTAGAGGAGCTATGGCTTGTCATCAGGTCTTGGCCCGATGCAGTCCAGTCAACTCATTCCTGGATGGAATTTATCTCCCGAATGTCAAGACGTTAATAGTCGAGTCACCCTGACTGAGTATCAATGCTCTCCATCGCTTCTTGCAGAGAAAGTGGCTCGTGGAACGAATCTGAGTCTCCGCAATATTTCCTGCCACCTCTGACGATATCAATCTCTTGTCGTTTTCTAGGACGGGAGACGCCTTGATGGAATATGCACCCATCCTGAATTGGCTGGTGTTGGGCATGCCAGGCATATGGGGACTCCAGCAGCTGTGGCCAAACTATGTGGACAAAATGCGCGCGAGTCGGTGGTTGAATGGGAGAAACCAAGGGATGGAAATAGTGCTCCCCTGGTTGACACTTTTGGACGATGCACAGGTCGGAAGCCTCCAATGACATCTACACGGGATAGGCGATGTGGTTTTAGAAAGCCGGTACCCTCTATCCGAGGAACAAGAGTTTGTGAAATTGTCTCCTTGGGATCATATTCTTGATTTTGAAGTGCAGTTTTGAAGCACAGAATATGTACCTTTTTTTGTGGAATCATCACCTTGGGATCATATTCTCAATTTTGAAGCGCAGAGTATTGTACATTTTTTTGTGAAATCAAATTAGTCGTTTGGGTGAACAAGATTAGATTTGAAGTGAGGAAAGAAAAGACACGAAAAAAAGAAGAAAAAAAAACCACCACCACGAGGACTTTACACTGCCCCACGTTTTTCAGGTGGACTCCAGTGGAGTTCAGGTGATTAACTGGACTCCATCTGTATTTTATGTACATATTTTTGGTGTGAACACAGCCAAATTTATGTGTGAACTCCAGAAGGAGTCCAGTTGATCTCCAGAAGGAGTCCAGTTGATCTCCAGAAGGAGTCCAGTTGATCTCCAGGTGGAGTTCACTTGAACTATTCAGCGTCATTACTCAACTTTGGTGAATTCCAAGTGGACTCCTGGTGAACTTCATCTGAATTTCTCATGAAGTCCAGATAGACTCCATATTATTCACTAATAATATAGCTATTTGATTATGCTTCAGATGGAGTTCAGGTGGAGTCCACTAGATTTTTCTAGACCTGCTGGACTCCACCTGGAGTATGTGGGGCAAGGTAAATTACACGACGTTCCCACTAGGTGGATCTCAACGAGACTTTCACACATCATTCCTTACCCTTTCCCACGCCCTACTACCAACAATCAACTCTCTGATCGCATCTGATCATCTCCGATCATGTCATCTTCTTCCACCCCCCAATTTCCAAAA
>KN831797.1:131320-215977 GCA_000827355.1 Hebeloma cylindrosporum | reverse complement strand
GACATTAATCTTTGGCATCGTCGTCTTGGACACCACAGCTATGCTGATGTCCAGAAAATGATCAAAGATGGTTTAGTTGTTGGCTTGCACCTCGACTCAAAGGAACAGCCTGATCCTATTTGTGAACCTTGTCTTGCTGGCAAAATGACTGCAAACCCATTCCCTACATCGACCAATCAATCCTATGCACCACTAGAGCTTATTCACACCGATCTACATGGTCCTCTTCCAGTTCAAACAGCTGAAGGTTATCGCTACTGGGTGACCTTCATTGACGCTGGCACGAAAGTGCGAGCTGTCATGTTTCTAAAAAGGAAGAGTGATACATTTGAAGCCTTCAGAACATTCAAGGCTTATGCTGAGAATCTTCTGGGCTGCAAGATCAAGGCTCTGCAGGATGATAAGGCTGGGGAATACATGTCAAATGCCTTTATCAAGTTCACCAATGAATGTGGCATTGCACGTCGTCATACCACTCGCAATCGCCCCCCGCAGAATGGAGTCGCAGAACGAGCTAATCGTGTTAAAGGTGGCGAGTAGGCGAACGGGTGGGACACGTGTGTGCCAAGAATGAGCAACCCGAGACAAGGGACTGAAGCGCAGCAAGGGGCTGAAGTCCGAAGTGAGTAACTTAATGAATTGAGATAATAGACTATATACTTGCCTGAAGTCTGAAGTGAGTAACTGAAGTCCGAAGTGAGTAACTTGGGGCTTCTGGCAACTAGCTACAGGCTTATATATGTAAAAGAACAATAAGAGCGAAATACAATAAGCCTGGAGAACAATAAGAATGAGAACAATAAGAATTGACAGCTGACATCAAAGATTGATATCAAGTGGCAGCTGACATGGAGAAAGGTCCAGAACATTCTAGAATGTTCTGGAATGTTCTAGAAGAACTTGGAAGAACTTGGAGACAGTGGAGGCAGTTTTAACAAATCGCACTATGGCTGATCATGTCACTGCTATTATGCATGAAGCCAACATGCCTGCTTCATTCTGGAACCATGCTGTAGCAGCTTATGTTCATGTCTGGAATCGTCTTCCTACTGCGCCATTACCCAAAACTACACCTTATGCGGAATGGTACAAGAAGAAGCCAGATGTGAGCAATCTGCGAGTTTGGGGGTGTGCAGCTTATGTCTACATTCAGAGGGATAGAAGAAAGTGTTAGAATTGTGATATAAACACTTTGGACTTTAACTTAGAATTAGTGTAACACGCAGTTTTCACACTATTTCGCTTATATCTTGGGCTAGAGTACATATTACGTAATTTCGTTTACTGTTTCATAATCTCCTCATTGAGACCTTTCTGGTGATATAGCATACATAGTGTAGTTCTTTCATTTGTGTACCTCGTATTTTCGTAGAGTCCACATTTTCGCGTTTTGGCACGCCTCGCGTCCCCAGGGCTCTGTAGTAGCTTAGAGCATAGGTTTCCTACCATGTCAAGGAAACTTGTACACTACGATTTGGGCTCAGAGCGAATACAAGCTTATATTCATTTGTTATATTGTTGGTCATCAGTTCCTGTTGAACTAAACACTATTGTGGTTGATCAGTGTTCTACACTGGTAACATACTTTATTGCACAACTTTAACATTTGAGTCAGTCCAAACCATTCTCATGTTAGCTATGTTAGAGAAATGGGAAATCACAGCCCCTAATATTAAGTCTGCTTTCCTCTATGGAATTCTTGATGAAGAAATCTATATGAAACAACCTTCTGGTTTTGTCACCAAAGACAACTGAACCAAGGCACTGTGATTAAAGAGAGCCCTTTATGGCCTCAAATAAGCTGCTCGCATATAGTGGCAAAAACTTGATCGATCTCTCAGAGAACTCAGGTTCACACACCTATATGCTGATGCTGGCTTCTTATTGCTAGACATAGTGATGGGACACTTGTGATAATATTGGCATATGTCGATGATATAATCATTATAGGTCCAAACACAACTCTAGTCCTATCTAAAAGAAACTCTTTATGGACAAATGAAAATGTCGTGATCTGGGTGAATTCCTTTGCATGAGGATCAGTAGGAGAGATGGGAAAACTAGTTTGAATCAAATTCCCTATCTTGAGAAAATCCTCAAATGCACAGATACAAGGACTCTACTGCCTACGGGTTATAAGCCTCAACCATTTTCTGGCACTACCATCTCACACCTTAAGTCACAATATCAATCAGTGATCAGTTCATTGCTATATCTAATGCTTGGAACATGTCCTGATATTATCTTTGCTGTTACACAGATGGCTAAGTTCATAGCAAATCTGTAAGAGGAACACCCAAACTGCCCTGGTCCACTGGTCATAATGACTGGTCATCACTTTCCTTTACAGGCTTTACTCCCCGATGCCCATCTACCACTCCACCATCTCGCACTCTCTATTGCTGGACTCCCCTATTGCCCTGCACATCCCGCTGTCATCATTCCCTGTGACCACCAGTCACCAAACTCAGTGCACTGACTTGGAGCACTGGTCTTTACATGCTTCCTCACCACCGGTCTGTAGGACCCTGAGGACCCTTTTATTTATGGTTCCACTTTATCTATTATTATCATATCACGCCATTCCGCATGCCCTCGCGCTCTTCCTTTATATGTACCTTCCCTAGCACGGGATCCCCATCCTTTCCTCTTTGGATCCCCTGCTAGGTGCGTTGACTAGTGTAGTCTATTATCTCATAATATACTAAACTTTGGATCCCCTGCTAGTTTGTGCTTATTCCGGTTATCCCGGATTGTTCGACCCGCGGTTGCCCTTACATTGGCAACCGGTTCTTCCTGTGGATCTCAGCTGCCTGCACAAATGTCTCAGAGGATGTCGACCTCTGCACCGGCAACTTCAACACCTTCAAGGGCATGGACCGCGAAGAGCTTGGGAGTGAGGAGGGTGATATTTGAGTTGTCACCCTCGCCGGTACCATGGTCTGCACGCCGAGAAAGTGCATCCAGTTTACCCATAGACTTACCAGGCTTGTGATGAAGCTGGAAGTCGAACCGAGGTACAGTGACCACCGGGCTTGTCTCCGGTTGAGCTGTTTCGCCGACATGAAGTACTCCAGGTTCTTGTGATCTGTCCAGATATCGAACTGGTGTTCAGCCCCTTTGATGAAGTGACACCACTCCTGCAAGGCCCAGATGATCGCGAGCATCTCCTTGTCATGGATCTCATAGTTGCGTTCGATGGGTGACAGGGACTTGGAGAAGAATGCGACCGGGTGCCATTTACCATCGGTGGGACACACCTGAGAAAGAACTGCACTGGTGGCGAAGTCAGAACTATCAGCCTCGATGCGGAATGGGCTGATAGAGTCCGGCGAGATGAGAACCGGTGCGGCGGTGACACTTTGCTTGAGTCGGTCGAAGGCAGACTGCTCGGAGGGTCCTCAACTCCACTTTCGGTCATTGCACGTGAGGTCGAAGAGCAGGCAGGCATGATCCAAGAAGTCCTTGATGAACCGACGGTAGAAGTTCATAAAGCCCTAGAAGGACTGGACTTCCTTCTTGTTGGTTGGTGCGGGCCACTCCTGTACACCAGCGATCTTAACCGGGTCCATAGAGACGCAGTTCTCCAAGATGATAACGCCGAGGTACTCGATGGTGGTTTTCTCGAACTCGCACTTCTCCGGTTTGAGGTACAGCTTGTGCTTCCGCATCAGCTCCAATACCCACCGTTCGATTGCCCGGTGTTCCTCCAAAGTGTCGGTGAAGATGAGGACGTCGTCTAGGTACACGACGACATTCCCTTCGGAGATGAGCTCTTCAAAGATGTCATCCATCATCGTTTGGAACGTCGCCGGGCTGTTCGTAAGACCGAAGTACATGACTAGCGGTTCGAACAAGCCTCGGTTGGTTCGGAAAGCTGCTTTTCACTCATCACCCTCCTTGATCCGGACATTGTTGAAACCCCAGCGAACATCCAACTTGGTGAAGTACTTCGCACCCCGGAGTTTAGCGATTAGCTCCAGGATGAGCGGGAGTGGGTACTTGTTCTTCATGGTCATTGCGTTCAACGGGCGGTAGTCCTGAACCAGCCGAAGACCGCCGCACTTCTACTTGACGAAGAAGACCGGTGAGGCCATCGGGGATTTGGAGGGGCGAATACGACCGGAGTCAAGATTTTCCTTGAGGAAGGCGTCGAGTTCCTTTTGCTCGGTGACCGACAAGGGGTAGACCTTACAACCCTTAGATGCGTTGGCTTCCAGAATGAGTTCAATGGCATGATCCCAGGGTTTGGACTCCGGTAGTTCATCGAAGGAGTCCTTGGAGAACATGTCGTCGAATCTGCAGAGGTGCTCCAGGATGTGCTTTTCGTAATCCCGGGGTGTCGAGTTTTTCTGGAAAGCCTCGGCGAGTCGCTGAGAGACCGAAGCAGTGGCGCGATGTACTTGGGGGCTGGGGGAATGGAGGCGGCCCATACGTGGTCTCCTTCCTTGTACTCATACTCCACACATCCTTCAAGTTCTGGAACTTGGTCATCATCATCCTCATCATCGGCGTCTTCGACAAAGGCAGCAAGAGGGCCGGTGCGACAAGCATTAATGACTCGGGCTTGCGCTTTACTAGCTCAGCACTCTTCTCGGGCTTCGTCTCGACAACCAGTGCAGCAACGGGGGGAACAGTGGGTCAACTTTACCGAACCAGTGGTAAAGTCAATCTCCAGGTTGTGCTTCTTAAGCCAGGTTATGCCTAGGATGGTGTCCTGTTTACTGAGCTGCGTAACTGCGAGGAGGATCCGTTCCGAGTGGCTCTTGTAGGTCATAATCATGTCGGCGACCTTGGTGATAGAGCCAGCTTCGTTCGGTGAACCATCTACGTTATAGACCAGGATCGGTTGGGACAACTTCCGAGTGGGGATTTTGGACCTTTCGACGAAACCCTCGTCGATGAAGTCACCGGTTGTGCCACAGTCTACGAGTGCATCGGTGTTAACCTCCTCCAAGGTGTCTGTGGTTCGGAGGTGTACCGGGATGCGGATGGAGTTTGGTCCTTCTTCGAGGGAGCGGATGACGAGTTTGGAGGAGAGCAGCCTTTCCCATTTGGGTCGGCACACCGGTGAAGGTTTGGGTTTAGGGACAGGTTGTGCGTCTTCATCGCTTACAGTACTTTCAACAGTATCGGGGATGTCATATATTGAAAGGGCTGCAAAATGATTACTACTACACAGCAGGGGCGCACGGCTCACTCACTGCTGGACACAAAATCCTCGACCGGGGCGGCGACAACCTCTTCTTCGGGTTCCGAATGGGCTACATCCAATGCAGCGAGCTGGTTCTCCATGAGCTCAGACAACTTGTCAGCAGTCATGTGGCGAACATCGAACCGCAACTCGCAGTCCTTTGCCCAGTGGCCTGTTTTTCCGCACCGGTGACAGTTGTCTCTGATGGCTTTGGCTTTGCAGGCCGCGTCGATGTCCATGGCCGCCGGGTTACCGGGGGTCGGGTTGGTGTGTGCAAACCAAACCGGTTGGGAGGCTGCCGGGGCTCAAGGGATAGAGATGAGTCCGGCGCGTGAACTCGAGTTGTGAGGCGCCGACGTTTGAGGGGTCTGGTAGGACGCTTGAAGGTGGCTCGGTTCTGGTCCAGTTGAACTGCCAGACTGTACCAGCCCTCGGGGTCTGTGTCGCTGGGACGACCGGTGGCCATTGCGCCAATTGCAGATGCGATCCGGCAGTCTAATCCTCGGCGGAACTTAACCATGAGGGTTTCCTTGTCGGAGTACCCAGAATCCTCGACGAGATCACGGAACCGATCCAGGTAGTCGTCGACTGAGCACTTTCCTTGGAAGTATGAGGTACCTTCCAGTGTGTTGACCACCGCAGCCTCGGCATTCAAGGGGGTGAAGTCCTTCCGGAATTCCTTCTCGAAGTCGGCCCAGTCTAGGAACCGCAACGTACCCACTCGGGACTCGAAGTCCAACTCTCTCTGTGCCCACTGGTAGGCTCAGTCGGTCTTCATGAACGATAATGCCCAGATGATCCAGGTCATTCCATCTGAGAAGGCCTCGGGGCATAGACGCATGTAGGTGCGACAAGAGAAGAAGAAGGCCTTTCCCTTCGTGCAGTCGCTGGTGAAATCCCCGGGGACCGAAGCTTTGAGGATGGGTCTCTTCTGACCAGCAGAATGAGTGATGAAGGGGGACATGGGGGAGAGGGGTGTCTTTGGTTCAAGCCCCGGGTGGGGGAGAACCAGTGATGGTGCCGGATTAGGCGCCGGTGCGCCAAGTTTTTCCAGGATAGCCTGGAGCATGGATTTGGTGGCTTCACCTTGACTTTTGAGGTCGTCTATGGTTGCCTCAAGATGGGAGATGCGGTCATCGTTAGAGGGCAGAAGATCTTGCGCCATCGGAGAGGGAGAGGGCATAGCTGAGTGAAAGTCAGAGAAGGGACTTCCGAAGCGGGAGCGAGCAGAGGGGGAAGAGTCAGACGAGACTCTAAAACGGCCTATGGTCGATAATGCATCGGGGAGTCAGTTCTCTTAGGAGATCCTTTCCTACTGTAAGGACAACTGTGGGCTGAGCGACCGGGACTAGTGGAAGGGCACAAACTAGCAGGGGATCCAAAGGTTTAGTTTATTATGCAATAGTAAACTAAGTATAGAGGGAACCTAGCAGGGGATCCAAAGAGGAAAGGATGAGGATCCCGTGTTGCTAAGTGGTACATATATGAAAATAGATGTGGTACGACATAAAGTAAATAAAATGAAGTGGTACGAGATGGAAAAGGGTCTAGCCATGTGTCGGAAGGAGAAGGGGCAAGAATGAAGAGCGCCAGTGAGGTGGAACATAGCGACCGGTGGAGGTCACCAGAGTTGCAGATGCTGGTGGTGCCAGTAAACCGGAGGTCCGGAGACTGGAGAAGACTGATGGACCAGTGATGAGAATGCTGGTGAAGAGTTAGGCGCCGGTGGTGCGTGTCCGGAAGGGAAGCGCCGGTTGGGTGTTCCCCTTACAAGAACGCTTCCACTCGTCAAACTCCATTTTTTGCTAATCTCGCTTTTCACCCCACCTTTGAACCACAGATTACAGAAGATTCTACTGTTCCAGCTGCTGATAGTCTTGCTGAATGGCTCACTCAAATCTATGAAGAACTCCGTAGTGAGCTGGGACACCTGCAGAAGTCTCAAGCTTGGTACTATGATCAATGTCATCTTCCTGCTCTGGAGTTCAAGCAAGACCAGCTTGTTTGGTTGCTCTATTGCAATATCAAGGCCACTCATCCTTCCACCAAACTTGATCATTGCAGGTTAGGCCCCTACCATATCATCAAGAAGATTGCTTCATCTGCTTATCTTCTTGACCTTCCTTCTTATCTTTCTCATCTTCACCCTGTTTTTAATGTTTCCCTTCTTGAACCCTATCACAATCCTTCCATTTTTCATCCTCATTCTTCTCCTGAACTCTTCCAACTTGCCGATGATCCCACTCTCTCAATCCAAACCATCCATGCTGCTCACAAGATTGGTCACTATTTCGAATATTTCATCTGCTAGAAAGATCTTCCTGAATCCAAAAATTCTTGGATTCCTCTTTCTGATATTCCCACTTCCCAGAATGAACTTATTGACCATTTCCACTGTCGTCATCCTCGCAGCCCTCGTCCTCACACCATTGTTTTAAATCAAACCTTTTCCATTCCTTCAACTACTCACACTCCTTCCATTTCTCTTGAACTGACTCCTCAGACTTCTTCCCCTCACACAGATCCCATGCTCGCTGTACCTCAAGCCTCATCTGCTCCACTAGTCACTCCTACCACATCCCTCCTGCTGCTGCTAGGGATTGTCACGGGTAACCCTGGCATTTTCCCAGCCAACCCGCGCCCCTACCTGTGGAAACCTGCACCCGTGACCAGGGGTACAGATTTTGGTTACAGGTTTGTGGAAAACCCAGGGGTTTGATCATTTTCTGCAGGTTTTTGCCTATTTTTTGTTTTAAACCAGCTTTCATTTATTTTTGCGGTGTTTTTTAATGGTGGATATCACTGTAGTATACCCCACTACTAGTAAGATATTTTTATAAGAATTAAAACAATTTTTAAAGCCCCCAAAAAACATTCAAACCTCAAAAACCCAAAATTTGTCTGTAAAATTACTATAAATGCAACATAAATTTGTACTTTGAAAGCGTAATATATTGCATTTTTCCCTCCAAACAAACCTCCAACCCACATTGGGGTACAGGTTTTTCGAGGGTATGAGTTTCCTAACCCCTACCCATACCCCAGCCCAACCCACGGCATTTACCCATGGGTTTCTCCAACCCATAACAATCCCTAGCTGCTGCTCATCCTGCCTCTCCTCCGGTTGTACATCAGAGGTTGAGATCTGAGTACGTACCTCCTATTCAGACTAGTCGTGTCTCAAAACCCGCTGAAGAGCGTGGTCTTTGCTATGGGGTGAAAAGCACAAGTGCGAGCAGGTCTATGGCGAGCCAAAACCAACAAACACCAACACCAAATCTAACACCAACCACAAACACAAATCACACATTCTAATAGTGTGAGGGGAGACTTCTGGGGCATGCACAGAATAGATCTCAAGGGACTTCAGTATCTCAGGTTTGTAACCGTAGATAATAGTTGCAATAAGGTATATTGCAGGTAAACATGTGCGAGCACTGACGTTAGTGTTTTAGTTGATACACGGAACAACTGAATCACAAGTGCGAGCACTAGGATTTGGTTATACGGGACGAAATGCAAGCGCGAGCGATGAATGAATGATAAACAGACTACGATGAGAGGCCATTACCAACCGTGGCACGCCTTTAACGAAACGAGAGGTTAGTCTTTTTAGACCATGACCTTTGAACGATGATAAACAGACGGCGACGATAAGACTACGACAAAGTACTTACACTTGGATGCTCGGATCTCAAGTGCGCGCACGGACTTTCACAACTGAACTTGCATCACACGAATAGCTATTAGCTTTGTATCGTTTTACACCACTCCTTGGTCTGCTAGAGTTTATTATTCACTGCTCGCGGGGCGAAGACAGGGCAAATTAACTACTGAACTATGAGGTTTCAGGCGCATATTTATACTGTTGAGCTTACAAACAGGTACTGACTAAAGTGCGAGGAAAGACGGAGAAATGGAGAGAATAGCGGAACAATTACCATGTGCTTTTCCTCGAAGGAGGAATGGCTCTACGGATGTTGCGAGCAGCTGTTGAAGCCGGCGCTTGCCCAGTGTGATCAGGTATGATCGCTGTGCTTATAGTGCCCGTCGGCACCTTTCCAACACCTCATTTTTGAGGCGAGGAAATTTTTGTACATTTTTTCTGATTTTCTGTGCAAGGAAACCCACCAAAAGAACGCGTTTTATGCAATTTTCGAAAATTTCCCACGGTGTTTCATTTTTTCGCGGCCAAAAAAAAAGAAAAGGCTCCAATCTTATAGTTTCTGATACAAGGAAGGTCGAGGAAGGTTAGAAACGACATTTAAAAGTCCTTGTTATGAGATTCCCCCATATCCTCGCCGTCCTGGCCTTCTGTGGAGTCCTTTGGGGGAAGAGTGATGTGACTGTAATGCTCCTTATATAGAAATAGTGTAGGGTTAGGGTTTGTTTCACTTTTGGAAGGTCAGAATTTTTAAAACTTGTCCGATTGATTTGAAATTCACAACAACGGTAGTCCTCATCAATCCAAGTACATTTCCGGTGTTTTTGAGAAATTAAGAGTATCCAGCAAAATGTAGTTATCAAAGGTATGTTTTTGTTTGTTCCCTGCCAAATCAGGTGATGTGATGTGATGACTGGCACTGTAGTTTTATAAGCACACCTATTTTTAGTGTGATTCGTCCTTGGCACGGATCAATCACAGTGCCTGGACTCGGAACACTCGTCTCTTGGTACAGTTGGCGTGCACTTTGTCCCCTCTTTACAGTTCTGTGTGTACTCCTGAGCAGAGTCATCAGGTGCCTAGACCTCTGAGGGTCGGTACATCTTAGTCGTTAGCCTTTAGTAAGACCTCGGACCTTGGTTTCTTTCCATTCTGGACAGGTGCACCCCGTTTTACAGGGTCTGCAGCCATTGCTCGCACGTGTCGAGTTTATCCCCCGTTCCCTTTAGTTACATGCACATATGTTGTAACACCCATTGGTATGCTTTGTAGTTACTAGTCAATGCAGCCGCACTTCATTATTGATAGTGGGACTTAAGATGTTATGACGCCGTGAGATGCTCACATGCTAAGTATACAAGCTCGGACTTCGTTCTAAGCCATGGGCAAGTTCCTTCGGTGCTCACATAGGTCATTTCGTATGGTATGAACACGCACTTTCACTCTGATCAACTAGCCTGGGTCTCACTAATGATCCTCGTGTTAACTCCTTAGTTGTAGTGTAGGATCATTGATAATTAGTATTAAATCGCAAAGTTTCATGGCTGAAACGGTACGACCCTTATCACCGCTCAACCCCTTGACCCCGAGCATTAAGCTCAAAGCATGCATTTTCTCCTCAAAAGGGGGATAATGTGAGGGTCAGGTCTTCAGATCATGGTCATTCTAGGTACTTACATACTTTCTAGCACAATACGGCCACTCGTAGATATTTGTTCCCTCTTTTCTACATACTAACGGACTTAGTATTTATTACATGGACACTCACAGACTCTTTACATATGTTCTGGACTTTTCTAGTTTTGGGTTTGATCCCGAATTCTTTCACTTTTGCAGCTTCATCGAATCAACGCCAGTTTTGGGCACTCGTTCACTCTCCTCGCTCGTTCCCTCGCAATTCCCTTGTCCTCTCCCCTCAAGACTTCGTAGCAATGGTCCTCAAGCCTTGCCTTGCCCGTTAAATACATCCTGCCCTGCTAGTCTGCACATATTCCGGTTATCCCCATTGCTCAGCCTGCGGTTGCCCTTACAGGAAGGAACATAAGGAGGGTCTGAGGGGTGAACAACCAGAATACAAGATGGCAAGTGAGAATGAGATGATCCTCTTATACAAACAGAGAGAAAGCATACCATAATTATTCTAGTTGTTTTCCTTTGAAAGAGAAAGCCTGTTTGAGTGCTTGTTCTCCAGAGAAAAAGGTGCTTGCACTGTTCATAAATATTTGAAACTAGTAATATCCTAGCACCATGAAACATTCAAAATGTGGAAAGAAAAAGGGAAGAAAAAGGGGAATCTATTATCCATTACACAAAACTAAAATTATTTAAGTTGCACAAACATATTTTTCGATGTCTCCAAAGTATCCAATTCCGCCTCCAGTGTCTTCCTCTGATAGATGGTTTCATTCAAGCACAAAACGCAAGCAAAGCAAAAAGAAAAAGCAAGAAAAACAAACCGTCAGAAAAGCACATCAACGAAAGTTCAAAAACCTACCTTTTCCAAATTCGCAGCCCTCACGTTCGCAGGAACCGTCTCCTCATACTCTGGTTGAGACTCCAGCTTGATGACTTTCTGCAAGTTAAGCCGAACAAGATCTAATTTCTTGTCGCATTTCGCAATCTCATTATCCAAATCCACGAGACCCTACACAACGAAAAAAATTCCCAGTCAGTCTCAAAAGCATAAACGAAAAGCGGGCGGAAAGCAACGCACCCGGACGAGGGTATGTACGATGATAGTAGGGGTGACGACGGCACTTCCACAGCCAGCTGGGACATCCGCCGCGTCTCGCACGACTTTGGCGCTCTTGCATCCTTTGGAAAGGGCGACGATGGTAGGCGTCTGCGGCGCAAACAATTGTTCTTCCTCGTCTGTCTTTACTTGGATGAAGACTAGAACAATATCAGAAACAGGAAAAGAATAAAATAAACAAGATAACCCACATTGGATATCGCTTTGGAGGGTATACGACGCTGCCAGCGAACGCGCGGCCTTGAGCGTCAAGAACACCAAATCAAACTGTTTATCGGCCACCTCTGAAACGAATGCCGGATCCTAGAAAAAGAAAACGATCGGCCTCCCAACCCGAAACACCCAAAACGACAAAACGAAGAAAAAAAAACCCACATTGACAGGGAAAGAAGCCACCATAATCGACGGCGTGGTGTCGTTCGGACGCCGTGGGAGACGCTGCCACAGTTCTTCGGTGACGAATGGCATAAAGGGATGGAGCAACCTCAGCCCATGGTCTAAACACGTATACAACGTCTGCTGCGCCGACGTGCGCGTCTCGAGCGGGGCGGCGTCGTCTGTCATTGGTTTCATCGCTTCCTAAGTAAAAGCCAGGCAGGAGTAAGCAACCCCCCAAGGGTGAAAGAAGGAAAGAAAGAGAGAGGGAACGCACGATGTATACATCACACAGTTCGTACAACCAGAAATTGTACACGGCGTTGGTGGCAGCCATAAAATTCCTCTCAGCGAGTGATGCATTGATATCAGTCGCGGCGACGTTCAACTTGTGCAGAATCCATTTTTCAACGAGACTCTCTCGTCCCGTCGGCTGTTAATCAAAGTCAGATACAGCCCACCCACAAGTCCAAAGGAGACACGCACCTGGGGTGAGGGGAGCGGCACAAACCGCTCATCCAACTTCAACATCGCAAACTTGGTCGCGTTGACAATCTTGTTACAAAACTTCCTATACCCCTCCACCCTCAAAATCTCCAAATTGATATCCCGTCCTAATCAACTCAACCATTAAATCGAACCAGTTTTTGAAAAAGCGACACTCACCTCCCCCCGAATAAGCACACAACGCAAACCTCAACGCATCCGTCCCACACTGGGGTATCCCTTTAGGAAAATCCTTCTTCTGCCCCGCCTTGGCCTTGCTAATCTCCTTCTCATCCAAGTTCCCCTCATAGAGCTTCTCATGCAACGCCTCGAGACTCAACCCCTGGATGACGTCGATAGGATCGATGACGTTGCCTAGGGATTTCGACATCTTGCGCCCATGCGCGTCTCGGACCATGGCGTGGCAGTAGACCTCTTTGAACGGCATGCTGTTGGTGAGATGCGTCCCGAGTAGCACCATCCTGGCCACCCAGAAGAAGAGAATGTCCCATCCCGTTTCGAGCAGACTCGATGGGTAGAATTTCGCAAGATCGGGTGTCTAGTATATAATCACTTCAGTCAATCCTCATCACCCCAAAAAACATCAAAATCGAGGAAACCGCACCTGATCAGGCCACCCCAAAATCGAAAACGGCCACAACCCAGAACTAAACCACGTATCCAACACATCCTCATCCTGCTCCAACACAAACTTCCTCCCATCCGCCACCTTTTCCGCTCTCTCCCTCGCTTCCTCCACCGTCCTTCCAACAACCCAATATTTATCCTCGCCGGAATCTTGCTCAGCCAGACCCTCGATGCGCACGAAATAGGCGGGACACCGGTGTCCCCACCAGAGTTGACGCGAGATGCACCAGTCTTGGATGCCTTCGAGCCAGCGATACCAGTCGTTTTCGGATTGTTTGGGTGTGATGAGGAGTTCTCCTGCTTTGGTGCGCTAGAGAGGCGGTTAGTGCTCGGGTTGGAGGAGAAGAGAGAAGAAACGAACCCTGATGGCTTCCTCCGCCAAAGGCTTGCAGTTGACCCACCACTGAGGTTTAAGCACCGGCTCGATGATATCCCCACTCTTACTATACACATCCCATCAGCCCTTTTTTCATCACAAGAAAAAGGGAACACACAAACCTGCAAATCGGAATCTGCATCTTGTTATCTTGCCATCCGACATACAACCCCAACTCTTTCAACCTCTCCACAACCCTAACACGCGCATGGAACCGCTTCATACCCACCCACTCTCCACCACCGTCTTCCCCAGTGGAACAGTTGGCATTCAACCTGCCATCATCGCCGAAAATCGACACGACCTCCAAAGAGTGTCTCCTCCCTACCTCCCAATCGTTGGCATCATGGGCAGGCGTGATCTTGACGGCGCCCGTTCCGAAAGCCATATCAACCGCCTCTGCGTCACACACGATGGGCAGCCGACGGTGCGGGAGGAAAGGATGGCGGAGGAACTTTCCATGCAGGTGGGTGTACCGCGGATCGTCTGGATGGACAGCGACAGCTGTATCGCCGAGCATGGTTTCAGGACGGGTGGTGGCGATAATGATACGCTCGTCACTCCCGATAACCTCGTACGCGAAACTTGTCAAGACGCCAAACTCGAATTTTTCCTTTGGGTCGTAATCCGGTACGCTGAGGAGGGTGCGGCCTTCGAGTTCTTTTTGTTCGACTTCGAGGTTGGAGAGGGTGGTGTTGAGTTTGACGCACCAGTTGACGAGACGGTTGGCGCGGTAGAGGATGCCGTCTTCGTGGAGTCTGCAGAAGGTTTCGATGACGGCTTTGCTGAGTTTCTATAACGACGATGAGCGGTGAAGATTTTAGGGAGGGAAGAGGGAGAACCTCGTCCATGGTAAAGGCGACGCGATCCCAGTCGTAACTTCCACCCAAGCGATGGAGCTGATTGGTGATTCGTCCTTGGTAGCTGGAGAAATATTAATACGCGTAGCAATGGAAAGGACTATCACGCACTCGTTTTTCCAATCCATGACGGTTTCTAGGAACTTTTCTCTACCAAGGTCATGACGCGTCTTTCCTTGAGTTTTGTAGAGGCGCTTCTCGACGACGGATTGAGTGGATATACCGGCATGATCGAAACCGGGGACAAAGAGAGTTTTCTTGCCGAGCATGCGGTTCCTAGACAAGAATTAGCAGGAAAAAAGCGGAAAGAAAAGAGACACACACCAGCGAACCAAACCATCCTGGATGGCGACGGTCAAGGCATGTCCTATGTGCAAACTTCCGGTGACGTTGGGAGGGGGACATGGAATGACAAAAGCGTCTCTGTCATCGTTGGCATTGTCGGGAGCGCCGTATTCTGGTTTGAAGAAACCTTGGGCGGACCACCAGTCGTACCATGCGGACTCGACGGCGATGGGATTGTAGCCTGCGGCCATGGGCTCTGTCATGTCTGGATTGTTGTGAGAAGGATGATCGCGAGGTCCAGAAATTGGAAACGAACCCTTCTTGTGACCCTTTGGAGTGGTATTGACAAAGGGTTCCTCGACCTTTGGTTTTTCCTTTTCTGCCTTGGGTTTCGTGGTGATAGGTGCTTTTACGACTTTAGCAGCGAGTTTAGCCTCCTTCTCGAGACGTTTTGCCTCTTTTTTAGCTGGGAAGAGGGTTAGATGGGAAGAACTGAAAGGAGAGAGCATACCTGCGCTCTTTGAGTTTGGATCGCGAACATTATTTGGATCCATGGTTGCGAAATATCGTTTGAGCGATGAGCAAGAGCGATAAGAAAGACGCAGCATAAATATTCATTCGGTGTTTGCCGTAAAGTAGTACATTGACTCGAGATGGATCACGTTATCGTAAAAGTCCGGGTTAACTGCTACCATGCGCCAGAGACTGCTCTTTCCCCGCGTCCGCTCAAATTCTCTCTCCACTCTCTCCGTATCCCCGCCGTCGTCGTCCAGCAGACAAGTCTTGTCCTCTCCGCCCCGACTGCCCAGCGAAGCCCCGAAACAATCGCAGCATTCCCAGTTAGCTCTCACCCAACCCCTCCATCCGCCCCTCTTCCCTTCCAACCCGCCCCTTTCGCCCAATTTCAACCCTGTTCCTTCACCGGCTTCTGCTTCCCTTCCATCTCCCGCCTCTGATGCACCTCGGGCTCCCAAACGACAGCGACTGCAGTACCAGCTCGATGTAGGAGCATACGGCATCCCGAAGCATCGGACCCACCACCCGCACTCCCGGTCCTTCCATTCCCGTCCCTCTCCTTCCACATCGACCTACCCACACACCGCTCTCTCTGTCCAAGTCGGCGAAGATGCCTACTTTGTCCGGGACAATGCCATGGGCGTTGCAGACGGCGTTGGCGGGTGGTCGAGATCCGTACCAGCCCATCCCCACCACCCGACCCCTTCCGCCCTCTTCTCCCGTCGTCTCATGCACTTTTGTGCCTCTGAACTCGACTCCCCCCATCACCCTACAACGCCCCCGTTCTCCTTCCAACACTACTACGCACACGACCCCTCCGTCTCCGAACTCCAAGACTCTCTCAATTCAAACCTCGAAGATCTCTCCGATGGCATCGACGTCCTCAACATCCTAGAGCGTGCCTATGATTCCACCGTTAAATCTCATCTTTCCCCTTCCACACCCTCCCCTACCCCTCTCACCACCGGCTCTTCCACCGCACTCCTCGCCGTTCTCGACCATCCAGGTCCACTAGCCCAATCCCCTGAGGATCCAGAACGCAATTATGCCAAAGGCTCCACTTACGAGCCTATCCCAAGTCTCATGCAGCTCGACCACGACCACCCCATGTATGACGCCGTCATCCGTATTGCCCATCTCGGCGATTGTATGGGCATGCTCGTCCGTGGCGATAACATCGTCTGGCGTAGCGACGAAATGTGGTGGGGTGTAAGTGCCCTTTCCCTCATTTTCCGCTTCTTATCTCACCCTGCTTTTCTTCTAGTACAACCACCCTCTACAATTAGGACCACCGTCCTCTTCTTCATCCGCCCAATCTATTCTAACCCTCCCTGTACAACCCCACACATTCACACTTCCCGTCCTCGCAGACGACATCCTCATCCTTGCATCGGACGGGCTCAGTGACAATCTATGGGATGAAGACGTCCTCGACGAGGTCCTCAAGTTCCGAAGACAAGGCGGATGGGGGTTATCCCACGAGGAACAAGAAGTCGTAGATGCGCTCGCCGGCCTGGACATCTCAGGACCATCACCGTCGCACCACCACCAAACCTCCCTACTCAAACGCAAAGCCTTTGCCGGCATGCTCTCCGAAGCACTCTGCAGTCGTGCTAAACGCGTGTCCGAAACCAAAGTCACTCCCCTATCAACCCATTCCCATTCCACCAGAAAGGCAACCACTAAGAAACCGCTGTTCAGCATCATACCCGAAGAAGCCGAACCCCCTAGAGAGGGCATCTCACTCGTCACGTCCTCCACTTTCGATGAATACCCGAGCACCACAGAGGCGGATACAGTAGATGTAGGCGAGATCCCGTTTGCGCGCCGTGCAAAATTGAATGGGAGGCGATTTAGAGGGGGAAAAGTCGATGGTGGGTTTTCTTTATTGAATTTCTCCTCGTATACCTATTGAGCTTTCGTTTAGATATATCGGTGATCGTGGCTATCATTTCCCCGTCTCCTCCATCTGCTACATCGACCTCCGCTCAGGGTCCAACTACCAAGCCTAAGACGCAGGACGCACGTCTGTGACCCGAAGAAAGACTAAAAAGTTAGATTCCTCGTTCGCCGATACAGGATCCTCTCCTCCGACGGCGACGTGTATAGAACTACCCACCCAAGACCTCCTTAACAAGACGTCGTTCGAGCAACGCTCGAGTTTCGATCCTAAATCCTGAAGGCGAATTTTTAGGGTCTGTTTCTGAAATTCTGATGTAAAAATGTATATTTCTCCTCCCCATTCCTCTCACGTTTCGTTATTATATTTTACCCCCCCTTTTTTTTATCTCGTCACACGGCATCATCACAATTCTCATCTTGCATGCATGCATCGCTTCATTTCCATGCTCGGATCTTTCTTACATTCCATTCACACCGGTTTCCTTTCTCTGTCTTCCTCCCTTTTCTTCTTCTCTTTTTTTTCGTTTCGCGAGTTGCGTTTCGGGTTCATCGTGCATCGCATCCTATGTCATCGCGTTCGGACAAACCATTTCTTCATTTCCTTCTTATTCGTTCGGTTGTCTTCTCTCATTTCCTCCACACCTAGCTATTATGCCTGTACACCATGTCACCACCACCGGCCTTCTACACCCACCCTGCATCCAACTTTCATGTCCCCCTCTCATATCTATTTTCTCTTTTTTTTTTTGGCTACGCATATCCAATCCAATCCAATCCAATCTTCCTACTTACAACACTCCTGTATGTACAATGTAAGCAACCCCCGATGTAAATTATGTATGTACGAACGTAGAAACAAACCTAAATGGCCAACACAAGATACAAGGCAAATTATATATGCACAATTCATCCATTCATTCATTTCGAAAGAGCTCTATCCTTATATAGAGCGCACGGACCCCGGGGATAAACTCCCTCCCGGCCGGCCATCAAGGGAATTCGTGTCACACATTTCGATCCATCACAACTGCCCATATCCGCTTTCCGTAGTCGGTTTGCTCCTTGGTTCAACGGGGGTTTACTGTACTTCCAACCCACCACCATCTATCAACTTACATTCTTCCCTACAACCCCATCCCATTCACACACCGTCCGTCGCATCAACCCAAACCCAACCCATAACCCAACCTAACACCGCAACCCGCAACCCCCAACCCAAACCCACCCCCAAACCCACGGCACAACCCCACCCAACGAAATAACCAAAGTAATGGAAGGCTGGTCAAAGCTCCAATCCAGCCTAGGAAGCATCAATTTCGCAGGCGCAGGCACCAAGATCACGAAAGGCTTCAACTCGAGTGTCCAAGCTACCCGTGAGAGGCTGGGTCAGGTCGCGCAGGATGAGATTACCGAGTTGCCTCAGGGTGCGTTGGGGTTTCTCTGTTTTTTTGGTTTTTTTTTCTTTGAGGGAGGGATTGTTTCTTTGCCTTTGCTTTGGAAGCGAGGGAGAGATAATTGGAGGGAGGAGGAGTTGGATATCATTGATCGCATGCTCATATAATGATTGGATACAGAATACAAAGACCTCGAAGCCCGTGTCGACGCACTCCGCGCCGCACACATCTCCCTACTCAAGTACGTCCCCACCCTCCCCCACCTACTAAACACCCACCCATTCCTTCCCCCCCCCCAAAAAAAACAGAATAACCAAAGTCTACGAATCCGAAACCTACGACTACCCCGTCCAAATCCAAGAATCCCTCTCCGAAATATCCTCTTCAATCGGCTACAACCTCACCTCCTTCGCCGCCACCAACCTCAAAGGCACCAACCTCCCCGTCCCAGCAGCCCCTACCGCCCCACCCCCGCAACAACACAAAACCCTCCCACACGCATTGACGCGTGCAGCTCACGCTGCCTCCATCGCCGTCTCCTCCACCGCCGCCGGTGGTGCCGGTGGTGCGGGTGTTGGTGCGGCGTCAGGTCCTGGAGCAGGGGAGACGGATCGTTTAGGAAAGGCGTTGGGGTTATACGCCGCCGGATGGGATAAAGTCGCTCATGCACGGTTGGACCAGGATACGGCGGTGCAGGAGAACTTTCTGCATCCGTGGCAGACGACGTTGAATGCTTCGATCGCGGTGGCGATGAAGGCGCGTCAGGCGGTGAGGGTTAGTCGGTTGGAGTTGGATGCTGCGAAGCAGACGTACGTCGTTGTCGTTGTTTTCTTTCTCTGCCCTTGTCTTCTCCTTTTTTCATACAAGTGCTGACGCTCATTCGAACAGATTGAAGAATGCCAGCCCGGCGAAACAGGAACATGCCCGTCTCGAGGTGGAGAATGCGGAAGACGATCTCGTGCAAAAGACAGAAGTGGCCATCACGCTGATGAAGACCGTATTGGAGAACGTGAGTTTTCTTGCTTTGCGTTAATTGTCCAAAAAATCCACGTATCTCATTTTCTTGCCTTTCATGCGTCCTCTCCTCCTCTCCTCCGTCTTTTACCGACCTCGATATCATCTCATCTCATCTCATGCACTCAACTCCATCCATCCAGCCTGAGCCAATCAAGAATGAACGAGCTCATCAAGGCACAGCTCCTTTACTTTAGTATCGCTGCCGAGTCGCTTTCTGCCGTTCAGGGCGAGATCGAGGAGCTCAGTGTCGCTGCTGAGGGTGAATACAGGTGGGCCATTCATTTCCTTTTCTCATGTATTCGTTTTTCGCGTTGGGGCTGTGATGTGATATGCTCTCTGCGTCGCTTTCGTCCTCGTATCTTTCTCTTTCATCTCTTTTCTCGTCGTCCTTTCGTTCGTCTTCGACAGCCGCGGCATTTTTGCCTCGTGTTCTTTCGTCTTTTCCTTTCCGCTCCTTTCCTCCGTATCGCGACAACTGACATCATCCGGTTGACATAGGAAGTCCAGGGACCACTGAGATCCCCCTCACATGAAAACCACACCGTACCCTCCGTCTCCTCGACGCTCCTTCCAACAACCGCTTGCCCTGAGCTCAGCAATGGACTGAGCACCGGAGTTTATGCAATACGTATTTCATAGAGAGAATCGAATTCGCGACTTTTGATCGTTTTATCGTAAAGGCTTGCAACTTTTTTTGTTCCTCTTTTTTTTTTCCTCGTCTTTTCTTGAATCGCCCCGGACCTAACCTACCTACCTTGACTCTCTCGAGTACTTTAGGCGTTTGTTGAGAGCTTGTTGTTGTTGTTGTTGTTTTCTTTGTTATTTTTTTCTTAATCGGTTTTTTGTTGCTGTTCTGCCTTTACGTTTGTGTGCTTGTTCATTCCATCAGAGTTAATTGGCTGGTTGGTGTTTGGTGGTTGGTGGTTTTCGCTCCCTCCGGTCTTCTGCTTCATCCGCGAGTCTCGTATCATCTTAGCGGCGCTGCTCACTACTTGACTTTTTCTTTCGTATTGTGGTAATCCTATTATGATGTCGAAGACCCTCCTTGTTCTGACCATTAAGCATGGTAATATGATATAGTTGATGGATTCGCGAAAACAGCATCGACGAAGGCTTGAAGGACACTATTTATGAATGATAGTCTCTTGACTGGCCGCATGAAAAAACCAAGCCTTCCGACCTGCACTCCCTCGCCTTCGAGATAATCAAGCCAACAAATAATTAAGCGGTGAGCACTAGAATTGCAAGGCCATCCGTCAACTCCTGATTCCTAAAGGCTAACACGGGCCAATTGTGGCATGTGCTTGTGGGAGGACGAGCCAGGTTGCTCCGACTTGTTCCTTCGTGAACTTGAAAAGGGAAGGAAGGAGCAAGGCCGCAAGATATGTGGCGACTCCCGGGTTTCACTGCTTGTTGTATTTTTTTGTATTTTTTTATTGCATAAGGGCCATGCCCACTAATGCAACATGGAGTTAACGAAGCGGTGCTGTGGCGGCAGTGGGATCTAATGGAAGAAATGCTTAATAGAGAACAATGAAAAGACATAGAACACGGCAGAACGCAGGAGAAGACGTATGAGATTTGTCCAGTTTGGGGCGAGTTGAGTGCCGCTAGAATGTTACCTCAAGGTTACCTGCACGCCACATTTAGTAACTGGACTAAGGACGCAGGACCCTGGACCCACGATCGTTTTAGGAAGGTTCAACTCTGGCTTCTGTATTCTCACCCTGTTTTGGCCTCTTCAATTCTCGTATTGTCCTAAAATTAGGTGAAACGCATGAAGGTCGCCTTGTTTCTATTTTGCTCGTGCTGCTAGGCCCAGTCGTTCGTCCATTTACAGTATATCCCCAATCCACATATGGTCAAGCCGCAAATTACGTCCATTTCGAGTCGAATACATCGATTCTTTCTGAATCATCTCATCGCTCTTTTTGAGTCGATTGCGAAGAGGTCCAAAAGGCCTCGTGTTCTGATTTCATACACGATGGTTTCTGTATAAAAAGGTCGACGTTTTGCCAGTGAAAACCACATTCACAATATCCTCTCTCACTCCTCAACACACTCAAAGCCATCAGCTTCAACGCTCAGTACTTAACCCATTCACAAATATTGGACCATGGAGTTTCTTCCACCTGCAGTAAATGAACAGCCACAGCTCCCCGAAGACAGTCGAACCCCTTCTCGCCGCCCAGGGAACGCCAACATTAATTCGCAGATGCAGGGCACTCCAATACAGGCAAAGAAGGCATCAGCGGCGCCCTACTCCCAAGACGATCCCGATCGTAAGGAAAGGTTCCTTGCGATGGCGGATGAGATTAAGGGCAGCGCGGTTGGTCCTATGAAAGTCGGACAATTCTTTACGGAATTTCATATTCTCGGAGAGGCGCCGCCTGGAGCTGTCAATCGCGAAGACTTGGATGAACTTACACAGACCAAAGTTGAAAAGGACATGTACGAAATATTTGTAAGCCTCTTTTAACAGATTGGCCACTCTTTCTGAACTTACATTCTTCAATTTCTTAGGTTCGGGCCTTCCAGGGATGTTTTCAGGGACCAGGGGGTACATCCATGAAGTTGGTCGATGCCCACAAATTCTCTTTCCCTCATTACGAAGCGGATAATCGAATACATAATATTCAACCTGACATAATTGTGTTCAAAAGCGCCTTTATCCGGACCTTGCCAGGCGAACTTGTAAACTCTCACGCTTTCCAGAATATTGAACTCATGATTGAGTGCAAGTCCAGGGAAGCACAAGACTGCTTTAATGACGGGACGAATGTGTATTCGCTGTTGAAATCCACAGAGCTTGCAAAAGAAACACTTGGACAGATCTGTACGTATGCCACAGCGCATATGGCAGGATAGTTCAGGACCCATGCCTTCTCGGTCCTTGTTTTTCCAGAATATGCCCGGATCCTGAGATGGGACAGGGCCGGAGTGGCTGTGACCGAAAAAATTGATCTCAAGGAACAGTCCTCTCTTCTAGCTGATTTTTTCGCCGGCTTTTCGTGTGCCACAGGTGCGAAACGGGGCCGAGATATGACAGTAACACCATTGACCATTGAAGAGGCTGAGATCAAAGTGCCCAATCTGCGTGAAAAACTTGAGATCAACTTGAACAACCCACTTTTATTTTTAATCGACAAGGAGGAGCAGGCGGACGAGCAGGCGGAGCAGGCGGACGAGCAGGCGGAGCAGGCGGACGAGCAGGCGGAGCAGGCGGACGAGCAGGCGGAGCAGGCGGACGAGCAGGCGGACGAGCAGGAGGAGCAGGTGGACGAGCAGGAAGAGGACGAGGACGAGGACGATGAGGATGAGGACGAGGATGAGGACGAGGATGAGGGCAATGACCAGGAGGGAGAACAGGAGGAGGAGAAGGCTGGAGGGCAATCGAAGTTGCAATTCATCATCCATCCACCCTACTACATGGTAACACCGTCTCCGACAGGAAGGGCAACTCGCACCTTCCCAGCCGTCTCTGTTCAAACTCAAGAGGTCGTGTTCTTAAAGGACACGTGGCGTGTCGTCAGAGAGGGCGCTCCTTCTGAAGCTCAACTGTATGAGATCCTGAAGAAGGCAAAGGTGCCAAACGTAGCCACCGTATTCTCTGCATATGATATCGATGGTCCCCAACACAAAACTCGTACCAAGGATCATGCAACAATAGACAAACGTGGAGACTTCCGCGAGTTTTGCCATTTTCGTCTAATTCTCAAGGAGCTTGCCCAGCCTCTCAGTACCTTCCGCAATACGAAGCAACTGATCTCTGTTTTTCATCAGGCTCTCAAAGGTGTGTCCCGAGTCTTTTTTTTTTTGGTTCGAAGGTGTGCTCATTCTGAAGCAGCCCATCGTTTGGCGTATGAAGAGGCAAAAATCCTCCATCGTGATATCAGTCCGGAGAACATTATGATTACTGAAAAAGGAACTGGACTGTTGATCGATTGGGATTTATCGAAACAAGTTGTCAATAATAATGTCGAAAGCCCGCCGGAACGAACGGTATGGATCAACCTTTTTCTGTTGCATTCTCACTGGATACAGTACTTATCATGACATATAGGGTACATGGCAGTTCATGGCCGCTCGGCTTCTGGTGGAACCAGAAAAGAACCTCCGTCCCGACTACACTGATGACTTGGAATCATTTTGGCACACACTCCTATACATCAGTTTACGATGGTGCGAGCATGATTTGGACCCTACAAAGGTTGTTCATATCATCAGTGAGTTGTTTGACTATAAGACGCAAGATGCTGCAGGCAGACCAGTTGGGGGACACCATAAGTCAATGGAGTTGCAGACCCGAGCATACCTCAAGTCCATGGGAATTCGTAGCCCACCTCTCCTCCGCATCTTGCGAGATTCGGCACGGATACTTGCGTCCCGCTACTGTGGTGAGGAGGAGGCAATCGAGGAAATAACAAGGCTCCGGAGTCAATACGTTGGGAACGATTTCCGATTTTACCTCATGAATGGCCATACAGACCTGTTCCTCACAAATTATCTGGATTGGGCCAACTTTCAAACATTGAAGACGTCGAATTGGATGGAAAAGATATTCGACAATGTTCTCAATGATCCCGCAACTGACTGGGAACAGGGACAAGGGAAGGTGGAGAGAGACCTTTCAACGGTCAATTCGAACAAACGAAAGGAGCCACCGATCGACATCACTATAGATATGCCGCGAACCAAACACTCTCGCAATGCGAACTTTCAGGTCATAGATGAAGTCATGGAAGGATGATCGATGATAGATCTCACTGGGGATGATGATTGATCATCCTTACTATTGTCGGAGCGATATGCCCTTGAATATCTACAGTTTTTGCACGTGTCATCCCTCCGAGTCTTCCTTTACTCGTCACTCCTCTCTGTATTATTTAGAAACTTCATATATAACATGCGGACTCAACTTGATTTCGGAGTCAAATGTTTATCCCTCTGAAACCGCTTGATACATGCAATTTTTGTTACTGTAAGGTGATCATTTCATTTCATTTACCATTCAGGCTTTTCTGGCATCGACGATGTGCCATGCCTACTAGCATCCTCGACCGAGGAATCAAACACGTGGTGGACAGGTTATTTCAAGACTTGGAGCTGACTTTGAGTGCTTTGAAGAACCGACGTAGGAAACGTAGTGTTGGTAGACTGGGACCTGGCGAAAAATATTGAAAATGACAATGTCGAAATTCCTCAGTACGCACAGTATGGATAAGTGTTGTTTTCGACTTCGAGCAATTTATACCGTTATGGAGGACGTGGCAATTCATGACCGCTCGGCTTGTGTTGGCGCCAGAAGAATGTCCCATCCCCGAGAGTCGGACCACACTAATGACCTCGAGTCATGCTGGTACACATTTCTATACACTACTTGCGAGCATGCGACCACCCTTACAACCTCAAAAGATCATTTACACGCACAATAATCTGTTTGACTACATATTTGATGACGAGGGCGGAATGGCTGGGGAAATGAATAAGTTAAAGGAGCTGAGGACAGAAATAAAACTGAACTCATGGGAATTCGTAGCCAGCATCCCCTTCACATTTTGCAAAAATGCGCAAAGGTGCTTTCGAGAGTCGCTACCTTGTCGCAACGACCAAGTCCAAGTTCAAGGAAATAACAAGGCTTCGAGGAGAATACCAAGGGGACACTTCATAGATTACTTCTGGATTGATCATCGAAGGCAGTTGCTTCAGTACCTCGCTGGTTGTAGCTGGTTAAAAAGCGGAAGATTCCAGGATGGATGGAAGAGTTGTTCAGCAGGGTTCTGAATCCGACTGGCGCGGGGGAAAGGTGGAAAGAGACTTTTCGACGGTTGATACAAATAGGCCGAACCATCGACGGGAATATCTGATAGATAATCGCGCAGGCGGGAAGCAAGTCGAAGTGTAAACGCCCGGGCCGGCGTGGCGTCGTCGGTGTTAAATAATGATAAATAGTGATCCAACTCTTCCACCACCATGCTGCCCCGTTTTCTGGCCTCCCTCCTCTTCTTCCTATACTTGCTGCTGGCAGTCAATGCATCATCACTGACAACGACTATTGCACCAAACGAACGAGTATGTTTCTATGCGGATGTCGATAAAGCTGGAGAAAAGATCGGGGTATGTTCTCGTTTGCAGGCTTGTAATAGGCAGCGCTGACATCACTTCTTAGTTTTATTATGCAGTGCGTCCTATATACTATGCCACTTGTTTGATTCCTAGACGTCTTGAATCATTCAGGTCCAATCCGGCGGCTCCTTCGATATCGATTTTGACATCAAAGACCCCAACCAGAAAGTCCTACTGGACGGCGAGCGCGAGAGGCAAGGAGACTATGTCCTCACCGCCAGTACTGCCGGCGAATATTCCTTCTGCTTTGAAAACGACATGTCAACTTTGACGGACAAATTGGTGGATTTCGATATCATGGTGGAGAGCGAGCCAAGAAGGGAGGCGCCCGCGAAGCCCGGCCAGATTGCAGAACATACAAGTGCACTGGAGGAGAGCGTGTTTAGGCTGAACGGCATGTTGATGAATATCAAGAGGATGCAGAAGCAGTGCGTGGATTTCTTTGCTTTCGCGTTGTCCAATCCGCGACTGGGAATGAAAGGGAATGGCTGATGTGTCTTCATTTTCCAGCCACCACACACAAGAGAACCGTGGTTTCTCAGTCGTAAGATCCACACAAAAGTATTCCAATTCCTTCTCGTTCTCGTTCCTTTGATAATTGACACTCCCACTCAGTCGCCTATTCTGGTATGCCATCCTCGAGGTGATAGGTATCATCTCTATGGCTGTGTACGTCGCACTCTCATCTCTCTCAATCTCTATCTTACGCTTATACGGATTTATAGTCTCCAAGTCTATATCCTGCAAACATTCTTCACGAAGACTGGCCGTCGGTACAAGGTCTAATTAACGTCATACCCTCGCGCCTGAACGCGCACCTTCGCATCTACTGCATCGCCAGTTTTCATGTATCTACGCCTTGTTCCAGGCTTATAATATTCAACGGTTATTGATCTCTCGAAAATGAGTTATTTACAGAAAGTACATGGGAAGCTCAAAGTCGTGTCTTCGAGATCATTCTCAAGGTACGATTGTTTAATGCCTCTTGGTCCTCGTTATTCCACGCACAGTGCATGCAGGAATTGTTTCCCAAAACTTCCATCAGCGGCCTACGGTTCCCAGGCGGTCGCAGCGGTGTTGTACACTTCTGAGCGCGATCACAATACAAGAACTCCAGATCGCGGAATTCGCTCTCCTCAGATGGTGCAGTAAGAGAGAATCAGACTTCTGGGGTGAATTTTCCTGCCACAATAGAAATGACCGCCCTCGATCGCTAAGTCGTACAGAAATCTCAGCGAGGAAAGTAGGGCAACCTCAACCGTTGCTCAAGCGGCGGACGTGCCTGATTATAACAGGCCATAAGGAGGATAGAAATACAAATCATGACCTAGCGATGTTCTGATAATTCAGAGGCGCGTTCTCGTACTCTCGTTGGAATAATCGATCTTTCTCTTTGACCATGTATCTATTCCAAGAAAAAGGAAATCAAAAGAAGGTCAACGTTATGAGAGTGGAAAAAGACATACACCATCAACTCGTTCGCATAATCCCTAATGATGTTGACCGACTCCGCATCCATAGCCGTCGTCGAAATTATCTGTGGCAGGCTTACTGAATCCATCCATAGCCAGGGTCAGCACTCAGTACCATAAAGGTCAAACAACGGTCCAGCGCACCCAACATCCGTAGTAAATGCTCCGCCCCATACACATGCGACATTTCCTTCTCATTCCCAGGGACAACTTTCGGCCCCGTCCAATAGTTTTTCCGCACTTCTGCATACTGCGGTCGTTCGAATCTGTACAACAAATTCGCGCCCAATGCACGATCGAAGTAGGCTTGGAACCCGTCAACGACCGTTTGTATAACAATTATAGGCTCCTTCAGACTAAGGAATGGCACGATAATTCAGCATAACCAGGAATAAAAGATAAGAGGTGGCGACCTTACTGAGGAGGTTTGTTTTTCCTCACATAAGCCGCAAACTCTTTCAACACCTCGAGCGCGGTTGGATTCCGTGGTAGCGTGACAAGCTGGCAGTTCTCCAGAGTCAGCCTGCTATTCCACGAGTGCAGCGATGGCCAGGTAATCATACCTGGTTGTTTTTCGTGACGAACTCCCAATCATCCACCAAAATCATTTTCAACACTTCCGGAACCGTAAGTTTCATCTCCGGTTTCTTACTGCTTTCATCCTAGAGCAGAGCAGAGTAAAAGAAAAATTGAGCAACGGGACGAAAAAAGTGAGAAACGAAGAAACGACAGACATCTTCCCTCGCACGCTTGGTGCCCCTCGTCCCATCCTTCCTCGTGCCCGCTCTCGTACTGACACTATCCCTCGCCGCGCCAGGCGCCGACTTGCTCTGCGCCTTCGAAGCCGTCGATCCGCCCTGCCCGCTGGCAGCGTTCGCCAACTGCAGCGTCTTCTGCAGCTCGAGGTTCTGCTCTGTCCGCTTGAGAAGCCGGCTTTCTGGGACCCATTCGTCCCACCTGCGTAGGGAAGGAAGGAAAAATAATAAGAATCAGTTGGGTTCCAATGAGTTCAGCAAAAAAAAGCAGCACTGCGGCCCCTAATGTGCGAAAAACGAGGAGCCATTCGTATCAATCATGGACGACATCTCCACAACTGCCAAATTCAACGCCCATCCGAAGATCCAAAATCACACCCCAAGAAGATAAAACGGCACTCACGTCTGCTTCCATCCTTTGTAATGTACAAGATAATGAGGTCCGACGACCCCAGTCACAGTTGACGCCTCGTCAAAGTTCTTCGTCTTCAACACCTTTGCTTCATAGACCAGAGGCCCATGATAACACAGCACACGCTCTTGGGCGTTGTATTGCGGGGTGGATGTGGCTGTCGTCGTCGCCATCAAGCTTCCGTTTCAGGAGAAACCACTCAGGAAAAATCCGCAGGATATAGAGCAGAAGAAGAGAAGCCTGGGTTTGGAGCACGAGATGAAAGCCCAGGGGAGAGTGGCGTTCAGGCCAAAAAAAGTCAACAATGTTGAAAACCTAGACACTGAGGATCAACTATTGATAAGAAACGCAATAGTTTTTATTTTTTAAGCCTACCAGGTAATCGGAGATGAAAAACGACCAAGGAGTCGGAGGACAGACACTGGTGGTGGTGATGGTTAAAGAGCAAGCACGAAATGTATCGGAATCTGTTGACACTTGGTCGTTCAATGTGATACTTGATACTACATATTATATTTTCATAGCATTGTACATAGGAGAGCAAGGCGCATATACACAAGGGAAAAGGAGGGCAAAATCATGGAAATGCGACATATCATATTCGTACAAGACACCTCATACGGCCCCAAGGCCCAACAGCAACCAATGTCGAAACCACTCCAACCAGCATCGAATTTATGTCCAAAACCCAACAAGACGAAGAAAAAAAGGAGAAAAAAGTGCAACGAAAGCAAAATTGCAAAGCAAAGCGACAGCAAGGAGAAGAGGAACGTCGCATAGCCTCGAAGAGGATGCGACCAAGATGACGCAGACGATGATATCCCGAAGTGCGTTGTACAGCAGAGCAGAGGGAATCGTGGATCCTCGTTCTAGGGATAGGGTCAGACGGTAAATTAGACGACAAATTGAGGACATACGAAGCAAAAGGAAAATTGGGGCCAGCGTGAAACTAGCTCTCATTTGCGGTCAACTCAAAGACACACGTCGGATGAGATGAAGACCGCGAGTGCCCGGTTTCCAAGATGAATGTTGGATGAATGCTCCAAACGGGGCGAAAGGAATAGATCAAGCCCGTTACAGGGAGTATAATCCGGAATTGGCTGGGCTGAATGGTCTTGATGGGTAAAATGGTGCAGGCTGCATGTCGATGAAGCCTAGGGTGACATAGCATGTCGTTTTGTTCGTAACTGGTCATGGAACGAGGATGAGAGCAAGGCAGGGCAAATATAGCGTCTGGCGTCTATGAGAATCGTCACTTGACATTTGGGTCGGCGGACAGGAACAGGAAACTTACGGGTCATCCAGGTACGTTCTGGCCACAATCACCTCCCACTACCTCCTTCGTGCATTACAAGCGGCACAATATCTCCTTCCTCCGGAGCCACTACCCTCGCTGATGCTCCGTTGCCCGTGTCCGCCGGCTGAAACCTTGGATTCCATGGTCCAATCATACACCCCATCATATTCAACTCCAACGCGCTCGGCCAAGCCTTTGAAAAGATTCCGCAAACCCTCGTAATCGGGCAGGTCGTCAAACTCGAGCGTTCGAGCATAACGGTACAGCACGTCGAACTCGGGCGGAAGCCCAAGAGTGATGAGTTCCTCGTTTGCAATTTTAGCATCACGGATAAGATCCCAAGTAGCGGAAACCGGATTGTAGTGTTCTCGAATATGTTCCTGTTCTGAAGGGCTGGCATCGGCTATGTCTGGGGGCTCTTGAGGTGCGCGGATTTTCCGCCAGGGCAAAGTGCCACGAAGGAAGTATATCAGCATGTACGCCAGTGATTCAAGGTCATCCCGACGGGAAGATTCTGTCGCACGAGTCGTCAGGGGTATGAAGCACGCAAAAAAATCCACCTGACTGACCAACTCCCAAGTGGGTATTTATGGCAGCGAAAAGCGAAGTACCGACGCCGTGGAATTCGTCTTGCTTGTACGGAATATGAGTGGAGGTCCTGGCATCGCGGAATTTTTTTGCGAGTCCAAAGTCGATTACGTTAACCATATGGGCGGCTTTCCCAGTGCCCATGACGAAATTGGCTGGTTTGATATCGCGGTGAACGATTGAGTTAGTGTGGATGAACTCGATACGTGATATCTAAAGGAAATGAATGAATGTATGATCGTTTGGTTCATTTAGAATCATACCAGTTGGTCAGCCAGTAGGAGCACCGTCTTCAATGAAAAATGACGATTACACCGCTTGAAAAGGTCTTCCAGCGACGGACCAAGGAGGTCGATGATCATCACATTATAATCGCCCTGTCGTCCAGACCACATAATCCAGGGCACACCAGTGCCACCCATAAGTGTCTTGTAAATTTTTGACTCCTGCTTCAGCGGACTATGCTTCGCCATCGCGGGCTCAAGTTTGATAGCCACTTCTTTGCCAGCAACCGTATGAACGCCCAAAAAAACGGTGCCTACGATAGATTTCACGTCAGATGCATCAGTACACGTACAGAAGCAAAGACTGACCACAGCCTCCATTAGCTATTTCCTCTTCCAGACGGTATTTTCCTGCGAAAGTAGTGTAGTCCATCGTTTGCATGGCATAGGATGGCGGTGAGAAGAGAATAAAGGGTGTCAGGGCGGAAAAAGGCGAATCGACAAAATGAACCACAACCAACAAACGCGTTTCTTGGTCAGCAGCCGGCTTCTCGGCTTGCCTTTTAAGCACGATCTTCGGACGACCATCTGACTTCTTCAGGCCCAATCTTATCAACTACGAGCATCGCACTCGCTACCGATATAACTTTTAGCCTTTTATGCCGTTGTGTTCTCTCTGGAGAATATTTTCCCAACGAGAATGGATGATACGCCTTCTCGCAATATAATTTTTCATGCACGTTACCCTTGCCCATACTGGTATCCTTGTTTTTCTTGCCTTGTTCTTCGGATTAATTATTGTCATAGTCCAGAAATTTATTGACCTAGAAGGAACCTCGTTTGGCGAACCTTGCATCTCGCGCCTCGTTCCGAGAGTCAATGATGCCACTAGAACATGCCATTCGGATGAAGGCTAAAATGAACTGGCGCCCTCGTAATAAAGACAACGTGTCCCACTCAATTTTCCGAAACGTCTGTGGCGGTGGGAAATATTAGAGCGCCAAGGGAGCAATATAACAACAAAAAGACGGCCAAAATCTATGCTGGTGGAAAACCGAGGGTGAACACTTAGTCCAAAAAAGAATTGCTGGATGGAAGCGTTCCCACAGCTTGTCAGAAAATACAACATAGAAAGGACAATCGGAAAATAAGTCGGGCAAAGTAGACCTCGCTCAGATAAGTATAGATTCCGTGCCATCGGTCAAACTGATTTACACTAATTATTTAAGAAGAGCGGATTAGTGACGATCAGGAAAAAGCCTAGAGGTCGCTTACCCGGGAAACAATATGCAGACTGTCTCGATGGAGTATTTTCAAGACGAGGTATGTATGACAAAAAATGAGTATTCCTTCCTTCCGTCAAAGATGACGTAGCGAATGTTGTACTATTCCTTTTGTCAATAAGGTGGATTCGGGTAGGATGGAGCTTGACGTGGACGGAAATCAACGAGAATCAAATAGGTACCATTTATAAAGCAAGTGCTATGAATGTCATTGAGCGAGATTCCACTTGAATGATACTTAATAGTACTGTACTCTTTCGACCGGATGTTCACGGCCTGTGATGCGTTACGGTAAAAGTTCACTGGCGAATAGTTCACTGGCAGCTGTGACCGTGATGTGAACCGAAATTTTGTTCAATTTTGGAGGGCGCGGAGCGCCCGGCCGATTTTTTGGTGACTTTTACGTTTTTTTCTCGTGTTCACAGAGGTCCGTGATGCGTGACGAAACCCGAATTCGTTCAGTTCAGTACCCTTCGTGATGCGTTATTTGAACATCCGGTCGAAAGAGTACAGTAATCGTACCTTCAGTCTTGCCCGATGCACTTCGTGAAAAAGCGAAGCTCTAGTATCTATCGAGAGATGAGTAATAAACTATTGTTCAAACTTTCAAGATCGAAAGCAACATACCCCTGGATTTACTATTGCCGTCGGCGATGTGAGCGACACAGGGGAGCGACAACGGGCCAACCGGCTTCACGGCGCGGCAATTATATTCCCACGCTCATTCGTCTTTCGTGATCTTCTCAACTCCAACATTTAACCGCAAGTTTGGCCGTAACTCTTGTACTTCCATGTTGTAGGCGGCCTTTACACTACACAGAACATATAACGGTGCGGTCTCTCTTCCAAACCCTTATATAGTCTCTAGTCTAACGAGAACGTCCCTGTCAGCTGTCCCCGCGCCGCCGAATCGTCAGTAAAGGGCGGTTTTTGTATCTTAACAGAACATTACACTTTTCCAAAATATCTGTGCCTGTCGCCGAAGCCACGCGAACCACCGTCGACTGACTGACTGGGTATATTCCAGATGCCTACTGCCGATTTAAATGCCCTTTACGCCCAGATTCGCAAGCGCCTCATCGAGAATGGAGAATGGGACCAGTGAGTTGGCCTCATCTCCCTGATAATTATCCTTCGACGAAAGCCGATGCGCTGTCAGAATACGCGCCCTTATGAGCGCAAAGCTCAACGAAAGTGGTTGGAGCGATGATATTCATCACAGAAGCAAAGGTGTGTATCCAACCTCCGTATCTGTCTTCAATGTTATATCCTGAATCTTTACTTTATTCAAGAGCTTGCACGAAACATGGACCCACTATCATTCGCGAAACTCCTTGGAGAAATTTCTCCAAAGGCTCAGAGTGCGCTGCCTTTCCGCTCCTCGATGAGTCCAACGTATTTATTGAAGCCATGATATTATTTAGCATCGATTCCTCTGGCTGTAAAGCGCGAAGCTTCCAGTCTCATCAGGCAGCACATTGAGAAGCAGTTTGAATGAACGGGGCTAGTGCTTGTGGCGCACCGCTTTTGAGCGTCTACGAGCTGCGCGAAAGACAGTTACATTTAAATTGATATTATGTAGCACATTGACCTATGAGTTCCCTGCACAAGATTCCGCTGCACAGTTGCTATTGTGCATATGTATGTCGTTACATATGTCGTCGGATGGTTTGCACCATATCTAATCTTATCTATCCCCAACTAAGTCGCGGGGATTCCCGGCTCTCCTGTTCTTCTCTTGTAATTGTGACCACCTTGAACTTGCCTTGGACCACCCCGTTCTCCTATCACCCAATATATACGGTGGACCATGGTGTAGAAACAAAATTTTAAAAACCGCCCCTCCTTGTTTTCGGTCGGACCCTTGTTTCCAGTCCTTGTTTTTTGTTGTCCCCGAAGCGCTGTGCCCAGCAACCGCCCAGAGTGCATAAAGGTATTGTCCCGATTTCATTTATTATTCATCCAATGAAGTTACAATAACCGTAACCATAACCTTGTAGATCCATTTTTTGTCCAGCTCATAAAGTAACGAAGGATCCAGGCGCACATGTAACTACACTCTCTTCTTTCTCCCAACCACGAAATCCATGACTGACGACCACCCTACATTCACCCAGGGAAGCTCTTCCGGGAAGAAGCGAGCTCTAGAACAAGCTAGTGATGATGAATCAGATGGATACGAGAGCAACTCCCAGCCATCTACGAAACGAGCCAGGCGCTCACCCCCGCAAGGTGATGAGAGTACCAAGCGAACGCGGAAATCCGGTACCAGAAGCAGCTCCAAGAAGCGAAAAAGAAACCAAGATGCTACCGACGACCCGAGTGAGGATGATTTCGAGGTCCCACTGCGGCCCCTTAAACGAAAGAGAAGGCACCGCACTGTTCCACCGCAAAAGGGCATCTTTAGACTTGCACAAGCGATGATAAGGGACCCTCCACTCCTACAAATACTTTACGACCTGCATCCCATGGACCTCATAAACCTGGGACTCGTATGCAAGAAATTTCATGAAATGCTCTACCGACCCTCCTCTGCCGACATTTGGCGCACCGTTCGTGACAGGAACGAAATTCCGGATTTTCCCTCCAAGCTCAGGGTTTCCGAGCAGCGATTTGCTGAACTTGTTTTCTGCGAAACATGTCATGTGGGTACTCATCCTCCTCGAGCTTCTTCCCTCAGTCGTCCGCTCACCAAACTTTGATTTTCGCGCGGCTAGCTCTGTAAGGAGAGCGCAAAATCCGGAACGACGATGAAGAGGCGGATTATCTGGGGTATGGGCATAGCTGTTTGCGAAATCTGCCACTGGAGTCGGTAAATTCAACCACGTCCCTTGATAACCTGGGTCCCTTTCAGCTGATCATCTTCCCCGTTTGTGACAGTCTGGTAGCTATGTCTGACTTGGCAATGCCAAAGTTAACTTTCTTGTTGAAAATCATGCCGACAACTGATACTCCGAGTCGAAGTGGATGTGAGTTCCACCAATTGCACTGACACGTCCCAGAAAATAATGACAAAGTGATTTAAAGCTCGTTTCTTTGTCGCCTTGGCGAAAGAATTGTTCAGGGAATATAATGCTCAGCCGCGCGCTGCCGCGAGAGAGAAATGGTTGAAAGCAAAGATGAAAGAACGAGTAAAATTGGACGAGGTGCAACAATTTATTTCTTGAAAATTACACCGATTAATCGAGATTCTCATAGTCTTATCGCGAATGTATCGACTGGTATCTGAGATACAAAGCGAAGACGGTGGATCACAGGATATTTAGTGCCCTCGATATCCCGATTCTCTTCCCCAATGTCCTACACGAGCTCGGGGACCGAGGATGGTCTGAAGAAATTGACAGCGCGATAACGAGAAAGGAAAAGCTTCCCGTAAAATGTCAGGAAGAAATATCTGAAGATCGTGAGTTAGTTGCCTCAGCTTTCTCTTCTAAATCCGAATTTCAGCAACTTGAACGTCGATAGTTCTACAGGAATTAATTGACAACGTTGTCCCCTCCTTGGATTTAGAGAGATCTCGACTCTATGAAATACGGAAAGCAATGCTTAAAAAGCGACTTGAGGTCCTTGATGAATTCCACAAAGACTGCGTCTCCAAGCTACCAGGAAACGCACTGGTTCTCTCCAGTGCGGACCTTTTCATGCAACCTTTGGTAAAAGAGCTCATCGAGGATACACCCAACGATGGCCCAGAATTCACACTGTCGAACTTGGACCCAGTGAAAGACTCGTTCCTGGAAATCTCTCGTGAGTGGATTGAGGAAGTCAAGTCGGAGTTGTTCGCCATGGTAAAAGCAGAAGTCTACATCCCATCAAATGGAGAGCACGAAGATGATATCGACACCCACCTCGAGCTCGCCACCACATTCTTCCATTGTTCAGGTTGCAGCGAGGATTCTTATCGTGGATCACCCGGAACGTTGTTTCGATACAAGAGAGCCATCGCACACGCCTGCACTGGGGAGTGGGATCCTGGAACCGAACTCCCAGAAACAGAAACGCTAGAGACTCTTCGTGAGAACCTCAAGAAACTGCCTTGGAACGCTGACGACAGAATATCATTTAACTCCCGTGCGCATTATACCATGCGGGATATGATAGCGTTGTGTGATTTGGATCCGGATACCACCACAGCTAAGGAGATGAATGCTCTTGATCCTATATTCGAATGTCTGACCTGTAATTCTCAATCAAATGGTCGATGCATTATGACATGGGAATGCGTTGTAAGTTGATCTGGATTTCCGCTCATATTTATCATCCCTGAGTTTCATTTCCACTAGGTCCAACACGAACAGGATAACGGACCACATGGAGAACCAATGCGTGAAACGAATAATAAATGCGAGGCAAAATTCGTCCTCCTTGATGAAGAAGAGGCCAACGTGGTTCGCCAACGAATGGCGGAAGAGCTGGCGAGGGAAAGGGCATCAGATGGGTATAGAGGTCTCTGTTGTCCGGCTTGTAGGCTACAAGGAAATTCTGTCAACTTGGCAGATGAAAGGTAAGCAACTTAGTGTTTTCATCCCTCCCTCCCGATTAATTTTATTTATTTATTGAAGCCATAAATGCTGGAATATGGGGACGATCAACAAGGTTATCCCATGTATAGATCATCGCCAGTACCCAGTGGAATACTGGCTATGGCCTCCCAGAAACCAGGTCCCCCTGGATATTGAATCTACTGAGATAGATTGAGATCCAGAAAGCCGAGGGGGGCTCAAAGACGCGGTCGTGTGATAACGACGGAAGGAAGAAGTTGAGAAAGGCTCTCAGAGGGGGGAGAAAGGGATGAGTAGTGAAGGGGGAATAGAGGTGGCTCACCTCGACTAGTCTTCAAACTGATAATCATCCTTGATTGATCGAGAATAGTTAGGCGCCCAAACACCCGATTTGGAAATGATCAAATACATCGAGTTTCAAGGTCGAGCGGTGTGAGAGTCAAGGTTCGGGGTTGTACATTCAATATCACCCCAGATATTTCGACGTGGTACATAAGTGAGTTATAGATGAATTATTCGCCTTTGTCGTTTTCGGCCATGTGGGCTGAGAAAGCAGGCAGAGCCATGGTGTTGCTCGATTCAACTCCGATCGATCCTTTCACACTTTCATCGCCAGCCGAGACTCGAATTCACCTTTTGGACGTTCAACATTCAGGGATGGCATATCATGTATCTGTGCTCATGCCTCATGTATCAGGCCGCGAACGACTCTGACATTACTGTCGAAGGAGAACGGGCCAACCATTGATCCCCTGGCCTGCTACGATAAGTAACAAAATCCAGACCAGATCTACTTCCTGTCTAATTATATAACCTATCAACCGTTCGCGTTCTCACGCTTACTTCAATCGCCTGATGTCAAGCCTCAAGGCGATCCATCCGTAAACCTGGCACTGACACGAGGATATGGCGTCTATCCGGCCTGTTTACTTGCTGGAGATCTGGCTAGCCATTCTCACAATTCCTCGGCGAGACTGAAGGCAGGCTTCGCATGGATCTTACGTTGTCGAACTCCCAGACCACCCGCCAGCCCAATTCCGAGGTTATTTATATTGAATGAAACTCCACGAGCTACATCTTGGTGGTATAAATCTTTGAAATCCCAGGCCGTAGTCAGGGTACTTGACACCTGCCACATATCCAGCCTTTCCTTGACAAGGAATGTGCTGTGAGAAGGAACTCTTTGGTCGAAATTGATTCTTCGGGTTACCTATTCCTTTTCCATGACTCCTTCCTCGTTCTCGGCTTGATGGAAAGCACCCTCGTCGCATCCATGCTCTACTTGCGCAGTCACTGTATATGTGTCAATTACCCATGTCATAATACCCGGAGATGAATATCCTCGAGGCAGAACACTGGGTTTCCAACTATGACTACGATCGAGCGACCTTTTTATTCCAATTTCGTCCTCGCTGGAGGTGCAATCGTGTCAAGTGGCCAAAAGACGTGGCCCAATTAACGCCCTAGTACGAGACGGAAATGGAACTTTGCCTCTGATTGACCAGTCGGAGATTCGCCTACCTGTGGAAAAATGAATTGCTCTCGAGATTGTCCTTCATTTCGTAAACGGGCGCTTTACAATAAATACGAACCCGTCCTTAACTTCAGGCCGCTTGGTCGATCGTTGCAGAGGCTCTGACGTTCTCATTCTACATATCAATTTCATGCAAGCCTTTAATCGAGCTAGAAACTTCGTCGTCTCCGGCTGTTATTTTGTCGATAACGGCGGTGGAAGAAGGGAAACACTTAGTGAAGGTAATCTTTATTAAAACTATGAAAATATCGCGGCGGAACTAATCCTCGTTCTCGATTGATCAGTCCTCGTCAAGTTAAAGGACGAAGCTGCCTCGGGGGTTAGCTACGACTCCATAGATCATATATCGAATCCCTCCGCAACCTTAGCAGGAGGACTCGTCTCCGCCATTACCTCCAACAACAACAACGCCAATAATGAACTCGTATACTTCATCCACGGCATCAGTCCTTCCGACGTGCGAGCATACGGAGAAATCTCAGCCAAACACTGCAAAGAGGAGCATGTCCTACTGGCCAGCGTCTTCTTCCGCCGACTTCTGGCTGTGTTCCCTGCCGAAGCAAAACGCCGCCTCGTCCCTTCCCTAGCTTACCAACTCGCCGTATCTCCCTACGCGCCTGAAGAACTCAAAATTGAAATATTAGGCGCTCTCTATGCGGAACCCGATATCCCTGAACGCAATCTAGCCATTCAATTCGAAAAGCTCATCACCCGACCGCTCCAGAACGTTAGGGAATTATTACAGCCCAACAGTCCAGTCGTGTTTGTCCTTGATTCGGTGCAAAATATCGACTGCGATGCCGTTGGGGACGTCATCAGAGCCATCGCACAGGCTGTGGAGAATCTGCACATGCAAGGGGTGAACGCAAAAGCAGTCATTACAGGCGTAGGATATGACCGCATCGTCAACTCGTTCGCCGACATCCATACCACCACGAGGAATTACCCAGCTCCCATCTCCAATCCATCGTCGTTCTTCTCGAGGACGAGATCCGCTGCATTTCCTTTTCTCAATTGGAAATACAACCGATCTGAACTCGTTCAACGGGGAGTCGAAATAGGCTCTGTCTTTGCTGTTCTTACCGGACTACCTCTCACCTCGATGGTGGGCATATTTATTTTACCGACGCCCCTCAACATAATTGTTTGGGGATTTGGGATAACCTCGATGTTGGGCTTGGGTTTCGCCGTTCCGATAGGGATAGGATTGGTGGCGTACAAGGAGTTGGCGAGGTTGGTTTGGCCAAGGTCGATTTGATTTACTTTTGCCGCCTCAATGGCCCAGATTTCGGTCATTGGTATCGCTCATTTCATCCTTTTTTTCGTCTTTTTTTTCTCGGAGGAGGCTGAGCCGCCCTGAATTCATAATACTGGAATCAATAACTCGCTCGTCTAGGTAGTCGACGGTTCAAAGACAACCGCTGGAGTATTTTAACCCTAAAACTATTTGAAAGATTCGTAGTTCCGGCTGTTAGAGGTTGGGATGCTCGCAAGTAAGATCCTAGTAAAATTGTGGACGCGGATAGGGAGATGAAGAGGCGTGGGAACATTTAATATTTTTGCTTTGCACCGTCATGTTGAGGCTCGCCGCCCGGTCGTCCCCCAGAGGCGCACCATTCGCCCAATGGTGTAGAGCCGCCAGTACCACTGCACCCACGTATGTCATTTGCGCCGTCTTTTTCAGTCGCGTAGCTCACCCTTCCTCCAAGACCAGGTCCGTCAAAGTCCAGCGGAACCTCAAACCCGTAAGCACCAATCTAAACGCTGTTCGCGTGGATGATTTATTCATGTATTGCCAGAGCACCGGAGAAACAGGAGATTATTGGACAACTGGAGCGTCTGGCGAAGGGTAACCAGAAGCCCAGGTACGTCCTTTCCTCGCATTCTCCACAACCGACCCAAACTAACTAACGAACAGCAATGCAGCCACCAGCACATCAAAGCCTAACCAAACCTCAAAATCCAACAAAGCCACCCTAACAGAAAACCCCACCACCCCACAAGCGCTCTACCGCCAACTAGGACTCAAACACAACCCCGAAGAGCTCCCCTACAAACGCGAACTCGACCCGAACGACACAAGCATCACCGAAGAACAGTTCGCAGCCACCCTCGTCCACGGCCGCGCCGTCCACGAACCCTACTACCACCCACGCACCCACTCCATCCCCGTCGCCAACCTCCACTTCCGCTCCCACCACATCCGCCTCCTCAACCTCTTCACCCACGTCGCCGCCCACGCCGCATCCTCCCTCGGCATCCCCGTGTCCAAAACCGCCTCTCTCCCAACCAAACGCAGGCTCTGGACCGTGCTTCGCTCCCCGTTCGTGCATAAGAAGAGCCAGGAGAACTTTGAGCGCAAGACGCACAAGCGCGCGATCAAGGCGTGGGATGCCGATCCCGAGGTCGTGCATCGATGGATCACGTATCTCCGTGCGAATGCGATGCCGGGTGTTGGGTTGAAGGTGACGACGTGGGAACGGCTTCCGCTGGATGTGTCTGCCTCGACCATGGCGCAGGCTGATCTTTTGACCGGAATGCAGAATAATTTCGTCGACGCTCCGCAGAAGATCAAGGCGCTCGGGAAGAAAATTGAAGTGGAGGAGAGTTCACTGGCAGGAGAGAAGGCTTGAGCTACATACGGCGATCCTTTTACTAATTAATTCTCAAAATTCTAATGTTTGACGCCTAGCTGCACTTGCAGTGCCCATAAATTCAATCGTGAAAAGGAAATTTTCCAGACCAGTCACATTATAAGCTCGAAGCGCAGACCATTCGGAACCTACATTATTCTAAAGAATTAACATACATGGATATCTAACAAAACCTCCCCAGAACAAATTGAAGTACAACGCAGAGACGGGAGGGGAAATTACAGCGGAAAATAAAAAATAGAAAAACAATCAAGCAACACCTTCCATCAAGCAACACCTTCCGTTTCCAACAACGCCGCAAGCTTCGCCAACACAGCATCAGTTTCATAATAATCGCCTTCTCCTTCGAGTGTAGATTCATGATGACAAGCAGCCGCATGTTTCCACCTTCAGAAGGAAACGCGAAAATGAACAGCTCAGATCGAAACTCGTCATAAAAGAAAAAGGGATAGGGAGTCGTACCAATGCAATTCTTTGACCTATCATTACCTTCCGTCAGCGCTCGTTATTTGGGAGAATAAAAAGAAAATCATCGCGAACCTTGCTTTCCATATCTTTAATCCCCTCAACGGCGACCCACTTGGCGCATTTGTGACATTTCCCCTGCTGAATTTCATGTTTCTCCTTCTTTGCAGGGTTCTGCCTCGGGACAACGCGAAATGCGGTCGGAGGGGAAAATGGACGTCCCGTGGATGCAGAGATCCCTACAAAACAAGGCGTTAGCGAGCGAGCACAAGGGCGTTGGTGTAAACGACAACATTACCATGCGCGTATTGCATATGATAGCTTACGGAAACAAATGAAGATTAGCCAAGAAATCGACAGCAAAAAAAGACGAAAATCGCTAGAAGGCCAATCAGTTTCCACTCGGAATGTATCGCACGCGAAACATACCACTTGAAAGCCGAAAACTTCATCGCCAACCAGAGTTTCTTCTTCTCCCCGCCTCTGGCATGGGATTCGACACAAATGGGACATAGGCCCACCTTGTCCACACCTTTACCTTTCCCAAATCGAGGTGTGTAAAGGTCGAGCGCAGCGCGCGGAGGGTTATAATTCCCGCCCGGATGGGGCATATCAAAGAGCGTACAAGGCGACCTAGCCAATAGACGCTCAGTAAATCGTCCATAATCTCAGAAAAGGAACAAAAAAATCATACTCAGCGTCTCCAGCCTGAAAGTACGAACTCGCAGGGAATCGTCTGTAAAACAGGGGGAAGTTGTCCGATATTTCGACATGCGCAGGAAGGGTCCTATTAGAAAACACAGCAACGAGGTCCTCTTGTCCAGCTGGGCTAAACTCGGGCGACGACGGCTGCATTATCGCGTCGTCGTCCGGTGTCAACGGAGAATCGACCAAGGCGAAAGCCACATTTCGTCGTGGGCGCTTGCTGCGTCTAACTGGAGTCGACGGGTCAACGATAACCGAGGGTTTTCTTTTGAGTCTGAGAATGATCTTCAATGGAGGTATAGATTCAGGAGGTACAGATTCGGGAGAGCTCAAGAGTGGGGTCAGCGGGGTTAGCGGAGAGAGGGTGTCGAGATCGTAGGTTGCACGCGGCGGAGTCAAGAAATTAGTTTGTTCAGAACCATCCTGTCCAAGAAGAGGAAGCTCCAGAGGAAGACGCAAATCGGTAACAGCTTCCGATGCGGCGAAGTCCGTCAGCACGAGTTTACAGGGAGATAACAACGCAGAAACCAAAGGAAACGGTGCAGGCAGTTCGAGCGGTGTGTCGATAGTTTTCTGAGCCGCTTCAAAGATCCTAGGAGCTTCTCGGCGAGGCTCTGCATCTCCAGCATGAGGCGCATTCGAAACGCTAGCACGCAGTCGATCCTCGAACACAGAAGGTCTCTGAGCTTTCGTCCTTTTCTTCTTCTTCTTCGACTTGGGCGTCGGCTCAGGCATCAAGTACTCCTGAACCTTATTCGCTCGGATGACCGGTGAAAGATCAGAAATAGACGGCGCGACCTCCGAAGATGCCGTCAAATCGTAATAAGCGCCAAAGGGTGCCGAATACTGAAGCTCCTGCATCAACTTGGTCGCCGGCGAACAGCCAAACAAGTTCGAAGGAGAAAACGGTGACTTGATCATGGGGGCAAATCCTGGTGCGTTCGAGGATCCAGTAACAGAGCGCGGCGACGGCGTATTGATGAGCGTGGTACTGGCGCTCGTAGATCCTAGAGATAGCATGCGATTGTGTTGATTGAACATCTCCGGCTGCACCGATGTCGGGATCGTATCAGAGTCAAAGCCAACGGCGGCGTGATGACTACGCCCAGAGTCCGAATCAGAAGCGACATGGTCCACGAAATCATATCGATAGTTCAGCGAAAGCTCATTCGGGGACAACAAATTGATCCTGGAAGACGCAGAGACATCCTGAAAGGGCGGCGAGGACGAAGAGAGATGATGGTAAGGCGATGGCGTAGAGTTGGTTGGCGAGATATGGAGCCAGTCAGTAAAGTCAGGAGGCGTTGGAGAGTTTGTACAGGTGGCGGCGAGAGAGAGCAGCCAGGCGAGGGCATCGTCAGTAGTCGACATCGGCGTACACATACAACCCCACTTCCCCCGCTTTTTCTCGCTTTGTGCACGGACCTATCTAGTTCCCACGCGCACTCCACCGAGAAGAAGCATCGACATGTCAAAGATGTTATCCCGACTTTAAAAATATTAATTTGTTCTTTGGCAATGAGGACACCCCGAAAATAAATTTGGCCTTGCCAATGCGCTCGTAAAGTAAAGCCAAGGATAATTCATGCCACTCATTCATGGCTCCACTTGCTCGAGTTACCGCAGGTAGGGTTTAACACGGGTTTCTGTGAGGTCCAGAAGATAGAAAGAAACCAGGTAACCAGCACACGTTCAAGACGATTGAAAGCCAAAACGCTTGAACAAAAGGACGCCGGCCGTACAGACGTATACAGCATCTCTAGGTGAGCAACAACCCGTAGACCTGATATCAATATATAAACCGTGGTCGAAGCTTTGAACATCGAGGCTACCGAGGACACAACGCAGAAAAAAGTCGCAAACTCGGCAAAGAAGCTACGAAGTTAACATCCAGAACCAACATGATATGATATCCACGTAGAAACCAGTGCTTATTATCTCAGGCAGAAGAAGGTATCCCAAGTCAGACTATAAAGCGCAGTTGAAGAGTTGATCAACAAAGAAAAAGACAAAGAGGAGTCGCCGTGTTTGGCGTCGAGTGATGCGCAGTTCGACTTCGGCCCGGAAAGGCAATCCATTTGATGGATGTTTTTCCCCGTTTTCCCCAAGTATTTTCTTTCACAATTTTTTTCATGCAGGCGACATGACGACTCACATCATAACCATTGCAGGTTCATTGCAGGGGAGGCTGCGGAAAGCTCGTAATATATTAGCCCGGACTCCACGAAAGTTATCTCAACAACCATTGGATATTGAGCGACCATGCCATGCAGCCGCCGGCGCTAAACCACAATCGAGAGGGCTCACCGCAACGACGACCGCCGAGTACACCACGCACCACGGACAGTCCAAATATGCATCTTGGTTGCTTGTATTCAAATCTGCTTTTTGCGTATCGAAGCTCTGGTCCAACTGCCATGTGCGCACTGGCACTGCACAGTCCTCCGCAGTTTACTATATTCAAATTTGAATATCGGGAAACTCTCGTCCATGATCATGATGCCTAGATTGCCTTATCACATCGCACCCGCCCAATTCATTCGCACCGGACCAGGTTGGAAGGGAACCGGCCTCCCCAGCCCGTCAACTATTTCAAATCCGCGAGACCAAGGTGGCTTCGTTGACTGCGGATTTATCCTTCCCAAACATCAAGTGACCGAGCGATAAAGCCATAACATAAAAAGCAAAGTGCCCCTCACCTCCCTTCCCCAATTACGCAAATCGCAATCGAGCACAACCAGTAAGCGAAAAAGAAAAACCCTCATTTCTTTCTTTTCGATTCTAATCAAAAATTTAAAACAAGGGATGGTTTCTCCAAAGGCCCATAATATATCTCTTCGCGGGTCAGAAGATATAGAACAATGGCGGGAGTCCACAGAGACTCAGCGTCTCATCGACCACGAACCATTGCGAGCAGACGACAAAGTCGAGCCCGACACTGGCGCAACAACCGAAACCCAACCACCCATACCCCCAGCCATCAACCCTGAATCCCCTATAAGGCTCGCACCCGCCGATAATCACCCCGAGGGTACCACCTCGTCGAACCCACAACATTCCTGGAGGATCCCCGACCTCTTGGAGGCGGGGAGGGAAGAGGAACGGAGTATCTTACGCGACATCGGTCGAGGATTCCTGCTCATGTTCATGGCCCCTCTCGCGTTAGCCGGTATGGGACTTTACGTTTGTGGGTTGGTCATCGAAGGCATTGCGATGGTCTTGAAGGGTATTGGTTTACTCGGCGCAAAGCTGTTGATGCGCAGGCATCGCGGGCGAGCTGCCTGTCCCGAGCCTTATGGATTGGCATAGTCAAGGTCGGGCGTATATAAGTTGTAATTGGACATGTCCTTCCAGAAGGGCTTGTCGTTTTCGAAACTAGTGCAAGATATTTGATTTTTCTGATCAAGTTGTGTACCCATTGGCGGACTGTTGGAAGGACGAGACCCATCCGTTCGCACGACGTGGACGTTGTCGACAGCGCCATTAATGAATGGTTCAGCTGGGAGGGCACGAAAAGTCATCTAGATCTGCACCATTAATCCAAAACAATATAAGTACAGTTATTTTGTTTAATTTACGAGCGGACCGGTAAATCGAGGCAGGGTCCTGACGTGAGAACCGACGAAATACCAAGCGCACGGCGGAAAGGGGGAAATCAACGTTTGGAAGAGGTGCCGAAACCTAGTGGCAACGCCGCGAGGCCGTTTTTCGATCTTTTTGGCTCCAAAAGACGGCCGTTTTCGAGCTCTGAAGGTTGTGGGGTCTGTAAATTGAAGCTCAAAATGTTATTATTGCATAAACAGCTGTAAGAAACTCGAAGGGAGCCTGTAGTTTGTACGGAATCTCGGCAGCTGACAATCATCCATAGAAGTCCCGCCAAGGGCTGGCACGATGCAGGGCCCTCTCGGGAACCGAAAATAAGCAAACGGGGTCGCGAACCAGCTCGGGTTCGCTGTAAATCTTGTAAATTGAGCTGATTTACGGTAAATTGCTCGCACATAAGTACTTATGGCTACTTATGCCTTACTTATGGCCACTTATGTGAGTGAACCAGGTGTTTTCCAGTCTTATAGAAGCAGTACAATATGGGTTTTGCTCTTTCAAGGCCCCAAACAGGTTAATTGTACATTCACATCATGTTCTCATGGGCTACACTATTTTATTTAGAATACTAAGTGTCTAAAGAAATAAAAGTGAAGCTTGAAAGCGTGGAAACACGTAGGTTCGGAGCAAGCCCGCTCCGGGCCGGGAACCGGCACCTTCGCAGAAGGGGCTTGCTTCAGAGTCGATCAAAATGATGCGTCGTTCGTGCAGCCTCTACACCTTTCACGATGAACGCGCATTTAAAATTACAGATGTATTGGGTATATAAGATGTATCATTACCAATATATGCCCTTGTACCATTGAATATGTGTCCCGTTCACTTTCGGGGAGCCGGTAAATCTTGAGTATCCATGAATTCAGCAACCTGCGATCTTGAGAACACTCAGACCATTTTTGACCAAATAAAATACATTTATGTATATTATAGTGTTATACCTCTGTCTTGAGAAAGTTTCACGAGCTTAGGATAATGCGATGGCTCCCAATTGAGGCAGTACTCGACGATCAATGACCGTGACGTGCGGTTGTCACATCGGTCACATACGGCGCGGCGAACACATGGACGCTGCATGCACGCAACGACGCGCGTCTTAAGTATGGATTCATATACAGCGAGATAGCTATGTGGGAGGGAGTGTGGAAGGAGGCGATATCGATTTCGACGCTCATCGGGACAAGATATCTTTGATCCTGAAGGTCACGTGATGGAGTGATGTACCCGATGAACGGTCAGATTTGACGTTCTGACCTCAAAATAACAAGATCTAGACGAATTTGAGTAGTTATTTTGGGCTGAACATGTGAAAAGGCCCTCAAGTATTGTCTGGCCAAAAGTATAGCATGAGGGAGTCAAGAATTACGAGGAACCGGTATGAAAGATAAATTGCCCAAATATAGCAAATCATCGAAGCTGTATCGCAATAATTTGACAGCGCGTTACGATTCTGGGTCGTGTCAAGCCTCCGTGACATGTACTACAACAAGTCGTCCTGCAACAACTAAGGGAGATGTGCTAAGGTTGGAGCAGGCGTCGGCCATGAGCAACCCCCCAGAATCGGGTACTTTGTTACAAGCCCCTTGTCAGGATGTGCTGAAGATCAGTACAAACAAATAGCGGAGTAGCCGCTAATCACATCGGCATCCTGGCAAGGCGGCTTGTTCCGAGCCTAGGAAACACGCGCGAGCGAGGCAGGGGAAAGGGACCCGAGCAACGAGCTGAGGCACGCCGAGAGAATTCTATTTTCGTCCCATTATTTCCGAGAGCCATCAATCGATCAAACTGTCCATCCCGCATCCGAACGAGCACATTTGAGAGCGCTCTCGCCGCGGAAGGAGGGGAGGAGGCGCGGGACGCGCCCAGACGCGCGCTGTAAATTCAAGCGGCTTAGTCAGCCGAATTGCCTTATCGGGAGTTATATCCGGTAAATTGCTCGGCATAAGTACAAGTAATTGCGATTCAAGAAATCCGTCCTTAGATAAGTGTAACCAAGCCTCATTCCACAGAAAATACTCTAATCTTTCGAATTAGCGATGCATTCTTCTCCTCATACTCATCACAAGCCTCAAGAAGCGTCTCCGCTTGTGAAATCGTGGCAGCCGCTCGTACTGAACAAAAGAAAAAACAAGTTAAAAAACAAGCCTCTGATACAAAATCGACGCCGCTTACTCAGATCCAACGATTGCGGGGCGAACAGCTTGCGCTGAATGATCTCCCTTTGCATAGCTTGGAACAGATCGTTGATCTGCCAATACGCAGAAAGCCTGATTGCCTCGAGCAGTAATTCAAGTTCCGCATCGTGAATTGACTGAATGCCGGTATAAATGTAGTCTAACGAAATGAAGTAAGAAAAAGGGTTGACAACTGTATTAGACAAAGAGCACAGACCTAGCACCAATTGGATACATTCCCGAGAATAACCTGAAACGTTCATTTTGACAGGATCAACGGAGGAGGCCGTTCTTGATTCTCCAAACCCGCCACAAAATGCGTCCGCGAAATATTCGCTGAAAACAGCCAAGAACGATCGATGGGCGACCAAGGGTTTTGTATCTCCCAACTGGGACTCTTCGTCCTCCGGAGTCGCATTGGATCTTTCGTCAACTTCGCGAGGAATAAACACAACGTCCGTCAGAGCCTCCTTGACACGAAGCTCATTGAATCCCAATCGGATGCTCTCCAACTTCGATTCAGAAGAATCGGTGGCAGGATTAGGGATATACTGTGGATGGTAAACCTGCAAAACACCTGCTGCTCGAAGTAACTTGCCGTATGGAAGCAAGAAAGCGCGAACGTAGCGAACAGAGTTTTCCATGTCGTGTGTCTCGAAAACGAGTCGATCACCTTCGTCCCAGACCCAAGTATCCGTATCTGGATCTTCGACGTTTAGGAACAAAGCGCCGTCGCGAATTTGAACGATGTCTTCGCCGGTTGCAGATCCAATATTATCCTCCAGGAAATCATAGGTAGACCTGATATCGTGGATAAGAATTCGGCGTTGATTAGGTGTCGACGCCTGGAATGAGGATAAGGCACGAAGATGTCGAATCTACAATTATAACTGGCAAGAAAAAGTAGATATAAAAAACGAAGACAACCTACCACTTCATGGAACGTGGGACGGCCCAGGGCTGGATAGGCGACTTGAACTCGTTGATGAGGCTGCGTAGCGAAAGTCGCCCTCTGAGTCCAAGCGACTGATTCAAACTCTTGTTTGACGAGGTCAATCGGCGATGCAACCAAGGGTAGCATGGTGACACTCAAGGGAATTTCAAGGCCAGGTTCTTGAGGCCCATCTTCGAGTCGCCGTTCAGTATCCATTCTACGCGGAATAAACCACAAGTCGTCAAGTTGACGCCAGGATTCCTGGTCGTTAGCCCCAACTTGCATAGGAAGTGACACGCAGTATGCGTCGTAGACAACCACAGCTCCTGCCGCTCTGTCGTCCTCCTGCCTGTTGTTGACGGCTTCCGCGCACATTTGAAACATAGGTATATCTAATTGCGCGTCATTCCGGAGTCCATGCTTATGCAATGCACGCTCGAGTTCCTGCAGCTCTGGAGGCATGAAGAGTTCGGAATCAGAGCCGAACGCTGCTAGGAATAGGGCGTCTCGTGAATACAACTCAGTGGAGGCCTTGAGCTCGAGATTGGAATTCGGTAATGGAATAGGGTTGGTAAACCCTGGCGGAAGACGAGAGATCCAAGCTTGGAGCAGTTGGCCATAGGAAAGCATTTCAGGATGGGTAAATGTCGATGGCAGTTCCAACTTATCGGCTAGCTCTACAAATGTCAACGTGGGTCCATTCAGATGCTGTAGCGGTCCGTCATTCGCGACGTATTGGCTTATAAAAGGCGCAACAAGGTCTCTCCTGATCGCCTGGGGTAACATGAACGTGGCCGATGCTGGCAGAAGCTCGAGGCCAGACCCACGACATGCTGAACGCCAAATTGGAAGTTCCTGTGCGATCGGAATGAGCGCCTCCGGGATTTCTCGGATTTCTGGTCGCGCCCAAGACGCAAATTGGGACCGCAATTCTTCGTCGAGGTTGTTGAATCGCTCTGTCAACGTGTTCTGGAAAGGGACCAGGGCTGAAAGTAAGCCTTCAAAGGTTAGCGGAGGATATCCGGGTGTTTGGAGGATATACTGGAGAGCGGGCGGGGTTGGTTCTTCATCCAGTCGAACCACCATTAACCCCACCGCAGCGAGACAGCTTCGTAAAGCCTGGGCGTATTGGGTGTGACCTCCAACGAGAACAGCCGTCGAATCTTTACATTGAGAAAGTGACACGAACGTGGTCTGATCTATCGTCGGCACCAGTGGGAAGACAGATATTTGGGAATGGTCCAATCCCAGTTGAACATATTCCGGCCACGAAGCCCAAAAGTCATATATCCATGTCGATAATTCTTCAGGAGGCTGAAAGGGTGATGAAGCAGGTAATTGTTTGGCGATTAACCCCACAATGGAAATAGGGTCAAGGCGTTGGATGTTTAACCCAGCTTTCAAAAGGTTCTTGACCTTGAGCTTTGGATGGACAAAATTCTGCTCCGGGAAGTTGTGTGGCACATCGGGTAGCTGGGGCGTCCACACGTAGTAAGATTCGGGATTCGACTTCTCCTGAAACGTTCCGAAACTTCCATTTTGAAGCGGTAATATGGAGAGTCCGACTAGAAGCGTAGCTTGCTCCAATTTGGGATTTGAGAGGAAAGCAATAATATCTTCGAGAATCTTGAAAGGTAGTACAGATGTAACGATTTCGGGCTGCTGAGCGATTTCGTCCCTGAGAAACTCTGGGTTGACTGCCACCATTCCGGCTTTCTCTACTGCAATCCGATGAGCCCCTCTGCTGAGCGTGACGATTCGCGTTGAGCCTAAGGAACTAAGAGCTTCGGCGATACCCGCAGGTTCGTCGCCCGAGAGCACGGCCTCCTGGGGAGACAACGACAGAGCGGGATAGTTGGAGCTACGAAAAACCCTCCGAGAACAGCTTTTGAGATTCATGGGGTCGGAGTAGAAGGATTCGACGATTATGCGAGAAAGGATATCGTCGTCGAGTAGATGCCGCGGCCACCACTCTTTATTGTCGATGGGATCCTCACTCTGTAAAGAATGTTCCAAAAGGAACAAATACAACAGTGGAATAACCTTCGACAGGAGCCATTTGTTGTACTGCGTTTCATGATCACCACGTTCATCCAACCGAATATGCCGTCGGTCGGACGATAAGATAAATGACGCCATAACATGTAAAGGCAAAGATGTCGGGATCCCAAGAGGTAAGGTGGAGAAGAATTTGTAAGAGCGGCGCGCTTGTGGAGTGTGGTTCAACGATAGCGCGAGGCCAGCAACTGCTGGCAGTCTGAGCCGATGCCGGGCAACGAGGGGTCCTTGTAATTCAAGCGGAACGTAGTCGCCACTAACGCTGGCCTTTGCAACTTTCCATGCAAAATCAGATCCAGCAGCGTCGGTGATAATAACATCGTGTATAGAGTATCCGGTGGCTTCCTCAATTAGACCTTGCGTGCGGTAAGCTTCAAATGACCAGAGCTGAATAGGAACCCCAGTGGATTCCCGAACAAGCGCCGAAATAACATCGATTTTGGTGAAGAGGAGGCAATTTGCCGCCGATTCGAGGAACGGTTCAACGATCCGCCGTGTGATCTCTTGGGGTGTCCAGAATTGAACATGGGAAACGGCATCCGCTCTTCCTTCGCAATGTGAACGTTGACGCAGCGGTAGAATGAAGATTGTCTTAAAAAGAACAATAAATTATTATCCGGATTGTACAGATTGTCAACAAAGTTTGGAAGACTTACACCGTTATAGGGCTCGGTACCCGAAATATCGAAACCAAACAGCCCATCAATGGCCTCGAGATGACTGCGATAGCACCTGATATAACAAGGCCATGAGCTAGCCGCCGCGGAAAATAAGAAATTGATAATGACTTGCGAATCTGATTCAAAGGGACCATTAGCGCGGCAAGGTCAGGAATAGGGAGGTGTTCCTTTGAAGGATTCAAGAAAAGGACTTGGTTATTGGAAACCACGAGGGCGAGCTAGGATCCAACACGATTAACAAATCACACGTCACCGAAAAGGAGAACATAAATTTTACCTCTGTAAAGTGGAACATCGTGAGCGCCCCAAGCCCAAATTGCCCAATTTTCCCCTCCTTGCCCTCCTTGGTACCAATACTCGTCCGACGAATCCCCACAAAGTCTGCATCCGAGAAAGTAGAGTTGTTATGAACAACAAGGGATGGAGACATGCAAAACTCCGCCATGACCGGGGAAAGGGCTTGAATGTTATCGTCCGGCTTTAGTGAAACCCCATTGACAAGGAGGGTAAAAGTCGTCGCGTCCGCGTCAGCTGCGTTCGCAAGAAACTCCGTGATGAACTGCTGCTCAGTATACTGACGCAAGTTCTTGCGAACTGTCGTCACGGGCTTCTCTCCCATGTCTACACCGGCAATTTGAAGGTCGACGTATTTCAGCCCGAGTCGCTTGAGTTTGAGTTTTCTGGTGAGGGCTTCATCGATCAGGTCATGTGCAATAGGGTCGCTTTGGATTAGGCTGGCGCGGTTTCCGATATCGTTGAAATAAATTTCCGGAAAGGGGCGTAGGACGTTCGCAGTATCAGGTATGAAGAGCTTATTTCGGGAGTCATCGTGAAGATCATTGGGAAGTGACCGCAGGAGACCCAACGCAGCGTTGACCGTGCTTAACGTCGAAGGCTGATTCTGGAGCGTCTCCAATTTATGGATGATCGCTTCAGCAGAGGGCCTACGATCACACAAAAAAACCAGAGTTAAAATTTAAAACGGAAGAGAAGAGAATAAACACCTACGCATCTGTACAGCCAAGCCGACGCAAAAGCTCCTTCTCCTTCTGACCAAAGGGATAGCTCTGATAGAATCCCGATTCAGCCCCCGGAGGCGAGAACACAACGCTCGTCACTTCAGCCAAATTCCGATTATTAGCGGGTACCCATTTCTTCCCCAGCGTAACCTCCTGCAAACTAACGAGTTCGACATCGCTAACGTTCCGAGAAGCCAGTTCCTTGATGATATCAAGAACAACCGGAAACCTTTCATCGTCACCAGAGGGACCCTCGAGCACCCGACCCAGCTGTTTCATCAGCACGTCCACGCCGAGTGGCTGATCCCAACGAAAGGCCTTCCTCAGGCCGGACGGAACGTTGCAGGGTGAAGTAAGTACCGCAAGGACCTTGTCGAAAAGGTGCAGAGGCACCGTCGCCTCTCGACACTCTCCTGAGCCGCGTAAGCCTTGATTGGTCGGCAACCACCTCCGCGTCGGGGGGATGTTGAGCTGCGAATAATCCAGAGAGGTGGAGCATACGAGTGATAGCAGGACGCCTGCCAATTCCTCCGCACGCGACGAGGAGGACGAAGGTAATGACGATATGTAAGTAATTCGCTCCTGAACAGCCGCAACCGTCAACGTCCGGTCAATAACCGGAGCGACTGGAGGGCGCTAACGATGGCCTTCTCGGACGCCGTAGACAAGCTTGGTTCGTAGGCCAGGTTATCCACATAAAGAGGGGCGAGATCGGAGACAGGATCAACAACATCACCGGGTCGTTTCCTGGTCCCATCCTTGAGTAAAACGAACGGCTTCTCGCGAAGGACCTGAATTGTAGCAGGAGCTATATGTTGGAGATGAGATACGATGTAGTTCAACGCAGCCGCTTGGACATAGTCAGGCTGCTGGACAAAGTTATCCACCGTCAACCTGAGAAGCAGAACGTCAGAAAGTTGACCAGGATTGGAGGCGTCTATGTAATTCAGGATATCCGGGGCGATTTGGGTGAGCTGAACGAAAACGACTCCGTCGATTCGCGGCAGAAATGAGGGAGATGAAATGGATCGTGGAGAGAGACCGTCAGGGATACGCGCCCACGTTATGCTGAGGGCCTGACTCGTGCTGGAAAAATCTGCGATCGGATAGATTGGCAGGCTCCTCAGTCGCAATACTTGCTCTGGACTAAAAGGGGTACCGGAAATCTTTGCATAGGAAGAAATATGTTTCAAAATCGCTATACAAGTGTCCTTGGACAGAGGCGTTGCGCTCGAAAACCCGGAAGGGATGGAATCGAGCAAGGCATAAACGTCAGAGACGTACTTCAGAAGTCCGTGATTGCGGAGAACGATCTGCGCTTGCTCCGAAAGTTCAGCGTGAAAAAAAGGAACTCCCAATGCCGATAGATGTTTAATAGTGAAGGGATGTTCAGCACGGGATTTGAATAACGCCTTATCTGCACTTCGCAGACCATCTGTAGATGGTAACAAGAAGAGAGGTCGAAGTTTTGGAAAAAGAACAACCCTAAGGCCGTAGGTGTTGAACCAGACCCAAAATTTCGACAACCATTCAACAGCTTTAGGATCCGTTCGGACGCGAGACAGTTCGAGGCCAAACTGATTTGGATATTGCGTGAGGTAGTCGACGATCCGGGGAATGGCTAATGGTTCTACATTCACTAAACCAGGGCCTTTGGTTCGGAGCAGATCAGAGATATGTGGTGGTAGGAGATGAAGGGCGATGGAGTTGTCGTCGCAGGAGCCAAAAGTGTCATACTCTGCGCGGTTGAGTAGAACATGGGCGAAGTCTGACGGCGATGGACGAAGGACCACAAAACCACCTCCGACAACGGGGGTGACCGGCAATCCAACGAGGTTAAGCAAATTTCGATTGGAAATGAGATACTCAAGTATCACGGACTTGACCTCCTTCGGCGCTGCCAACAAAGCGTCAACATGATCCTAAAAAAGGAAATCAGCATGAAGAACGATAGACGTTAAAATGAAACTGACGAGAAGGGCATTATGAGCTTCGTCCGGGGTAAGAATCTTGAACCTGGGATCACTCCTGGATTTGATGACATCGACGATGTATTGAGGCGGGCAAGTAAACTGCAACCCAATGTCGGCCAGTATTCGCAAGACCATAGCCGGAATGCTCGGCTCCGAAATGATCAACTCCTCCAAAGGTCGGTATCGACGAGGACTGCCACCATAGACTGGCCAGACAGACAAACCCGAGGATGCGATAAAGGTAAAGACCCATTTAGGCAAGGACCCCCAATAAACGGTCTCTCCACTCGTCGCCGCAACTCTTTGTTCAGTGGGCCACGACGAAAAAATGTCGTCAACCTCGTCTCTATTGGCGAGGGTTCCCAGGAAGATAGCCCACGCCCTTGGAATATACTCGTTAAACAAAAGACCATTCCATTCGATCAAGGTACTATAGTCAGGCGAACGTCAGCAAACTACAAATACCAACAGATCGAGAAAGAGCATACTGATCAGCACTCCCCGGAATCAGACCAATCTCTCGCGGGTTGCGGAGATTTTGTCTCGACTGCGTAAGTGCAAACAACGCATGGATATGGACCGGAAACCCAGTCGGAATAGGCAGCGGCAGATAGGTGAAAAGCCGTCCCGACTTTTGTTGTTCTGCCGGATGCCTCAATGACGTAGCGAGGCCAACTGTTGGAAGTAGCTTGTGCTCCTTGAGGATGCGGGTGGGATCTGCCCGAATTGCGTTCGATAGGACTTTGATGGCCTCCGCTTGCTGGAATGGACACCGCAATACGCGCCACACAGTTTCAGTGACCTTTTCTTTGGTGGTGGTGGTCGTCGTCGCAACGTAGGTTGTATTCCCATCCTCAAGAACCGTTCTCTCGGTCCTTCTGATTGAAAGCGTAACAAGGCAAGTAGAGTTTCCTCTTTCATCGACGTCATAAATCTCGATTTCCTGTATATTGCTTAGGAATAGGAGGGAAATATCGATTTCTTCGCGAATAAACTCAGTGAAGAGGTGGAAAATCTCTTCTGCGGTGACCACCTTGGAGCTGATATTGCTGGGTAAAGTTCTGAGCGGACAACGGATGACCGTACTGTCGAAGCTGGGTCCAACGAAGTGGGGCGGTAGAAACCGAGTGAAAGGCGCGACTTGGCCAGGGTGCTTCGATACTACGTGACCGAGGTCCAGCTTTTTGCCAGTCGAACCCGTGAATGCAGAAAGAGGATCGAGAATGGCAAGATATGAGCCTGATAGAATCTGTGGGCAATCTGTGATCTTTGGAAAAAGCGACAATCAGTTTGTGAAGTCACAGAATGGGGAGGTAGACGCACATGGAAAACCGATCTAAACCCAACCCCGTATTTCCCAATTTTCCTGGATATGGCTCTCTTAATAAGCTCTTTTCGAAGAGATTTGAAGACACGCACGATGAATCGTTGAGCTTGGAGGATTCGTAAGTAGATTGCAGCGCCTCCCAATCAGGCGCCTGGAAGATCGCGTTGTTGAAGGCGAGAAGCGCCGGTCCTTGAGCCATCGCGAGATCCGCATGGTAGAGATTGCTTAAAGAATGAGTTCGCCTGTCCAACACAAAGGTCTAGATAATGTGAGAGGCGAAAAGATGTGCAAGTTTGAAGGATATCACCTGCTTTGACGCCCCTGCATCGTCCGAATTTTGGGAAATCTCTCGAAGCAAGCCCGCAGAGAAGGGATACTGAGATAGGATACCTCGTAGCGCGGCGAAAGGAGACGTCTTCTGCGAGAAACTCTCTTCCATCGTGAACGCGAGTGATGGTTCGAAGGAGGTTTCAAGAAGAGGTGTACCCCAATGGAAGGCGCCGTTATTTACGGGCACGTTATCGATCGGATCCATCCCCGTCCGAGCCTATCCTGGAGAAACAAGCGCTTAGGACCGGCTTGATAAGCGTGGTGACACAGCGAAGGACATCGAGGCCGGTCGGCGGTGCAGCATCGTGCGTGTTTGTTTCCCATGCACGACATCCTGGGAACCTTATTATGACTTGGTAATTTTGCAGGAATTTCTCCTTCGAGTTCGAGCGAGATAATGAAAGCTTTATCACAAACTTGAGAGAAGCCTTGAAGACGATCGTGAAGCAACGTTGAAGATGAATCCGTTGACGAGAATAATCGGAGCTTCAAGCGGGGAATACACGAACCGGGCCGGCCTTTTTTGCTTATCGACCGTCAAAGCCGAATAAGTAGGAGCAAGCGCTGTACGCGATAGCCTGCTCCACTCCAGGAATTTTTAGCAAATGTGAGCTCGACTCTGAAAAGAAACTTGGCAGATTTACAGTACGACTTGAACGCGAAATTTGCAAACGATGTTTACCTAGTCAACCTCTAAAGAATTCCATACTAATAATATGTCGCTTCGTTCTTCTGGCGCCAACAGAAACCGAGCGGCCATGAATTTCCATGTACTCCATAACGGCATAAATTGCTTTGGAGTCGAAAATAACATTTATCCATACCGTGCGTATTGCGGAATTTCGACATTGTCATTTTCAATGTTTTTCGCCAGGTCCCAGTCTACCACCACTCCGTTTCCTACGTCGGTTGTGATCATATTCCGGGCGCTTATTATCATGGTGAAGATCGGCTTTTTCGTGAGCACAACGATGCTCTGCTTCAAAATCAGGATAGCTTGGAACAAAATACAAGAACAGAACCTACCGTCGAGAACTTGACGAGTGACAGAGACGAACTGCTTCGTTTGTGGAACGCCTTAAGAGGGCGTGAAAACTCACAAAGTACAAGACGAAGCTTGCACAAGGTTCGGGTTTTCTATTTCATCCCTTGGATAAAATTGCCTATGTTAGATATACATATCTACCCGACGAGATACCATGATCAAGCGTTGTCTTCCATGGCTTCGTCTAATGAATGGAAAGCTTGCATTACGTGACTGCTTGATTCGGGGCATATTTATAGCGCCGTCGATTGGCGGTTCCTCTCGTTTATTGGGATTGACCGTTGAGAGGTCCCTTTCCACCTTGTCCTTGCCCTGTTCCCAGTCAGCGCTGGGATCATTAAGAGCACAGGCGAATAGGTCTTCCATCCATCCTGGGGTTTTCTGCTTTTGAATTCGCTCCCAGTCAGGATAATGCGGAAACAAATCTAGTCGGCGAAGCACGAAGTGGAAATGGTCTGAGAAGTCGTCCCCTCTGTATCCCTCTCTAAGGCTCGTTATTTCTTCGAGCTTGAGGTTGATCGCTATTTCAAGATATCGGGTGGCAAGGATCATTGCCGATTCTTGCAAGACATGGAGGAGAGACGGGCTACGAATTCCCATGGACTTGAGGTTGCTCGGGTCCTCAACTGGTTTGACTTATAGATTCTGCCAACTGGTCTGCCTGCATCGTCTTGGACCTTATAGTAGAACAAATCATTCAGCATGTTAACAATTTCGGTACGGTCCAAATCACGCTCGCAGTGTCGCAAAGTGATGTAGAAGAATGTATACCAAAATGACTCAAGGTCATCCGTGTAGTTGGGACAGAGGTTCATCTCTGGTCGAATTTGAATCCGAGCGGCCATGAATTGCCAAGTACTCTATGCATATCACGATAAGCAGCTGAAAGGAAGAAGAAAAATCTGACCCGTACAATGCGGCGTTCTGGTAGGCCCTTGATACTATTGCCATTTCCAATGCCTTTCGATAAATCCCAGTCCACCAATAACCCATCTCCTTCGTTGGTAATCATGATGTTTCCGGCGCTTATATCGGGATGGAGAATCCGGGCGCATAACGATGTGCTACTTCAAGGTCAGCACGGATTCGAACGAAACTCAAGAAGAGACCCTGCCTTCGAGGAGTTGACGAATGATGGACATGAGCTGCATCATGTTGTGGAACGCATGGAGAGGGCGGGCAAATTTGCAGAGCACGAGACCAAGATTGGAGAAGTTCTCCGGTCTTATCGGCTTCAGCATTTCGAGCACTCAGAGTCAGCTCCAAGTTCTGAAATAACCTGTCCACCACGAGTTTGATTCATCGGTCGAGGATGCCAGATGCTGGTAGGCTTGGCACATCATGGATGCCAGAAAAGCCTGAATGGTAAATGAAATGATCATCTTTAAACAATTGCATGTATTGAGCGGTTTCAGAGGGATAAACATTTGACTCCGAAATCAAGTTGAGTCCGCGTGTTATATATGAAGTTTCTAAATAATACAGAGAGGAGTGACGAGTAAAGGAAGACTCAGAGGGATGACAAGAGACGCCGTGCATAAACTGTAGATATTCAAGGGCATCATCATTGATCATCCTTCCATGACTTCATCTATGACCTGAAAGTTCGCATTACGGGAATGCTTGATTCGCGGCATATCTATAGTGATGTCGATTGGTGGCTCCTTTCGTTTGTTCGAATTGACCGTTGAAAGGTCTCTCTCCACCTTCCCTTGTCCCTGTTCCCAGTCAGTTCATCAGGAAAATGCATTTTGATCCTGACTAAACTTGGATAAACAATGCAATATCAAAGCTCCCACGTCACACCCAGGATACTTTGAGAAGCTTTGGGATGCTTTGGCACACTTTGAATATCTTTTACCTGCTTTGATATAGCTTTGGTTCTAAAATCTCAGTGGACTCAACATGTGGAGAATGCCATGACTCATCTTGAAGCTGTATATCATTGCTTTCAGTTTTATTTTTTATTGTAATAATGTGGCCAGTATTCGCATTGCATGTATTTGCAGTTTTTGGGTTTTGGTGCAGGTGGGGTAGTAGAATAAATCATCTTGTTCCTCTATATATTCTGGGTTATTCATATTATTCTCAGACTCTGAAACATTGTGATTATATTCCTTGGTATTATGTGTCTAGCCATTGTGCAAGACGATAAGAGGAATGATTAATGATTTGTCCCTGAGTTGCACTTTCCCATGGACAACTTGTCCATGATTTCCCACAGAGAGGATGCGAAATCAACAACACGTCTTGAAATCATGTGATATTCTAAATCATGTGATCTTTGAGTTCAACATTTCGTTTTCAAGTTCCACAACTCTCTGTTCTACCACTGCCACTGCCACTGCACTATTACTACATGACCTTCGTCTACTCTACCATAAGCATTTTGTATAATTGTCTAGTAAGTCAAGTCAACAACAGCTTCAACCTCTCCTCTCATTCAGCTGATCACAAAGCCATAGAACATCTGTGACGTGTCTGGTTCTGTTCAAGTGTGTCATTTTCTTCAAGTCATTCCTCATCGAGACACTGACCACCTACAACAGTTATACCTTCTTCAACAATCTCAATTACTGCCTTCTTCAACAACCACACCTATCATCACTTTCTACCAACCAGTCATCACGAGTTGTATAATCTCGTCTCTTTCTACATCATGACAATAGCTATTATGCCTTGTGAGTTGTCAGCCAATTAATCTATGCTAGGCTAAAATTTCCTCCTCCATGTCACTTTCTTTCTTTCCTTGTTTCTTTCTTCATCTTTTTCCCTCTCTTTCTTTCTTTGTCATCTTTCATCTTTTGTCTCTGAGTTCTGCTCCTCTTTTTGGTTCATCTCTCTCTCTTTTTCTCTACTTCTGCTATTATTCAGTCTATACATCCATAACACTTTATGTTTCTGCATGTTTACACTCTTATTTAGTGCATGATAGCACTGTAAAGTACACAGTAGATAAATATGTACCATATCTACTAGACGTATATTTCTAATAAAATCTACTTTGAACAATTAAATGTCTGGAAAGAAAGAAAAAAATGGTAGAAAAGACAGTCAAAGACAACCAAAGATGTGTCCCAAGGTGGCCAAAGACGCTCTCAAGATGCCTTAAGATGTCCTGGGAAAGCCAACATTTTTGACCTTGCTCTGGGAGCAACTTGGCCAGCTTTGGATCTTTGGCATCTTTGTGTCTCTAAAGCGCTTTGTGCAGCTCTAAGTCATCCTGGGGACAATGTGCATTTTCCTGATGTTGTGGGATCATTGAGAACATTGTCGAATATCTTTTCCATCCAATTCGACGTCTTCAATGTTTGAAAGTTGGCCCAATCCAGATAATTTGTGAGGAACATAATGTGGCCAGTATTCGCATTGCATGTATTTGCAGTTTTTGGGTTTTGGTGCAGGTGGGGTAGTAGAATAAATCATCTTGTTCCTCTATATATTCTGGGCTATTCATATTATTCTCAGACTCTGAAACATTGTGATTATATTTCTTGGTATTATGTGTCTAGTCATTGTGCAAGACGATAAGAGGAATGATTAATGATCTGTCCCTGAGTTGCACTTTCCCATGGACAACTTGTCCATGTTTTCCCACAGAGAGGATGCGAAATCAACAACACGTCTTGAAATCATGTGATATTCTAAATCATGTGATCTTTGAGTTCAACATTTCGTTTTCAAGTTCCACAACTCTCTGTTCTACCACTACCACTGCCACTGCACCATTACTACATGACCTTCGTCTACTCTACCATAAGCATTGTATATAATTGTCTAGTAAGTCAAGTCAACAACAGCTTCAACCTCTCCTCTCATTCAGCTGATCACAAAGCCATAGAACATCTGTGACGTGTCTGGTTCTGTTCAAGTGTGTCATTTTCTTCAAGTCATTCCTCATTGAGACACTGACCACCTACAACAGTTATACCTTCTTCAACAATCTCAATTACTGCCTTCTTCAACAACCACACCTATCATCACTTTCTACCAACCAGTCATCACGAGTCGTATAATCTCGTCTCTTTCTACATCATGACAATAGCTATTATGCCTTGTGAGTTGTCAGCCAATTAATCTATGCTAGGCTACAATTTCCTCCTCCATGTCACTTTCTTTCTTTCCTTGTTTCTTTCTTCATCTTTTTCCCTCTCTTTCTTTCTTTGTCATCTTTCATCTTTTGTCTCTGAGTTCTGCTCCTCTTTTTGGTTCATCTCTCTCTCTTTTTCTCTACTTCTGCTATGATTCAGTATATACATCCATAACACTTTATGTTTCTGCATGTTTACACTCTTATTTAGTGCATGATAGCACTGTAAAGTACACAGTAGATAAATATGTACCATATCTACTAGACGTATATTTCTAATAAAATCTACTTTGAACAATTAAATGTCTGGAAAGAAAGAAAAAAATGGTAGAAAAGACAGTCAAAGACAACCAAAGATGTGTCCCAAGGTGGCCAAAGACGCTCTCAAGATGCCTTAAGATGTCCTGGGAAAGCCAACATTTTTGACCTTGCTCTGGGAGCAACTTGGCCAGCTTTGGATCTTTGGCATCTTTGTGTCTCTAAAGCGCTTTATGCAGCTCTAAGTCATCCTGGGGACAATGTGCATTTTCCTGATGTTGTGGGATCATTGAGAACATTGTCGAATATCTTTTCCATCCAATTCGACGTCTTCAATGTTTGAAAGTTGGCCCAATCCAGATAATTTGTGAGGAACAGATCTCTATGGTCTTTCATGAGGTAAAATTGGAAATCGTTCCCAACGTATTGACTCCGGAGCCATGTTATTTCCTCGATTGCCTCCTGCTCACCACAGTAGCGGGACGCAAGTATCCGTGCCGAATTTCGCAAGATGCGGAGGAGAGGTGGGCTACGAATTCCCATGGACTTGAGGTATGCTCGGGTCTGCAACTCCATTGACTTATGGTGTCCCCCAACTGGTCTGCCTGCAGCATCTTGCATCTTATAGTCAAACAGTCACTGATGATATGAACAACCTTTGTAGGGTCCAAATCATGCTCGCACCATCGTAAACTGATGTACAGGAGTGTGTGCCAAAATGATTCCAAGTCATCAGTGTAGTCGGGACGGAGGTTCTTTTCTGGTTCCATCTGAAGCCGAGCGGCCATGAACTGCCATGTACCCTGTATGTCATGATAAGCACTGTATCCAGTGAGAATGCAACAAAAAAGATTGATCCATACCGTTCGTTCCGGCAGGCTTTGGACATTATTATCGCCTGCTTGTTTCGATAAATCCCAGTCGAGAAAAAGACCGGTTCCTTCTTCAGTAACCATGATATTGCCATGACTTATAGTATCACGATGGAGGATACTCGCATCTTTATGTGCAAAACGATGGGCTGCTTCAGAATCAGCGCACCTTCGAACCAAAAAAAAATGGGAACACACCTTCGAGAACTTGATGAATGACAGAGATGAGTTGCTTCGTGTTGCGGAAGGTACTGAGAGGCCGGGCGAGCTCGTTGAGAATTAGACGAAAATGCCGAAAGTTCTGGAAGTCTCTACTTTTGTCTATTGTTGCATGATCCTTACTACGGGTTGTGTGGTCGAGAATATCATAAGCAGCGAACACGGTGGCTAGGTTTGGCACCTTCGCCTTCTTCAGAGTTTCGTACGCTCGAGCTTTAGGGAGAGCGCCGTCTGCGAGGACACGCTTTAAAAAAATCGTCTGTTGACTGTGAACACAGAGGGCTGGGAAGGTGCGAGTCGCCCTTCTTGTCAGAGATGGTGTTCCGAATTCACTTCCCATGTAGTAGGGTGGATGGATGATGATGCATTGCCCTCCAGCCTCCTCCTGCTCCTTCAGTGCTCCCTCCCCTTCCTCCTTCAGTTCTCCCTCCCCTTCCTCCTCCCTCTCCTCCTCCTCCTGCTCTGCCGCCTGCTCCTCATTGTTGACAGTGATTGAAAATAAAGCCGGATCCAAGGTGATCCCAATTTTCCCACGCAGATCAGACGCCTTGCTCTCAGCCTCTTCAATAGTCAATGGTGTTACAGTCATATCACGGCCGTTGAGCACCTGTGGCATGCACAAAGAAAATCAGGTAGAAGAGAGGAGTGTTACAGTGGATCAATTTTCCGGTCACAACCGCTCCAGCCCTGTCCCATCTAACAATCCGGACATAAATATCATGTACTCTCACCATTTTCGTCCCATCCTCCTCGAGTTTGCGCAGCCGCTTGACGAGTTCCAGAATGTGAAGCAACTTCTCAGTGTCATTTCTCAAGCTCTCAAAGGTGAGTTGTATCTTTTTGGTAAAAATACGTTGAAGTTGTGCTGATTCCGAAGCAGCGCATCGCTTTGCCCATGATAATGCGAGGACTCTCCATCGCGACGTCAGTCCGCGGAATATCATGATTACCAGTGAAGGAAATGGGCTGTTGGTAGACTGGGATTTGTCGAAAGACATTGAGAGAGTCCATGTCGAAAGCCCGTCTGACCGCACGGTATGTACTACTCAAATCTTTTCTTCTGTTCCGTCAGACACTTATCATACCATTATCATGATCCTAGGGCACATGGCAATTTATGGCTGCTCGCCTCCTGTTGAAACCAGAAAATCGGCCCATCCCCGACTACACAGATGATCTCGAATCCTTCTGGTACACGCTACTATATATCACCTTGCGACATTGCGAACATGATTACAACCTCGAGAAGGTTGTTTCCACGCTCAATCATATGTTTCATTACATGTTTGAAGACAAGGGCAGACCGGCTGGGGGAATGGCCAAGAGATATGAGCTTCAAACGCAGACAATGGTCAAGGAGATGGGCATTCGTAGCCCACCTCTCCTCCGCTTCTTGCGAAATTCGGCACAGATACCTGCGTCCCGCTACTGTAATGAGCAGGAGGCAATCGAGGAAATAACAAGGCTGCAGAGTGAATACCTTGGGAACGATTTCCAATTTTACCTCATGAATGGCCATACAGACCGTTCCTCAGAAATTATCTAGCTTGGGCCAACTTGCAAACATCGAAGACACCAAATTGGATGGAAGCGCTGTTCGACAATGTTCTCAATGATCCCGCAACTGACTGGGAACAAGGAAGGCAACCGAAGGGACTGTTTGACCCGAATCAAACAGTCTCGCAACGGAACTTTTCAAGCCATAGACATAGATGAGGAAGACGAGGATTGATCATGGTACTTGTCGGGGCGATATCAGTAGACTCGACTAGACTCGACTTGACGTGGATTCCGAAATCGCTCGATACATGACTTTCCTGTCAATTTCTTTTGGGATGATGGAACCAACTGGCAGGATGATCATTAGCTTTATTTATTCTTCAGGCGTTTCCAGCGTCCACGATGTGCTATGCTGCGCCCCTCCACCTGATATCTTCGATTGAGATCGAACCAACTGTGCGGTGTGTAACTTCGTAGTGCTTGAAATGCAACTGGAAAGCGGAAATGTTCAAGGAAGGAAACGCCAGGAGAATGTGAAAATGTCCACCATTCTGTAGGAGTTATTTAATCCACCAGGAGAGACGAGGAGAATCAATGCCCAAGGTTTGAGTGGATCGAGCTTCCTCGTATCTTTTCATTCAAGTACCGTTCACCAGGTTTCTTTTTATGCGACGCCTCTTTCAGATCACAATGTCTTTCAAGCCTTCTTCGATGTGCCTTTGGCGAATCCACCTCAAAACCTCAACGAGGGTTGTATGTGTCGAGATATGCCAGTAAAGCCTTCGACATCATATTAGGATTATCACAATACGAGAGAAAAGAGTTAAGCAGCGAGCAGGGCGGCTAAGATGATACGGAACTCGGGGATGAAGCCTAGAGTGAGTGATACGAAGTCCAGCAACCAACTCTGATGGAATGAACAAGCACGCACGAACCGCACGAACAGCACGCACACAGCCCTCAACCGCAAAGAAATCGGAAAAAAAAGAGAAAAGCCAAAGGCAGAACAGCAACAAAAAATAACAAAGAATCAACAACAAGCTCTCAACAACGCCTAAAGTACTCGACAGTCAAGGTAGGTTAGGTCCGGGCTGATTGAAGAAAAGAAGAGAATAAAAAAGGGCCCAAAAAACTGGAAGTCTTTATGATAAAAGGATCAAAAGTCGCGAATTCGATTCTCTATGAAATACGTATTGCATAAACTCCGGTGCTCAGTCCATTGCTGAGCTGAGGGCAAGCGGTTGTTGGCATGAGGAGGCGGAGGGTACTGTGTGACTTTCATGTGAGGGGGATCTCAGTGGTCCCTGGACTTCCTATGTCAACCGGATGATGATCATGTCAGTTGTCGAGCTCTGACTGAGGCGTGGAGAGAAGGAGCGGAAATGGAAAAGACGAAAGAACAAGGGGAAAAAATGCCGCGGTCGTCGACGAACAAAATGACAGATGAAATAGAAAGATGCCAGGACGAAAACAACGTGGAGAACACAACCTCAACGCGAAACCGAATACATGAGAAAGGAAATGAATAACCCACCTGTATTCACCCTCAGCAGCGACACTGAGCTCCTCGATCTCTCCCTGAACGGCACAGAAAGCAACTCCGCAGCGATACTAAAGTAAAGGAGCTGTGCCTTGATGAGCTCGTTCAGATTCTTGATTGGCTCAGGCTGGATGGATGGCGTTGTGTGCATGAGACGAGATGAGATGATATCGAGGTCGGTAAAGGACGTAGGAGAGGAGGGGAGGATGCATGAAAGGCAAGAAGAGTGAGATACGTGGGTTTTTTGGATCCGTCTCCCCTGCGCCTGGCCCTGACCCTGACCCCGCACCACGGGCACCAGCACCAGCAGCACCACCGGCAGTGGAAGAGACAGCGATGGAGGCAGTGTGGAGGGGGCGGCTGGGACGGGGACGTTGGTGCCTTTGAAGTTGGTGGCGGTGAAGGAGGTGAGGTTGTATCCGATTGAAGAGGATATATCGGAGAGGGATTCTTGGATTTGGATGGGGTAGTCGTAGGTTTCAGATTTATAGACTTTGGTTATTCTGTTGGGGGAAGAGGGTGGAGGTTAGGTGGATGGGGGAAGAGTGGGGGAAGTGAGGGCGGGGAGGGGGAACGTACTTGAGTAAGGAGATGTGTGCGGTGCGGAGTGCGTCGACTCGGGCTTCGAGGTCTTTGTGTTCTGTATCCAATCATCATCTGAGCATGCGATCAATAAATAATAATCGCCTCCAAAGCTTGACAAAAAGAAAACCACAAGCCACGAATACCACGGAAAAAAAGAAAAACGGAACACACAACGCGCCCTGAGGCAACTCGGTGCTCTCATCCTGCGCGACCTGACCAAGCCTTTCACGGATGTCTTGCACACTAGAGTTGAAGCCTTTCGTGATCTCGGTGCCTGCGTCGATGCTTCCTAGGCTGGATTGGAGCTTTGACCAGCCCTCCATTACTTATTATATCGTGGTGGGGTTTCAAAGGAACGACAACGAGAAGGAATTGGAATACTTCTGTGTAGGATTTCCGATTGAGGAAGCATGGTTCTCCCGTGTGTGGTGGCTGGAAAACGAAGACACATCAGCTATTCTATTCGTTTCCAGATCGCGAATTGGACAACACGAAAGCAAAGGGAAAGAAATCCACGCACTGCTTCTGCATCCTCTTGATATTTATCAACATCCAATTCAGCCTAAACACGCTCTCCTCCAGTGCACTTGTATGTTCTGCAATCTGGCCGGGCTTCGCAGGCGCCTCCCTTCTTGGCTCACTCTCCACCATGAGATCGAAATCCACCAATTTAGTTGACATGTCGTTCTCAAAGCAGAAGGAGTCGCCGACAGTATTGGTTGAGGACATAATCTCCTTTCCTCTCACGCTCGCCGTCCAGTAGGACTTTTTGGTTGGGGTCTTTGATGTCAAAATCGATATTGAAGGAACCAGATTGGACCTGCATGAATTAGTAGTCTAGGTTTTGAATTGGCGGCATAATAGATAGGTCGTACAGCATAATAAAACTAAGGAAACAATGTCAATGCTGATTATTACAAGCCTGCAAAACAAGAACATACCCCGATCTTTTCCCCAGCTTTCCCACATCCGCATAGAAACATACCCATTCGTTTGGTGCAATGGTCGTTGTCAGAGATGATGCATTAACTGCCAGCAGCAAGTATAGGAAGGAGAGGAGGGAGGCAAGAAAACGGGGCAGCAGCTGCATGGCTCATTCCTGCGTTATTATCCTGGCCCACCTCCTCATAGATTATCTTGACGCCAAAAAACGCGTCGCGTCGAGAAACCTTTGTTGATGAAGCGCGTCAACACGACCAAACAAGCGTGAATAAGGATAATTAGAGTTGCGATCAACAAGCCTTCTCTCTTCTTACCACCATCATCACCCGCAACTTCGCACAACAGAGAGCCACTCTCTCCTCTCAGCAACTCCTCGACACCCCAACACCCCCTCAACAACTCTCATAACATGTCTGGACGTGGCAAAGGTGGAAAGGTCAGCCTTGATGCAAATCCGTTCCCTCTCAATAAGGTTTAACTCCGGCTCGTGTTTTGTAGGGCCTTGGAAAGGGTGGAGCCAAGCGTCACCGCAAAATTCTTCGTGACAACATCCAGGGTGCGCACGGGCCCATTCTGAGAGTCGACCTCTTTTTGACCGACGTAACATTGTTTTAGGTATCACTAAACCCGCTATTCGCCGTCTCGCTCGTCGTGGTGGTGTGAAGCGTATCTCCGGCCTCATCTACGAGGAGACTCGCGGTGTCCTCAAGATTTTCCTCGAGAACGTCATCCGCGACTCCGTCACCTACACCGAGCACGCTAAACGGTGAGCACCCTTTCATGCGCTTTCCACTCGCGTTCCCTTTTTTCTGACATTTTGCTTAGCAAAACCGTCACTGCTCTCGACGTCGTCTACGCCCTCAAGCGCTCCGGTCGTACCCTTTACGGTTTCGGTGCTTAAGCGAGTCACGGTCGCCTTATCTTATGGATCCTTTTTTCCCTTGCTATCGCTTTTCGTTGATGTAAAATGTGTATGACATACTGCCACGATATACTATATGCCTTGTTATTGAAGCGCAAGTGTGTTTGATGTGAGAGTAGAGGGCAACTCAATGTTCGCTTTTGTGTGGCGTATGTCGTTGGGTGCCATGCCTTCTGGATGGGATGGCAGAGTACTGAATTGCTGAATGTGCGATGGGTTCGAAATTTAATGCGAAGGTGGTCAGGGTACTGAGTAGTGAGCACGGAGCCAACGAAGTTGGCATCGCAGAGACCGCCTCTACAGCTGAACGGGAAAAGTGTACCAACGATATCCTTGTACGCCTCCCTTGGCGCCATCTCCGAAGAGTGATCATCGTCGTCGTTGCCGTAGGGTAAGGTCAAAAGACGAATTCTTCAGTAAAGCGAAGAGGGAAATAGGAGGAGGGGATGCGGGAGGGACGTGACCATCGACTCGATGAAAAAAGTGACTCGGATTCGGACGAGTGGATACCGAAAGCATACGCAGCACTACAAAGGGTCCCAGCCTTGACACAAGAAATATCCCTCCCTGGAGGTAGCCCGACTGGAATCCGGTTTAATATAATGGACCTGATTGAAGTTGGGCTTCAACCTCTCGTCTCGGAATTGATCCAAGAGCGGATGGGCAAAGAACTTGACACTATATACAGAACAAGTAAACGTCGTCAATCGATAATGTAGGTTCAAGAGAAACAACGAGCTTACAGAAGTACTCCCCCTTTCCGTCTTCCAACACTCTGCGCCGACCGGAGGTTCTTGCTCGCAAAATCAAAGACAGCTTCACAGATCTCGAGGCTCGCCTCGATATCATGCGCAACGTTACCAGACACATTGGCCGCCATATCCGAGAGGATAACATCCGCTTTTCCTTTCGGGTTCTCGGGGTTACACAGTAACTCCCGTATGCGCCGCGTCGTCGAGTCCACCATGAAATCAGCCTTGATAGTCTGCACACCATATATCGGTTCAATAGGAAGCAGGTCCACAGCGATGATCGTTCCGCGGCCTGGAACCTGCAAACCGGGAGTACCGTCGATATCGTCAATATTGAGCGGGTCAAAATGGGTCAACGGTTCTGGGACGACTTTATAACCACCCTTCTTCTTCTTCTTCCTCTTCGGTGTCCAGCTGTCGCCATCCTCATCACCAACAGCAGCAGCAGCAACATCTTCATCCTCATCATCAACAACAGCTTCCTCAGCTTTCCTCACCCCCAAAATCCTCGTGCTAGCAGCACCCCACGCCAATTTATCCGCGACGACCTGACTCCATCCTCCAGGCGCAGCACCAAGGTCCACCACAGCCTTCACATCGGGCTGCTCGAGGAACTGGTTCCAGTCATCATTAATCTCCAGTAACTTGAACGCCGATCGCGCCCTGTAAGCTGCAGCGTCCGCAACGCGTCGTTTCACGTACGGATCACGAAGCTGGCGGGAGGCCCATGCGGTGGATTTGGATTTGGATTTCTGGGAGAGGCGGATTGCAGATTGTCGGAATGACATGGGTAAAATTTCCTACCAATGTTGATAGGACATTTGTGGAAGGTTTATACTGAGTGGATGGTTGCAGGAGTTGTGGCTTCTCGACAAAAACGAAAAACCTCAATGGTATTACGTAACAACGGTAAGCCAGAAATGGTATAGAAATAGGGGTAGAGAGGGGGGAAGGGAAGACTACTCGAAGCTGCAAACGTCGAAATGACTACAATCAGGCTGACAGTTTGAAAGTGCTATAACTAGATCTCGTTGAATTTTTTTCTCCCCACATCCCAGTTGAGTCACATTTAGGATCGATCGTCGAAGACCGGCGGCCATCGAACGCCTCTTCCATTCCACTGACTCGCTGACGTTTCCCACATCTGCGCTGTCTTCCAATCCATTTAATGCTGAACCAAATCCCCCCGACGAACTCTTTCAGGGAGAGACATCAAAAAGTCGTCCTCATGACCATGGTATCCTTCTTTAAATTTTTAAACCTCGTTAACTCCTCAATCATCTCGTCAACTTGAATGGCAGCTACGGCGGCCTCGCGCCCAGGCCTGATATCCCGAGCCGTTAGGATCCTTCAACCACTCTACCTTCTATCATTCTCATGTCGCGTGCGCTTAAAAAACCAGTCGAGTATCGCAAAAAGAGTCGAAATCTTGGTCAGAGTATCGCAGAGTGAAGTAGTAATAAAGGAGCATGTACCAGAACGGCTCAAGGTCGTCAGCATAGTTGGGAAAAGGGAATTTTCTCCGAGTCGAGCCTCAGAGAGTCGAGCGACCGTGAGTTTCCACGTTCCCTATTATATGTAGTACTCGTCATAAATATCCAAAGTGAAATGAAAAGGAACAGTCTAGGGATTCTTATATAAACGACGACGCGCTGAATAAACAGTAAACCCTCCGAACCGAAGTAATTACTTACCGAACACCAGAGTCATGGGACTTGGGCGGGGGCCGAACGATGTTGGGACGATGTGTGGGTCAACGTTAGTAAGTATATAAAGGAAGTGTGCTATATTTACTCACCGTTCATTCTCTGTCGATATACCAGGGAGTCAGGGAGTCGGAGGGACATTCGAAATGCAACGCTGCGGGATCTGCGATGGCGACGCTCGGAGCATCCTACCAGTTATAAACGAATGAAAAATACTCCTCAATCTCATTCAACCAAGCCAACAAATTCTCGTGAGTACCGCTACTGCACAGTCAGGCTAAATTCCGCTCACATTCTACAACAACAGTAACATGAAATTCTCTGTCGCCTTCTTTACCCTCCTCACCGCTGGATTCATCCAGACAGCGGTCGGGCTCCATTGCGACTCCGAATGCGCCGCTTGCTGGCTCAATAACAACTCCAACGGCGTCGACACCAAATTCCTTTGCAACGGGAAAGATTGTGGAGATAAGTGCCCGCAGGGGTACAATGGCATCCACTGTGCCGCCCAAGGACGTTGCATGTCAGCACACACATTTTCTGCAAAAGTCCCTACAGTCGTGTGGACTAACAAACCTTTTCAGGTGCAACACTAACAATCGATCTGATAGCGACTGTCGCGAATTTGGCCCGTGTGCATGCAATACCTATCATCCGGCTGGAAATGCATTCATGACTTACTGTAATGGGGCAACTTGCTTTTGATTATATGGTCATCTGAGCCACGGTGGCAACAAGGCTTTAGGGATGTAAAATGTATTAGAACAGCAATTGATTTTTTTCGAAGCTAGTAAAAGTATATGAATAAGCGCCCAACGCGAACCGGCAATACCCGGTATCCTAAGTAGAAGGAATTCTTTGGATCCGGCTGTCCTCCACACATCCCCGTCGCGAAGCAAGCGCACACGCCAGGACCCTCTTTTTCTTGGCCAGGAATCAAGCATTGGTGTGGTGCATTACTACCTTACTCTCACTGAATTTCCAACCCGAGTTCCCCGACCCAATCACACAAAACAAAGCAGCGTGTGGATTCCGCTGATTACTCATTGGAGATCATCCCTGTCCTATATGAACGACTTACTATAAAGATATGTTAGTAGACTCTAGTCCCAAGTCTCAGTCCACCCATGAATGGAAAATTTCGAAAAACGGGATATGCATCTATATAAAAGCAGTGAACTATATTTATTACTGAACTATATTTGCCCCCCGTAGACATACCAGGGATATTCTAAGCGCGATGCTACGGATATACAGGGATCTGCAACGGCGACGCTCGGAGCATGCTAGCGGTTATAAACGAATGAGAAACACTCCTCAACCTCATCCAATTAAGCCACTAAATTCTCGTGAGCACCTCGACGACACAGTCAAGCTAAACAAGTTGCGCTCACATTCTACAACAGCAATCATGAAGTTCTCTATCGCCATCTTTACCCTTCTCACCGCCGGATTCATCCATACCGCGGTCGCGCTCGATTGCGCGAGCGGATGCGCTGCTTGCTGGCTCGACAACAACTCCAACGGTGTAGACACCAAGTTCATGTGCGACGGTAAAGATTGTGGAGACAAGTGCCCTCAGGGCTACTCCCGCATCCACTGTGCCGAAGCTAAACGTTGCAAGTAAGCACATTTTTCGCAACCTCGATAACGTGTCTTATTAACCAACAAACGCGGCCTTTTGCAGCTGTGCCAGTCGTTCCGAACGAGTCCCTCCTGACTGCCCCGAATTTGGCCCGTGTGCGTGTGGGTCGACGGCTCCCGCTGCAGACCAAGCTTTCTGTAATGGTAGCTCTTGCTTCTGATATCGATTATCTGGTCATCCGAGGCTGCGCTGGAAACGAAGCTCGAGAGATGCGGGATGTATTAGAACAATAATTATCTTCCAAAGCTAGTAAACTATGATCATATGCATAAGCGCCGGCGCCCGACTCGAGCCGGCAATACCCGGTTTTCCAGAAGGAATTCTTTGGAGCACCATATGATTTGGGAATCAGTGGCATATACAAGCTAGATATGGTTTAGAAACAGGGATAGCGATGTTAGACGACCCATTCAAATCTCTTGAACGCATTAAAAAGACTATAAGCACGACCATTTGAACACCATTAAAACCAAATTAAAACTTCCGTTGAATATTTGTCTTGCCCATATTCCAATTAGATCTCCGATCACCAAGAACCTCATCAAACAACTCTCCCATCCACCACACACCGACCTCTCCCAAATCCGCGCAGTCTCCCATTTCCATATAATACTGAATCAAATCCACCCGGTCAAGATCTTGAACGAGATATACCAAAAACTCATCCTCATCACCCTGATAATCTCCTCTAAACCTCGTCATCTCCTCAAAGGCAGCCACCGCTTCCTCCACAGGCCTCTCATGTCTTCCCGCCAAGGTCGTCGCCGATCGTCGCAACACCTCCAAAAGAGGCATACTAGGAAGACTTATTTTGTAAAGCTGCGTCCGCGTTTGCAGCTCGTATTCCTTGTACGCTCCTCTCCCCATTCTACCTTCGATCACGCCATATCGGCGCGTCCAAAAAAACCAGTCGAGAAGATCAAAAACCTTGTCAGAAATGCCGCTGCACAGAGTTGAGCAAGCGTCGTCGCGCTCTAAAGCATAATCGGATATCTCGATAACATTCGTTAGGCCCGTCCTCGTCCCTGGTTGCCGGAAGAGAGTCTGCCACATGAGATGTACGTACATCCCTTGTTGCTTTCCTTAGAAAGGATTTCCTTATACCGAGGTGTAGAATGTATTAAGCCAATCCAGTAACATCATTAACCTCACTACAATTCCAATGGAATAAGACACAAAAAATGATGGAGAGCGAGAAGCTGAGGGGTGGGGAAGGCAAAAAAATACGCAGGTGGCGGGAGGGTAAATGAGCGGGCAGAGTGGCGAGAACGAGGTATTTTCCACAACAAGAAAAAAAAAGATATCAAACAGGAGGGGAAAACAAAATGTCAGAAAGGAGCGGGGGTATACTATACGATAAGAAAAAGAAAGACAGAAGCAAAGTCTGGGCCAGGGCGAAGAACGGGACCCCCACGTCCAGAAGGCTTTTTGGAGGGCCAATCCAGAGAGAGGTGAGTGAGCCTGTACGGATCGACGACGACGATGTTGGAAACTGTCGTGACGACAGATCCAAGGGCGTTCATCGCCTGCCGGTACCTCTTCCATATCCAACCTGGAGATTCTCCAACTCGGCCTCGAGCTGCTTGATCGCACTGTGAGCCTGCTCCAAATCCTTGTTCAAACGGTCTCGCTCCGCAATCAACTAGAAGAAAAGAAGGTAGGATCAGAACACATCTTGCATCAACACGAAAGAAAAACGTACATGTTGTTCCCACTGCCTGAACCTCGCCTCTTCTGCCTTGACCTGCTCGGTGAACTTCTTCCTCAGCTGCTCTTCCTCCTCCTTGAACCTGGGGTTGTCCAGCTTCTTGACCTTGGGCTCGCCGAATTTGCGGGTCTCCATCTGCGCTTGCCTGTAGTTCTCGTAATGGAGCTCCTCTGACGTTGAGATCAGGTCAAGCATGTGTGTGCGGATGAGTAATGACCGCAGCTTCTTGAAGTCGCAATGGGCCTCATTTTCGACTGTGAGAGGCAACAAAAGGTCAGAAAAGACAGGAAGTGGACGGGAGACAAAGACAAACCTTCGGCAACACCCCAGATATATTCACGTCCCTTGACGACGCGGCCATCAAGGGTCTTCACATCTTCCGTGGAACCAATGATCGAGAAAGGAATAGCGTCAATCAATACACGGGCGTGTTCCGCGTTCTCATCGTCCGCCTCCAGAGGGGGTGTATAAATCCGGATTCCCTGCGCAGCGATGACTTCGCGAACCTATAGGTAGGCAAGAGAGGGGAGAAACGTCATAAGCTTGAGCATGAGCTTAAGACAGACAAGGTGCCACGTACGCGTTGCTTGAACAAGAACAGGTCGTTTTGCGTGAGGGTGTCGGCTTTGGCCACGACGGGGATGAGGTTGACACGGGTTCCGAGACGTTTCATGATTTCAATGTCCAAGGGTTTCAATCTACGACGAAGAATGAGCAAAAAAATAGGGAAACGCTGAGGCGTACGCACGTGTGACCGGTGGGGCGGATGAAGTACAGGCAAGCATGGACACGCAAATCCGTCTTTTCGTGCCTCTGAGGCTGTTGCTCCTGACGCATATACGCTTCATGTTGGTCGTCAATGAACTCGACAATGGGAAGCCACGAGTCGCGGTTGTTAACGTAGTCTCCGAAGCCAGGGGTATCGATGACGGTGAGCTTGACCTTGAACTGGCGTTCCTCGAGCTCAGCCTTGATGATTTCGACTTCCGTGAGCTTGTCCAGCTGTTTGAAATGACGCTTGTTGTAGTTTTTCGCAGGTGACAGCTCAGTCGAGAAAAGGGTGTTAATGAGCGTGGTCTTGCCCAATCCAGATTCGCCTGCAGAACCAATTCAACAACACAACCTCATCTCCATATAAATGGGGAACGCACCAACGACCATAATGGTGTAGTGCCCACCACGTTTTGCGACAATCTTATGCCTCTGTCACGATTTGACGCGTCAGTATGAGGTGCTGGCAACGACGAAGAAAGGGACGAACCTGGTTAGGGAGGTTGGCAATGCCAATGCCGTCGAGGGAGGGTGCAGGGTTGGCCATTGTGGTGTTGGGCGAAGAGGTGGGAGCAACGGGGACGTTGACGAGCAAAAATCAAGCCCCGCAAAATCGTTTGAGAACCCTTGTTTGCTTCTGTTTGCTCGGTGGCAAAATCCAGGGTCAGGTCCAGATCGTTCATCAACGTTCAACCGCCATCTTCGAGGAGAGGGATTACAGTATGTATCTCCAGGTCAGCGGTTTTCAACGTCAACAAACGCCGTATTCTAGTTGGTCATATATCCAGGGGCTTCCACCCCCAACGCGTCCTCGTCTTTTCTGTCGATTGCTTTTTGTCTGACTTGTTGAAGGACAGCCCCATACTGTACAGGGCCTTCCATGCAGCTATGAACCAGCGGCTGTGCTTGAGCCAATGACCCTTTGGAGCCTGCGGTCTTGACTCTTGATAAACTTGAACCTAGGCACACGCGGAGGTGATACTATACCGCGATTCTCTCTCACTTGCCGACCTTGCATGGAAATCTGGCCTTACAACGTAGCCCCAGACGCCGTTGGTATTTTCATCTTCGTTTGTTGAAGATAGCGGCCCCCTCCGTGGCATATCCTAATCATAGAGGCAAACCTGCGGTAAGTACTTGGCGACCTCAAACCTCAACGTGTTTTCTTTCGGATGTTCTGATCTGCGTCAATCCCTCAATCTTTTCTTATTGACCACCCCTCATCTTTCTCTTGATCTCGGGCGCCATACTTACTCGCTTTTATATCCCACTTTCCCTTATTCCTTGCACGATACAAATGCCGCGTTCATTCACCTCCTGGTCTGAGTATTCCCCCAACGTGTCGGTCGGGTCGAAACCGAAACCCCGTTAGGCATATGGCCCAGGTCGCCACCTTATTTCAAACTTTTACTGAACCCCGCTATTTCCTATTGATTTCCTACCTATGCCAATGTGAAACCATTCCTGCTAGTGCGATGCTAGTACCCAAACGTGGCACCTATAGCATCGTCGGCCCTTATCATTACTTGCTCCCCGGGCCCTACGCCATAATTAAACAATAACTTCCTTGTCTTTTCCGGGCTCACCTCGGAATAGATTCGTTATCAAATCCAATGAAGAAGAATCTATCATATCTCTCAGGGTTGGCAAGGGTGGTGACGGTCGCATAACGTAAGATATTACAATACAGTAAGACTAAGGTGGGCTTTTGCCAGGTATGGGCAAATTCCCGGCACCAAAGGCTATGATATGACTCGACATACTCTCCAATTTTTGTGCGCCCGGCCCCTTGAGTTTTCTGTTTCTTTTTCTTTTGACTCGGGTGATTTGGCCTTGTTCTGGTGTCCACAGAGGTCCACGAGGTGTGGAAGACGACCGAATATGCAGTTGACTATTTTAAACATCGGGTGAAATGACACAGCACTTATTCCACGTATGGCATGTGTCAATGTGCCAATGTCAATGTCAACGTCAATAGGCGCCCACACATCACCAGCCGAAAACAATGTGAGTTATGGCATCTGCGAAACACTAAAGAGCGCCTCACTCTCCCCGAAGTTAAATACATTGTTCTCCACTGCCTTGACTACCAGAATAAATAAGCTGTGGCGAAATTACGTGAGGTCTCGATTTCATCCTCCTGGCTTTACGGATAACGGTTGGGCGGTGTTATTCATCCACACTTGTTCCAGGCATGTTTCCATCGTAACTCAGACGCTCACATTTGAATTAAGCCCCCGCGTATTGCTGGAGTCTGAAATCTATAAAGCTACCCATTCGTCGACCCCAACCTCATAATTCGCTTCTCCACCAAGTACCGAAACAAAAGCAACTTACCTACGTCATAATATACAACAATGTCGACATACAAGTACAAGTCCCCTCGTAAGTCTCTTGACATTAAGGTATTATGCTTTCTAACCCCAATCTCCCAGTCCTAGCAGATGAGGATACGGTTGGCCATTTTAAATAAATTCTGAAGCGTCATATTAATTTATTTTTTTGATAGGGAAACGAGCACAAGAAATCCGATGCCGGTGAGGATCCTTCCGGGTTGGCCATGGTACTCTACCGCCCTGCTCCAGAGTCCCCGACTGCCTCTGGCAGTGACTCCTCCGCTCCACAGGGAGGACCGACCGTCCCATTCTCCGCGCCTTTAGGGCAGCGCCCTCAGCAAGGATACACTCCTCCCCGCGCACCTCAGCAGCCATCCCATTACAATGGGAATAACACTTGCAACCGCTACAACGCTGGTCCGCAATCATCTAACGATAATTCTTCGTCCCAAGGATACGTGGCTCAAGGCCCGTCGATTACGATCGCACAACCTACGTTTCGTTTGAGGCGTGATCCTGCGGCCCCCCATTTAGCAGGACAGGGGAAAGTGACCAACACTAACAGTTTCGGCGTTAAAAAAACCGTCAGGACGATTTACCACGGAAATCCGAACGCGGCGCCGTCCCAACAAGGCCCTCACGTCTACGCAAACCCTATCTTCGAAGCTCCAGAAGGGTCGAACGTGGAAAATGTAGGAAGTTTCGGCGTTGAAACCGAAAATGTTACTGAGTACAGATGATTATTGGGGATATGAGATTCGTGGATGAATGAAGGATTTGGTTCTATGAATGTACATGTACTAAACGATACGATACCTGGGCAATTTATTTCCTTTTCTTGATCAAACCCAAGTTATAACGATGCTACCCATAAAATCAAAAGCAAGGCCAGAATACCTAGACTTACTCTGCAATCCTGTCTCTTCTCACTCGAGCTCTCGGCTTTGTAGTCTGAAGCTCAGGCTGATATGTGCGGTTGTGAATGGCATCATCCCTTTTGCCTGACCACCGGACTCCGAGGAAGAGCATGTACATCCAAGGCTGGGATGAAGGCAGCCAATCGTTTATCGATACTTTTAATTTGCTGCCCCACATTTCTGAATTCGATGATTCTTTCGGTCCTTGGAATGCTGAGGATGATGTCGACAATATACCGTTTACCAAATGTACATGACATCGCCTACGCTCGCAAGATTCCACAGCCTTGTACGGCTTGCTAAGAAATTGCGGCATGATATGCCGGTGTGAGAGATATTATATGGTAACGTAAAATATTACAAGGAGACTAAGGTGGGCGTTTTGCCACCGGCAGGCGGTGAGTCGATCGAAATACCTTTCGGTGCGTCTCTTGCGCTGAATTTTTGTCTTCTTCGGAGTGGATTTGGCTTTGTTCTGGTGTCCACAGAGGTCGGGAGATGTGATGAAACACGAATATGCAATTCACTATTTTTAACATCGACACAGCACTTTTGTTCCACGTATGGAATGTGTCAATGTGTCAATGTCAAGGTCATTAGGCGCCCACACATCACGAGCCAGAAACAATGCGACTTATGGCACCCGCAAGGCACTACAGAGCTCCTTATTCTCTACGCAGTCGAACTCATTGTTCTCTACTATGTTTTAACTACCGGGGCAACAACCTGTGGCGAAATTACGAGAGGTTTCGATCTCATCCGCCTCTCCCAAGGATCGATTTCCGTAACGTCCAAGAAATTCGGCGCGCGATTCATCCGCAATTGTTCAAGGCATGTTCCCATCATAACTCGAGTCTCGAGAATGACTGTCTGAAATCTATAAAGCCACCCACCTCTCAACCTCAGCTGCATAATTACCTTCTCCGCCAAGCATTCAGTTCAAGTTAACAACTCCATAACACGCAAACAACACAACCCAAGCCGTAGCAATTCAAGATATGGTCAGCCATTTCGAATAAATCTTGAAGCGTCATATTTACAAATTTCGTCTAGAAAAATAATCGCAACGATTTCCCAGGTCCCTCGTCAGAAAAAATCCGGGAAGGCCTCAGGACGGCGGCAAACCCAGGATGGCGACACTACCGCATCTCCGCCTCCGTATAATTATGGGAATCATCCCTATAATTATGGGAATCCTCCTCCGCAAGGATTTTTTAACAACCAATACCCGCAGTCTTCCGTCCCCAATTGGCAGGGTTCCGCCCACCCCTTCCCTAGTTCGCCCCCCCAACACACTAGAGACAGGGTCCAATACAACTCAAAGCCTAGTCTGAACATTCACGGCGCCGTTGACCTCGCGTCAGGAACTCCATTAATGACCAACATTGACAGCTTCTGCGTTATCAATAACAACGATAACAACCAGTTCGCGGAATCGGTCACCTTCAACGGAGAACCTGAATTCCATCTTTATGGCGAGGTTACCGGCCATGAAGGAGGACAACTAGCCGTCAACAATCGTTGTTTCCTGGTTAAGAGTGGAAGCGACAAATCATCTGAGAACAAATTCAAGGAAGCGAAAGCCAAGGTCGAGAACCCAGGATGCGGAATCCAAGGACGAGAGACCCGGGGATGCGGAAGCCAAGGAAGAAAGTGCGGAAGTGAAAGAAGAATGATTGGTGGGGATATGAGACTCGGACTCGCGAGTGTGTAAATCATATATGCACGCCGGTTCGATGCAGCTCCACGACCGTGAGCGCTTGATCTGTGGTTGTTAAGAAGGCAGGTTATAAGAATCATAATAAGATCGTGGAGGGACTGAGGAACTCGACTCTCGAGCCTCGGAGCTGTCCTCGGATGATCGATTCACTGCACCGCTCTCATTCAGTATTTGACAATTCTGCCCAGTTCCTTGTCCCGCGTGGTCGTATAGCGCCCCGCCTCTCGAAATGCGTTGGTGACGCAGATGGGATCTTTTTCGAGGTTAGCGCGGAGATGGATACACCATTCCTTGACCATTTTGTTTGATGGGGGGTTGAGGAATGATTTGGCGACGCGACGAATGTTGTGGCCAGAAAAGAGAAGATCGAAAAAGAAGACAAATTTAGCGCCCAGAGTCAGGTAACGTGAATATTTGCTCCTGGTCGTAATCTAACACACCCGACCTTTCCATCATATTCAAATGTCAAGAAATATCAAGGCACACGAAAGTCAGGGTCACATGCTTCCGCAACGAAGAAGTTTTTTCCGTGGAATCGTCCTTCTAGGTACAAGAATTGCCTGGATTACTTGTGGCGATTCTCCCAAAGATTGGAATATCTGCGCTCGCTCTTGTAGTCTCGAGTTCCTATCACTCTTCGTTCACACAGAGGATATTATGTGGTAGTACTTTCGTACCAGTATATTGACAAAACTCATCCTTTCTAACGAATGCTAACAAAACAAATGCGTTTATTGTTTACCCTTCTTTCTGAGAGCAGCGGGCTTTACTGCAGGTGGAGCAGCGGCTTTGGTAGCGGGTTTGGCAGCGGGTTTGGCAGCGGGTTTGGCAGCGGGTTTGGCAGCGGGTTTGGCAGCGGCTTTAGATGCAGGTCGAGCAGCAGCGGGTTTCTTTGCGCCACGAACTGCAGCGGGTTTGGATCCACCACGAACCGACGCAGGTTTCTTTGCACCACCGCGCACTGCAGCGGGTTTCTTCGCACCACCACGGACTGCAGCGGGTTTCTTCGCACCACCACGAACTGCAACGGGTTTCTTCGCACCACCACGAACTGCAGCGGGTTTCTTTGCACCACCACGAACCGCAACGGGTTTCTTCGCACCACCACGAACTGCAACGGGTTTCTTTGCACCACCACGAACTGCAACGGGTTTCTTCGCACCACCACGAGCCGGGGTGAGTTTCTTCGCACCACCAAGAGCCGTAGTGAGTTTCTTGGCACCACCGCGAGCCGGAGTGAGTTTCTTAGCACCAGCAGCAGGTCGCTTGGCACCGAGAGCAGCGGGTTTGGTCTTGGATCCACGGGAGGCACCGCCGCGAACGGCGCCCTTGGTTGCGGCACCCGATACCGCAGAGGCCTTCTTGGCGCCTCCTTTGGCACCTGCGGCGCTTTTGGCGGGTGGGCGCATGGCGCATGCTGCCGCTCGGGATTCGAGTATTTCATCCCTCTAAAGAAAAGAGAATAAAATCGTAAGGAAAAGAAAACGAAAAAGGGCGAAAAACAAAGAAGAGCTTACCTTGACCAAGTCCGTCTCTTCGTAGGCGCGACGCTCCAGCTCCCGTCGGCAGAGATCGCCAAAGACGCGCCATGAATCGGCGTTTTGGTGCAGATTCTGGCTGAAGGCCGGGTTACTCTTCATCTCCTCCAGGTTACTGTCGCGATCTAAACAAAAAAAAGATCCGTTTATCACACAGCGGGTAGACGACGATAAGTAGTAAACGTACAGCCAGTTTTGTCACCTGCATTAGTGGCCTTTTGCTGGTCCGTAGGCTGGCCATGTTTATTGAAGACATCCTTGGTGCCGAGCACAGCATGCGAGGACTCATGGAGGATCTGTCCCGCACGCTGTTCGGGGGTCGTACCGAGATGGAAGCCGCTTCCGAGCTCGACTTTATCCGTGTTGGGATTGTAGGCCCCGGGACCGAGCATGTTGGGGTTCTTGGCTTCGCCCATTTTGAATTTGCCGCCTTTGAGTGTCTGGATGTTGGTTCCGATGCCTGCCATGTTTGGTGCGACGCCGAAGGCTCCGCGTACTTTGGCCATGGCTCCCGCATCGCCGGCTTGTGCGGCCGCGTGGACGGTCTCCATCTTCTCAACGAGGCCGTGGGCTGTTGGATAAATTGTTGGTTATTTCTCGGGTTAGAATAAAGGAACGCATGCGTACCATCAGCAGTGGCATCCTTGACGCGTTTTATTTCATCGGGCGATCCCTCACCAGGACCAACGACACGAAGGGGGATACCATTGACTAGTTAGAAGGAAGAAAAAAAATCGTGAATAAAGGGAATGAAGAAAGGGATGGATGGATCATACCCTGAACGGCGACGGCTTTGAGAAGGAGGACGATTGCAATAGATTTGAAAAACATTTTTAGTTGGAAAGTTGGGAGGTTACCAGAACCAGAGTAGTAGTGTCAAGCGGCGACCAGCGACCGAGATTGGGGGATTTCTGCTTTCGACCGAGGTGCTTTTATACCAGCTCCAACGTGGCACATGAAATGAATTGGCAGGATGCTCGCGACGTGCGTATCGGACAATCAGTGCATAACACATGATACCATCATGATCACCGCAATTCTTTTTCTGGCCGCATCTTCGCCCCGATGTTTGTCTCGACGCGAAGGCAAGCTACACCTTAGTCTCTGTCGCATTGGAAAAGAAAATCTGAGCAGCAGCAATAGAGGTCCCCAAGAGAAGCATCTCAGGATAGACACAGAATAGAAAGCCGTGCCAACGAGCTTGAGAAATTATTGACAGGATACGTAACGCGTGCCTTCCCTCGACCTATTCCGAGCCACGCCAAGATTTCCTCCGCGCCTTGCGCTCCTTGGTACTTATTCCGAGTGTGGATTTCCTTGGGCTTTCCCGTGCGCAGATTTATTTTACACCTATTTCGAAGCCTAGAAGATATCGCTTCAGAAGAAGAGGCCAAGGAAGCAATGCACGAGCGTACAGCCTTGGACATCGATTCAGCCACTGAAAGTCTGAAACCAGTGATGGCAGGGGAGAGCATGGGATAGCATGGGATCCGGGCAGATAGTGCGCATAAAATGATGAACTATTATATGGGTGCCGTCCACATGACCTGTAAAAAAAGACACGATTACATATTTTCTGACTTAGACTACGGGTAATAGTATGAGCTATGTACATCGGCAGAAGTACGAATGAGAAATTTCTGGTTTCATATTGCTGTGCTTGATTATCGTGAGTTTCGGTAAATACATAGTGTTCTCTATTCCTTTTCCCCACCACGCAGAAACAATGCCTCTCGTCGCCGGACTCGCATTCTCAGGTTTAACGACCAATTCGCCGATCTCCATTGCCCTGCTCTCCACCTCGGACCCAAGTTTCGTTGAATTTTCCCGCGCTACCCTAGGCGATGAACTCTCTGCAACTGCCTACTCACTCTTCCCCTCCAAGCCCGTCTCCATCAGGCTCGCCCTCCCCTCCTTTCTTGACAGACCAACCCGCAAACCCATCCTGCAAGCATTCAAGCAAGCCGAGCTTGAATTCCCCGATCTCGCCGAAGTTATCCAATTAGCGCACATCTCAATCGCGACCAAAGACCATACCCCGCGCAATGAGATCCTCGTCCACCTCTCGCCGACCTTCGCCATCTGCCGTCTGGTCTCTACATTCGTCGAAGAGGGAATTCGCGAGTCCACCACTCTGAAAGAAACTACTGTAACTTTCGACTCTCCATCTCCTGATACCAACGCTATCATCGCCCAATTCGTCGATCTAGTGCGCGGAACCAAGATCGAGCGTATAATTGTCGTTGACCCAAGCATCACAACGACCGAAGCCACGCATTCCGCCTGGAACGAGCACCAACAAACCCCAATCGATGTGATCACGATCGGATTCCCGTCCGTAGCACTCCAGGCCGCCAAATCCGCTCTTCGCTCATACGAAAGCGCCCTTAGCCTTGCCGGTTCGCATAGCACTGCCATATCCCGCATCGGAATTGTCAACGCGGACGGGTTGGTGCACGCCCTCGTCCCAAGGGGCGCTGTGCTCCCCCAATACCACTCCGCGACGTTCACTACCTCAAAGGACGACCAGACCGAAGCGAGGGTTTCGATAGTCATCGGAAGGTCGCCCAAAGGGGAGGAAAACCTTCGTGTAGGGCAGCTTGTACTACGCAATCTTCCCAAGAAGGCAAAGGGGGGGTTGGCCATCAGCGTCACGGTCGACGTTAACGATGAGGGCGATATTAGTGTCGCTGCTGAAGAACAGGAATCGGGTGTTTCGGAGAAGACTGTCGTCAGGAAATTTTTAGGAGAGCATCACCAGGACGAGCTGGAGGAAGTGCTGGAGAAATCCGAGTTGAATGAAGAGGCGGATGTCGGTAACGTCAATGGTGGATTGCCAGAGTAGAGCTCTGAATGCCTATGTAATGTACTTATATACTGAAGTTGTGAATGAAAAAACGAGAACTGAGTCGAATCAACAAAGATTCTTTACCTTCTCATCGAGGAGAGGATACCCTATTCGGCCTTCGTTCGCTTAGAGGTAGGCAAGAGAGGGCGAAAACGCAACCAACACGCCGGTTTCTCGCCTGCAGAGATGGTATCTTGTCATCGATGGTCTCGACTTCCGTGTTTCTGACGCTGAGCGCGGTGAGTCGATATCTCTGGGTAATAAGCGCCAGGTCCTCGCGTCGACAAAACGGGGGCATTTGTTACTGAGGGTAAAGATCTGTCAATGTGTCAATGTCAACGTCATTAGGCGCCCACACATCACCAGTCAGAAACAATGCGACTTATGGCATCCGCAATGCACTCCAGAGCTCCTTATTCTCCACGAAGTCGAATTCGTTGTTCTACACCATTTAAGCTTTGACTACCAGGGTAAACAACCTGTGGAAAAATTACGAGAGGTTTCGATTTCATCCTCCTCTCCGAAGGAACTTGAAATTTGTCTAGAAAAAATAAGCGCAACAACTTCCCTGGTCAGAAAAATCCGGAAAGGCCTTAGGACGGCGGCAAACCCAGGATGGGTACACTACCGGACCTCGCCTCCGTATAATTATGGGAATCACCCCTATAATTATGAGAATTCTCCTCCGCAAGGATTTTTTAACAGCCGTTTCGTCGTCAAGAACAATGGAGTCACCAAAGAATCCAACGACTAAAGCGACGAAGCGGAAGGGTAGGACGAAAGCAAGGAAGCGAAAGAAGCATGATTTTCTGGGATATGAGGCAAGCAAGCAAGCTTTCCGGCAGGCCCGGCCGCGATGAACATGCAATTTGAAGAATTTGGTTAAATTTATGGATGTACTGATGTAAATCATATATGCACGGCGGTTCGATGCAGCTCCAGTATTTTTCTGGACGACCATGAGCGCCTAGTGGGTAGATCTGGATATGCGACGCCGAACAACGGGCAAGGCGAGTTGGTTATAAGAAGGCGGACTGAGGATCCCGACTCTCAAGCTCCGGAGCTGTCCTCGACTGATCGTCATTCAGTATTTGGCAATTCTGCCCAGTTCCTTGTCCCCCATGGTCATATACTAGTGCGCCTCACCTCTCACCCCCCACCC